>BPTQ01000003.1:154149773-154220948 GCA_019973895.1 Chrysanthemum seticuspe | reverse complement strand
GTCAAATCCGATAAAACACACGGGGAATTTATTCAAACACGTTAAAATACTCAACAAATCTATTAAGATCACAACGGGGGAAAACATTTCACTTATGCGTAAGTGACGATCACTAGTTAAGACAATGTAGCAAGTAAATTAACTTAAAACGTTAATCACGATCGCACACTATTGGATTGGACAATCCAATGATCTATTGAATAAGAATATTCAATGCTCTATTATTTTGGTCGCGAACCAAAATGCTCATTACTGAGACTCGCCATCTCATCATTTTAGGTTTCGAGTTGGAACCTCCGCTACATTGTGCTTGATCTATTTTTGTGCGTGTGCATTATCATCAAGGTGAGTTCATAGCCTCGCTTTTACGTTATTTTTATAAACCCCGCGAGGGAGATACATGCTCTAAACTAGAACACAAGGGTTTTCATAAATGCTTGATCTTCTTGATTATTGGTACTGCCTAAGTTGTTAGCCATAAGTCCCCTGATCATGAACCATTAGTCACCGCGAGTGAACGTAGATATCGTGAATAGTACTATGGGGAATAACGAACCCCGTTTCGGTTATAGAGAAATAACCGGGGCGCACCATATCGAATATCTTTAGGTAATTGGCTATTACCTCCTTTGGGGCATTCTTACGTACACTGGTAATTCGGTGTATGCAGTTGAGTCTTGGTTTCATGAGCTTAGCGCATAATAATCTGTGATATTTTTCTTATGATATTGTTAGTTTACAATGATCATGATCCTATACTTGTGTTCAACTTATTTTAAACCTATGGACTTCACTCAACATTTTTGTTGACCTTTTTAAGCATGTTATCTCAGGAAATCAGTGAAGAGTATGACCAAGGTGCGGAACGGGGCATAGCAAGGCTTATCTGGTGGTGTAAAACATAAAAGTTATCATTTCTTTCAAACTCATGATATTTCTTTTGGGGAAAAACACTTGATCTATTTGCAATATTTTGTAACAAACAATGAGTTTTCGATGAATGATAACTATTTTAATAAAACGTCTCTTTTGAGTCGTTTTCTATAATTATTGACTATGATCTCCCTTCAAGTAACACCCGAATTAGTCTTCCGCTGTCATTAAGATTTTCGGGGGTGTTACAATAAACATTGTTTACAAGAATGAATAAAATATTATTTATGAAAATCAGTTATTCTATGCTTATGTTGTGATATCAATTTAGTAGCACCCCAATACTTGTGTGCTTCCGCTGAGCCATTTTTGGGGTGTTACAGAATTTAACCTTGATTCTACACCGATCATACCAAGCTAATCAGGGGAGTACTAGTTTCTTTCTTTTTTATTTAATTCCAATTATCATAACTTTGATACTATCGGGGAACATTGGAGATAATATTCTGTTTAAGTGTAGGGAGGGAAAAAAGGGATACCTTAAAAACTATTTGCTCGCTTGATATTTGTCTTGTCTTTAATGAGAGTGTAATAAACTGAAAAAATACTTGTTAGGGTAATTTTAGCAACAAATTTTTAATTTTTTATGACATATATGAGCAAAGATTTAGTATTAATAAACGTCTCATGGATAAGAGATATATGACTAGCACAAAGCCCCTTACTACCCAAATTTCACCACAAAAATGTGAGGTTCGTCTTTAGATCTTTAGGATAAAAAGCATTCATCTTTGATGCTTATTGAGTGTACCATTAGAATATAGATTCTAGAACTTGTTTTTGTGATGCATTTCGAGATCGCTAGTGAGACTACATTCGTGTAATTAGGATGCACTCCTCAATCTTTTCCTGCAAATTATCATTAGCAAAAATGGCATTGCACACTACCATAGGTTTGGTCCCCTCAGGTTCAATGTTACTTATCTCTATCTCTGCACCGAGCTTTTTTACCATGGCTTCAAGGTTTTTTAGGGTTTCGTCGTGCCTCGAAAGATTCTTATTTGTGTTTTCCAGGAAATCCCTTAGCCATTTATCTTGTTCTTCTTGCTTCTGGGCTGAATTTTCCAGGAACTTGTTTATGGTTTCTTCAAGGTTGGGCCTTTTTTCTCCATAAAGCCCGCGGTTGTAATTTCCACGATACCCATTGTTATTTCAATTATCTCCGTAAAACGGTCGATTCTCTCCATATTTAGCTTCTTCAATTATGCTTTCTTCATCAACGGGAGGACAATTCTTGGTGAGATGTCCTCCCCTGCAGCTTTCTCGACCTAGATTTTCTAGCTTGTTAGTGATGGCTTTAAATCCGTCAAAACTTCTGCCCAGGCTTCTTTTGCTTCCTCCATCGTGCCATTTTTGGGAATGATCAGCCATTTTTTGAATAGCTTCAATAGCTAAAGTAGGAGTCATGTTCGGTATCAGTCCTTGATAGTCCATCATCTGTCTTGTAGTTATGTTGATTCCTTTGAAGAAGATGTTGACCTTTTGCTGGTTGTTCAGATCATGTGTAGGACATTTGTAAAGGAGATCGTTGTATCTGTCACAGGCTTGATATAATGTTTCATCATCTTTTTGCTTGAAATTATGGATCTCCAAGAGCTGGTTAGATATGTTTGACGGAGGACAATACCTCTAGATGAAGTGATTCTTAAGTAGAGCCCAAGTATTAAATGCCCCGGCGGGCAATCTTTCGATCCATCTTCTGGCAGCCCCAGTAAGAGTCATGGGGAACACTCTAAGCATAACAGCGTCATGAGACACACCTGGAATGTTGAAAAGGCTTGCGATGTATAGGACATTTTCATCATGCTCATACGCATCTTCGTCCCTGTTTCCTGAAAAAGGGTTAGCACGAAGCTCCCTCATAAATTGGTCTTTAATTTCGAAACGGACATCAGCTCCAATTACCGGTCTTACGAGCCCCCGCCCTTGTTCTTCTCTTTTCAACGCCAAATATTCCTCAAGAGTGAGGTCATCAATGTTAAAAATTTCCATGGTACCTGAAACATGAAAATAGATCGTGAGAATTTGAGAAAATTTTAGAATAAAATAAAAATGAAAGACTTAATAGCAGTCCTAATATAACTCCCCGGCAGCAGCGCCAAAAACTTGATGCAGGTTTTACTGACCAGGTTTTAATATTTATAATGTCTCGTAATACCTATGGTCTACCCTAATGCACTAACGGGCAGTGTACCCGGTCGTGTGTAGTGTAGTATTCGGTAAAACCGAGGTCGTCCCAAGGGCTATATGTGTGGATTAACACTAAGTCTAGGTGTCACAGATTTTAAGATGGTTTTGATATCGAATTAACTTATTAACTACTAAAACAAATAAAGGAAAAGATGTGATCAATAGAGGAGAGTGGTGCTAACCTAGTTACTCGTCCTAACTAGTAATGTTTACGTCTAATTACTTCTAATTACTTCAGGTGGGATCAAAGTCGAGAGGACAACATTTGGTCAGTTCGCCCTAACCTATCAGCAAAGAGCCACCACTAGAGAAGTCAGGTGTCCCCTCATAAGTCCAGTTGTTCTTGGTCCCTTAAGCCAAGTCATTAGGTTCCGCTACATGCTACACTTATAATAGTGACTGCCCGGGCGCTAGTTTCTTAGACACTCACCCCCTAATTCTTAAGTTCATCCAAATGGTAGGTGATCAGTTGGTCAAATCGTACAAGTAGAAAGGGTCGCCAGTTGGTCATATCTTACCCTTCCCGTCTCAGTCTACTCGCTTAGTGTCAGTTGGCCATATCTCCTAAGCAACTAGCCTCTACAGCCATTCGAAACTACCGAAACAAGGGTAGCTACCAATAAACTATGCACGCATACACTTAGAAATAATTATACGGAAGTAATGTAAACGTAAACAAAACAATTAAGGAATCATAACTAGGCCAGCACCAAGAGGTGCTTAGCCGCTCATATTAACCATACAAATCAATTCAATGTTAAATGTTACGAAATACATGAATCGAATGTAAAGAAAAGATAAAAAGGTAATGCTTATCGTAGGGGAGTGATTTCTCCCTTGGAGATAGCTCCGTATGCTCCTCTAGATCTGCCTTTGGCTTCTTCTCACGTTCTCCGATTGTTGTGTGTGAAATGGGATGCTTTGAAATGCTGGAAATCGTGGGGTATTTATAGGCCAGATCTTGGTTACGGCGTAACTATTAAAAGAGTTACGCCGTAATCATCTAATTCTTCATAAATTGCACTAGAAATGCTGGTTACGGCGTAACCTCATGAATGGGTTACGCAATATCTTCAATAAATCTTGGTTACGCCGTAGTTTATGCATGAGTTACTGCGTAATTATCAGCGGCGCCGAACCTCATTGGACCTAATTTGGTTACCTCGTAATCCTTGGGAGAGTTACGCCGTAATCTTCTGATAAGTTGGTTTTTTGAGCCACGCTTTAGTTATGGCGTAATGTGAGAGAGGAGTTACGCCGTAACTTCTTCAAAGTGAGCATACTATGATAAATCTTCAATAAACTCTCCAATTCCGCGTCTCTTTAGCTCCAATGCTCGTAATTTACCTGAAAGTGGAATATAATGGAAAAAAAGCGTAAATCCATGTAAATGATATAAATTACAAGCATTATCGGGGGAAATTGACACTTAATATTCAGGATAATTTGATGTTATCAAATATCCCCCCACTTGAACTCTACCTGCCCTCAAGTAGACCTTATTAGATAGATTCCTAAAAAGATACCTCCCATTACCTGGAAAATATAAGTTTACAAATCCCTTATGCTAGAATAAAACAAAGCCGAACACCTTACGAAATGGGAACGAAACACTCAAATCTCTCAACTATTCTAAGTGTAAATTTCGGGGTGATCACTCAATCGCACAGTCATAGCATGTATTCTATCATAAGCTTGGCGGTTACATAAATCTCCACCACTAGAGTTAATGGCTAAACAATTTTCGAAGGCATTATGGGTAGACACGAAAAAGGTTAAGGGTGACTCGTTATTACTAACATGTCACGGCGAAGTGGACAAAATCAATGTTACATGACCAAATCCATGGCCAAGACACCAAAGATTGCTTGTTGCATCACCTAGACACGCTTCATGACTATAGGGTAGGATAAGACATGGGATATATAAATGGTGTAAAATAAAAATCAAGCAGATAAGCTAAATCTATAATCAAGTCATCACCACTTACCGTCTGCCCAAAGTTCAAGCTTTGAAGTTAAGAACCGGATCATGAAATACTAGGTAGATGTGTCATTAGAGGACGTCATGATGGGTAAACCACCTTTTCATCAACTATTGCCGCAATTACCAACTCTAATCTTCAAATGTGACCGAGGTGGCCTTCTCGATACTAAATATATATATAGCTCATAACATAGTGTTTATAACATCGCACTTTACAATAAACTGAATAACATAACTATTTTTTTTTCGAATCACTTTTTTTTCTTCTCAACATAAACATAACAACTAAACATAATATCCCCCCACTTGAGATGAACAATGGGAATTAGGGGGGTCTTCATTGATCTTTAAGAATATGTCGTCGACGAAAGCGTGATTCCCGAACCGTTCCACTTGAACCTTGAACTTAGGCAAATGATGATTTCCCAATCACAAATAAAGACTACAGGGTAGGCTAAGGTGTATAGGTGTATCGAAACAATATACTGGGTTAACAAAATGAAAGGAATGGCTTAGATGGGTGAATCTAGGGGTATCTTGCACTAAAGGTGAGTGCAACAAAAGGGTTTCACATGGGGGTCGAGAAGTCGAGGTGACTAATCGATAGACACACAATGGTAGGCTATTTAGGTGATAATCCTATAATACTGCCTTCTTAAACTGAAAAGTCCAAATACATCGAGCTAACTCAACATACCTTATGGTCTCGAAATGATGCAAAGGCCAAGTGCTAAAGTTTACAAGCTACCGGCACACTCCTAATTTGGTGGATTTGGGGTAAAGTTTTGGAAACGTATTAGGCTAATCTCACCATACAATATCAAGGGTCATATGTGCTCGGCTAAGGTCTAATCTAGTTAGGTTATGAAAAACATGTCAAAATTTTAAAAATGGCATAATTTTTCAAAATAAACTAGAAGAACGAGGGCAAAATAAAGTTCAAGAGACAATTCTACTCCCGCCCCCCCCCCCCCCCCCCCACCACTTGAATTGTACAAAGTCCCTTTTGTACTAAGCGTTAAATAAAGGTGAAGAGAAAAGTAGAATTAGAGCGAGAACTTCCCTGAAATTTGCTCCAAAAAGAAAGAAGGCCCACGAAAAAGATTCGTGCCTTCGTATAAGCATCCACGAGCAAACTTCAATCCCCGAAATCACACTACGGACAAGAATAATTCTAAAAAAGAAAAATGAAAAATGTAAATAAACCTAACTCACTTTCGTAGGAATCACGGTTGCATTTAGCATATTCAACAAGCCTTTTGAACCACTTGGTGTCCCAAGTGGACTAGTGAAGTCCCGTGAGGGTTTACAGGGAACACACCCACAAAGTTCATTTAAGATACTAATACAAGGTTATTGTGTTTAAAATGAAAGAAGTAGTGCAGAGGATAGTTACGTCGTAACTATAGAAAGAGTTACGCCGTAACTAGGCAAAACCTGGCATACGCTGCAAAAGTGTAGCTACGGCGTAACTACTGAGATGGGATTACGCCGTAATTGGTAATGCATCAGAAGTTCTGCTTCAAGGGGCCTGTTACGGCGTAACCATGAGAATGAGTTACGCCGTAACTCGGGTCAAATCAGCATGCTTCAGCAGCATCTTTTCTTCGTTTCCTGCAAAAATGGTTATAAACACAAAACCCAACAGAAATGGAAATAAAACAAAAGAAAAGGATAATTCGGGTTGTCTCTCGAAAGAGCACTTTTCTTTATTTACGAGTCTTTAAGTTAGACTCAGAATCTTGGGGCTTTATGGTGGCCTTTGGACTTGGCCAACTTCCTCCATTGCTATTTTACATGAAGAAGGCTGGTCCCAAACACGTGGAGAAAAAAACAGAGCCATGGAATATCGATTTTGCAAAAAATTGGCCTGTGCCCATTCGTAACGAAATTTAGCCTCTTCATCCCATTTAATTTTAACAGCTCCAAACCTTACTCGTAACCAATTTTCAAATGAGATTCCCTTGTATCCGACTTCACTTCTTTTCTTCTCGTCAAAACATGCCCATTCCTTACGTTTGAGCTAGTCAAGCTCGGGGAATTCTCCTCCATCGCAGATCCTGCGGTTGGGGTCGCATGTAGGCCATGCCATGGTGAATTCATCAGACATCATAGCCGATTCATAAAAATGAATACTCCAATAGATCTCGGTAAACCAATCGTTCATAATGTCGTGTCCTTGAATCCATCGCTTTTTAACTAATTTTTCGTCCTCCCAACACCACCAAACATCTGCTGCTTTTTTAATCCTCCAAATGAAAAATTCTCCCCCTCCATTACATCGTTTTTGATAAGGGGAACATGTAGGCAATGTCACTTTGGTCCCTTCAATCAAACAAATATTCAGAGCACAACAATGAAGTTTACCCGTAACAACATAACTGGGCACAGAAGGTCGGACCTCTTCCTCATTGCTGTCATCATCACTTGATTCGGTCCCCTGTAAATGGCCAAAATATAAAGGCAGAAACCTATCGGAATAATCTTATTTAACCCCCGGTGGATCTTCAGTTGTTATAGTTTCATCTGGTTCATGGAATAAGGCCTTGTCCAATTTAAACTCTACTCTATCACCAAAGTATCCCGATGAGTCAAGGAACGGTTTACCAAGAATCAAACGTTCTTTCGTATTTTTCTCCATGTCGATAACCACAAATTCGGGGGCAGAAACAAATCTATCGACCTTGACACAAGTACCACCTGTAATTCCTAACGGAGTAGCCCTGGTCTTATTCGCCATTTCAATCTCTATATCCGTTTTCCAAAGATGAAATAATTTGAGTTTTAAGAATATGGAAAGTGTCACGATATTCACGCTAGATCCAAAATCTACTATCCCCAAGATATCATAACTCCCAACTGAACATGGAATGACTAACCCGTTTGCGCTAATAACTTTAACTGAAAGTAAACTGATTTCTGACATGGTTATACTTTCTGAAACATAGTTATGCCGTAACTCGGGGAAATAGTTACGTCGTAACTGATCCCGGTTGTCAAAAATCATTTCTTCCAAATTTTCTGTTGTAGATTTGCACTCCTCAATTTTTTCCAGCGAATTATCATCAGCAAAAACGGCATTGCACACTACCATAGGTTTGGTCCCCTCAGGTTCAATGTTACTCATCTCTATCTCTGCACTGAGCTTTTCTACCATGGCTTCAAGGTTTTTTAAAGTTTCGTCGTGCCTGGAAAGATTCTTATTTGTGTTTTTCTGGAAATCCCTTAGCCATTTATCTTGTTCTTTTTGCTTCTGGGCTGAATTTTCCAGGAACTTGTTTATGGTTTCTTCAAGGTTGGGCATTTTTTCTCCATAAAGACCGCGGTTGTAATTTCCACGATACCCATTGTTATTTTGATTATCTCCGTAAAAGGGTTGATTCTCTCCATATTTAGCTTCTTCAATTATGCTTTCTTCATCAACGTGAGGACAATTCTTGGTGAGATGTCCACCCCCGCAGCTTTCACAACCTACTTGGATGGCATGAACAGTTTCTTTGATTTTTAGTATATCTCAACCTAGATTTTCTAGCTTGTTAGTGATGGCTTCAAATCCGTCAAAACTTCTGCCCAGACTTCTTTTGCTTCCTCCATCGTGCCATTTTTGGGAATGATCAGCCATTTTTTTAATAGCTTCAATAGCTAAAGTAGGAGTCATGTTCGGTATCGGTCCTTGATAGTCCAGCATCTGTCTTGTAGTTATGTTGAATCCTTTGTAGAAGATGTTGACCTTTTGTTCGTTATTCAGATCATGTGTAGGACATTTGTAAAAAAGATCGTTGTATCTGTCCCATGATTGATATAATGTTTCATTGTCTTCTTGCTTGAAATTATGGATCTCCAAGAGCTGGTTAGATATCTTTGATGGAGGACAATACCTCTGGATGAAGTGCTTCTTAAGTAGAGCCCAAGTATTAACTTCCTCGGCGGGCAATCTTTCGATCCATCTTCTGGCAGCCCCAGTAAGAGTCATGGAGAACACCCTAAGCATAACAGCGTCATGAGACACACCCGGAATGTTGAAAAGGCTTGCGATGTATAAGACATTTTCAACGTGCTCATACGCATCTTCGTCCCTGTTTTCTGAAAAAGGGTTAGCACGAATCTCCCTTATAAATTGGTCTTTAATTTTGAAACGGACATCAGCTCCAATTGTGGGTCTTACGATCCCCGGCCCTTGTTCTTCTCTTGTCAATGCCAAATATTCCTCAAGAGTGAGGTCATCAATGTTAACAAGTTCCATGGTAACTGAAACTTAAAAATAGATCGTGAGAATTGGAGAAAATTTTAGAATAAAACAAAAATGAAAGACTTAATAGTAATCCTAATATAACCCCCCGACAGCGGCGCCAAAAACTTGATGCAGGTTTTACTGACCAGGTTTTAATATTTATATTGTCTCGTAATACCTATGGTCTACCCTAATGCACTAACGGGCAGTGTACCCGGTCGTGTGTAGTGTAGTATTCGGTAAAATCGAGATTGTCCCAAGAGCTATGTGTGTGGATTAATACTCAGTCTAGGTGTCACAGATTTTAAGATGGTTTTGATATCGAATTAACTAATTAACTACTAAAATAAATAAAGGCAAAGATGTGATCAATAGAGGAGAGTGGTGCTAACCTAGTTACTCATCCTAACTAGTAATGTTTACGTCTAATTACTTCCAATTACTTCATGTGGGGTCAAAGTCGAGAGGACAGCATTTGGTCAGTTCGCCCTAACCTATCAGCAAAGAGCCACCACTGGAGAAGTCAGGTGTCCGCTCATAAGTCCAGTTGTTCCTGGTCCCCTAAGCCAAGTCATTAAGTTCCGCTACAGGCTAGACTTATAATAGTGAGTGCCCGGGCGCTAGCATCTTAGACACTCACCCCCTAATTCTTAAGTTTATCCAAACGGTAGGTGATCAGTTGGTCAAATCGCACAAGTAGAGAGGGTCGTCAGTTGGTCATATCTTACCCTCCCCGTCTCAGGCTACTCACTTAGGGTCAGTTGGTCATATCTCCGAAGCAACTAGCCTATACCGCCATTCAAAACTACCGAAACAAGGGTAGCTACCAATAAACTATGCATGCATACACTTAGAAATAATTATACGAAAGTAATGTAAACGCAACCAAAACAATTAAGGAATCATAACTAGGCCAGCACCAAGAGGTGCTTAGCCGCTCATATTAACCATACAAATCAATTCAATGTTAAATGTTACGAAATACATGAATCGAGAGTAAAGAAAAGATAAAAACCTAATGCTTATCGTAGGGGAGTGATTTCTCCCTTGGAGATAGCTCCGTATGCTCCTCTAGATCTGCCTTTGGCTTCTTCTCACGTTCTTTGATTGTTGTGTGTAAAATGGGATGCTTTGAAATGATGGAAATCGTGGGGTATTTATAGGCCAGATCTTGGTTACGGCGTAACTATTAAAAGAGTTACGCCGTAATCATCTAATTCTTCATAAATTGCACTAGAAATGCTGGTTACGGCGTAACCTCATGAATGGGTTACGCAATATCTTCAATAAATCTTGGTTACGCCGTAGTTTATGCATGAGTTACTGCGTAATTATCAGCGGCGCGGAACCTCATTTGACCTAATTTGGTTACCTCGTAATCCTTGGGAGAGTTACGCCGTAATCTTCTGATAAGTTGGTTTTTTGAGCCACGCTTTAGTTATGGCGTAATGTGAGAGAGGAGTTACACCGTAACTTATTCAAAGTGAGCATACTATGATAAATCTTCAATAAACTCTCCAATTCCGCGTCTCTTTAGCTCCAATGCTCGTAATTTACCTGAAAGTGGAATATAATGGAAAAAAGCGTAAATCCATGTAAATGATATAAATTACAAGCATTATCGGGGGAAATTGACACTTAATATTCAGGATAATTTGATGTTATCACTAAGTTGAGTCATACTTGTGTAAATACAGTTCTGGGACAATTGGGACTCATGGGTTAAGTAGTATTTTATGGAGTAATGGGAATGAACATTAAATTCAAATTCCATTATCTACGTAATTAATTACTCCACGTGTTTTGATCCTCACAACTCGGGTCATTAATATAGTCTAATAAAAACTCAAGTTTAGGGAGGCTACTATAAATCCCTTTACTAATATGTTATGTTTTGCGGATGGTAGAGTTAGAGTGAATGAAAAAAAAATAATAAACAAAAAAAGAGAAAAAAATAGAGAGAAAGAGAAGGGAAAAATAAGAAAAGAAAAACATATAGGCTACCATCTCGCCTCTATCCTTTATCTTAAATTTTTGTTTTTGTTTAAGTCAAGTATTAAGTTAGTTTAGTTAGTCGAGTCTTAGCTTAGCAATGGCTCGTTTTACATATAATTAGCTTAGATTTTTTACTTGCCACCATTAAAATTCCACATGTCCAACAAATCTGTGTTTTTCCATACCCTTACACCTAAAATTACAACCCTTTAAAAGCCCTCTTTGATAGTTTATCCTAGGTGCTTATGTCAAAGTGGTGGAGGTTGGATTTAGTCTCAAGCCTATGGTAATCTATGGGCTATGACAAGTAGAGAGTGTTATCTTCCATTTCCATACATGTTATATTCATTATACACCTGAGAGATGAGAGAATCCAAACACTATATGTGAGGTGCTAGTGTATAATTCTCGTGCTTGTTATGAATATTGTAGATCTTGTATTTGTTGTGTTAGGTTCTCATATTTGTAACACAAGCATCAATATAAGAAATGAGATAAGAGAGTGATCGGTTGAACAAGACACAAACACACGCGTATGAAATATAGAAAGTTTATGCGTAGGATATGAAGTGAAATGAACAACCAACCTTCACATGAAGGTTTACATGGGTATTTATAGGAAGGAACTCGGGCAACATGCAAGTTCCCTTCCTTTCCCTTATTGGGCTTTGGCATAGGCTCATGGGCTTTCTACATAAGCCTAGCCTTGATTACTAACATAAAAGCCATAATTAAGCTAACTATTACATATTAATTACTAACACTTGAATTCTAGTTTAGGAGTGATTCCAACAATCTCCCCTTAAGTGTTAGTGATTGATGATTTGATCTTTAAACGTTGTAGGTGCTGATGTAATAGTAGCTTTAACGTCTTCTGACATTCTTCTTTCTTGTGAGAAGAAGTGCCTTGATTCGAACAATCTCCCCAGTGTAGGGAAATTGTTTCCTTTGAAGTATTCTGCTTTGACATCATCATTTTCATTGTTCTTTGATCTTTGTTCTTTGTGATGGAAGTGATAGTATGTTGTGGTTGTCTACATCAGGTCCGCTTCATTGCTCCAGTGTCTCCACGTCTTTCTCCAACATGCTCACACGCTCTTTAACGTTGGATTTCAGTACTGATGTAATTCTCTTAGTCTTTAAACTTTTTAGATTCTTTGACTTTGACGAAGAATCATTCTGACTTTGTGTTGCCTTTTGAGAGAACTTCAATTAGTGATGTTGTAGGTATGAGCATGTGGAGAATCTGCACGATCTTTTCCACCCGCAAGCATCCATAAGAAGAAAACATAAAAACATGGGTTAGAAATAATCCAGAGCTTACAAGTTTGAACTTCGAGAGTGTTAACAGCATAGTGTGAAAACACAACTCTAATTCTCACAACGGCTGTTCCTGAACTAGAGTCCCATAAGTGAGATAACGCGATGTACCGAAGTACACCTACAGTTCAGATGAGTCGCTGAGGTACACCGAAGCATCACCCCATGACTGTAGACCGTTTGAGACACACTAAGCGTAATCCACGGGGAGTTACCGAAGTGACCTGCTGTCAGGGCTGTTTGATGTTGACCCTGGCAGGAGTTTCCATTCAATCATTGAGGATCACATGTGTGAACCTCTCATAAATGTTCTCGACAGATTGCTAAGATCTGTGAAGGACTCGATAAGGTATCACTTGCGTCCTTATTGTTGAACGACAAGTGATGAAATGTCAAGTGTACCTAAGAGATCTTTTGATGAATCTCGTGGCTCTAGACTCAATAGTGCGCGGAAGGAATTTAGATTGAGAAAATTGAGAAGGAATCTCAACCATTAGTTTCATTAAATCAATATAAGGGTATGATGGTATTTAGATATTGTGTACCCTATTAATGGCTAAGAAAACAACTACCTTATTAATTGTGTGATCAACAGACTCATTTTATTTATTTATTTTTTCTTCGCTAACGTCAAACAGAGTTTGCATGCATTTAGGGAGAGGGTCTCCTTGCTTCAATACCAGCAATCTCTAAGAGAAAGCCGATAGTTTTCGTAGGGTTCCCTGTGAGAATGAAACAAGCTTCTGTTGAGAGAAACTTATGTGACTAAGATGGTTTAGTGCATGCGTCACTGGGTCCATGACGAATTTAATCTACAATACAGGTGTCATCAAGTGACAACCAGTAGCATATGAATTGAACCCGGTGTCTGCCCTAAGTTGAATAATCTGGAGGGCTATTTATTTTCACCCATTTCTTTACATTTCTTTTTAATTCTTCAACTCCTTCTTTCTCCGATTCTCATTTTCTCCCTTTTATAATCAAACCTAAGGACTTCTAATTCTAACTATTGGTGGTGTCCTTGGGTAGATCCCTCCGGCTCTGGCGGATCATAGGACGGTTATTCCTAACCTTAGTCACCTTATAACTCCATGACTAACCTATGTTGCCATAAAAACATTTTCATGAAAATCTTTCAAAGTGGTTATGAGTAAAAGCATTTAATACCACTATTGAGAGTTTAAGACTTTGCAGAAATACTCCCCCTCCACACGTGCTTAAGTATTTTGACAGAAATCTGCATGGTGAGAGAAGAGCGCGCACTTTTGAATTGATCAACTCAAGACAGACAATCCCCCACGAGACACGGTTACGCTGCATAGTTAAAGAGTTACATTGTCAGCTTTTAGGTGACAACTAGCTCTAATAACTATCTTGAAGGTGTGGACAAACCTCGAAAGGTTGTCAAACCTGTCAAAGTTCATGTCTACCAAGAGTTTCTCGAATGGTACATTCTACTAGGACAAGTCCTTTGCGAGACACGTTTACATCACTAGCGAACTAGCTTGAAATTATTGCCCTTCCCGGACAAGTCTTTTCGAGTTACTAACATTTAAGATCTCGTCAATTCATTGGTTAAGTCTGTAGCACAACGATTCATTAGCAATTCACAACATATTTCTTATCACATAATTTTTCTCCCCCTAAAAAATGCATATAAATGTTATTTCGGATTAAATTTGATATCGAATATGTCCATTTCGAGTTTTGCGGGAAGATTACCACGAAGAACATTTTGGTGAACAAAGTTTTAAAGCAAATACTCCCCTCAACAAGTGATATTAACTTTTGAGGTTTTGAAAATCATAAGGGGAAGTACTTGTTCTTTTGAGCAGAACTTTGAAAAGTGAAAGTTTTGATAAGTTTTACTCAAAAGTAATAAGCTTTCGCTCTTTTTATAAGGATTATGGCACTGAAGCGTACCATAGGGTCCTTTCATTACAAGTACGGGTTGTACACTGTTATGTGTGCACAAGCCATTGTCAGATAAAAAAAAGCACACATCCAAATGATAAGATAATGAAACAAATCAAGGGGTACTAGGAGATTCAGGTAATCCAGCAATAACTCCGGGAATGCGTTCTGGACGTTGATAGCCTGTGAGTGATATGCTTGGACGAACACCAACGAAACTCTCTAGTTTTCTGAACTGATCCCGCCTAAACAACCTTTCATCAATCCGCTTGATGAGCTTCTTAACATCCCTTATATCCCTCGAATTGAATCCCTTTGGTGACCCGATGCCTTCATGTATCTCTTTTAACCGATAAGCTAAACCGTCCCTGACTTTCTTCAATGTGTGATCCCCAAACTTATGTAGCTCTTTGCACGCCATGAAGCAATTGTGGTGTAGTTCACTTCTGTAGACTACCCCAAATGGTTTCTTGATTAAGGTGTACTGAGCAAGCTGGTTTATGTCTGTAAGGTCGAGCTGAGGTTTCGTGAGATTGACACGTTTCTGATACGATTCCACGGCAAGTTGAATGTCTTCTACACGCTCTTGGATCACTATGCTTCTGATGAAGATTAATAATGACTTGATGTACTCGCGTTGGATTTCCATAAAGAAGTGTCGCATTCGTCCTTGTACCTTTGCAAGATACATATCTTCAATGTCGTTTAAAGACAATCTCTGAAAATCCGCTTCACAGAAGTCATAGTCCTCTTTGTCTTGTCGTTTTACCACTATTTTCTTGAGGAATGTGTAGTCCCACTTTGACGAAAGAGTAACATGCTTAATAGCAACGATCCGTTGATCACTAAACACTTCCTTCTTTGATTTAAGAACCTGGCAGCTCTTTTAATAGATTCTTCGGCGTTCAGGCCAATGATGAATCCCATACAATGCATCGATATCATACTTTTCCACTTTATCAGCAAACATGTGTGTGGCGTATTCCTCGATGGCTATGTTGTTTGAGTATATTGCTGCTGGGAAAGGGAGTGTGAGTGATGTAGCGTATTTCATGGAGACATCACTACCGTGTAGAAGAAACTCTAGGTCATTGTTGAAGAAATAGCGGAATAGAATCTTGGGTTGATCCAGTTGGCCAATTGTAGGTAGTGGTCTTATCCAGTCTATGTAATATGGAGCCTTGTCTCTTCTGGTGAAGTCAATGTTAGCTTCAGGGTTGAGCTAATCGATGTTGTTAGACATAGCCCGTGCAATGTTGTCAAGATGATATTCTACTTCAATTGCACTCTCTGAGCTGTCTTTAAGAAGTTGAAATGCATCGTTCTTGATTCGCTTCAACTCTGCCTTAGTCATTTTCTTCACTCGAAACTTTTCTTGAATAAACTTTGCATGCTCTAATGTACGGCCATCTACCATTTCTTGACCTTCTGGTAATGAGGGTGTAGCATCAACAAGTTTAGAGAACCAGTCGTATTCTTTGGTTGTATCATCATCTAGCCATGAGACAACATTGGTCTTAATCTTCTTCTTCTTAGGCTTTGATGAGGACTCTGGTTTCTTTGTTGTGGCAGGAGAGGTGGGTTGTTGTCGGGGCTCTGGGATCTCTTCATCGTCACCACCAGTGAATTCGAAATGATCACCGGTTTTCTCTGTTGATGGTGGTAACTCAGAGTCCTGAGGTTTCTCTGTAGAAGTCGAACGTGGAGGAGATCTTCTTTCAGTTAGAGTCCTTTGGGGTGGAGGTGGCATAGAGGAAGATTCACTAGACTTTTTCTTGCGTTTTTATTGCATTGTCTTTATCCGCATCATCATCGTCTCTAGGACGCTTAGCCGTTTTAGCTGCCGCTCTGCATCCCGTTTTAAGTTGGTAATCGAGCAATGCTTCAAACAGTTTACCTTCGTCAGAAGTAAACGTTCCAGATCGTTTTGAAATTTGGAGTACAAGCTTGGAAACCAATTCTGCATTGGAGAAAGCTGTAGGCTCAGTTGGGTTGATTGTAACAGTTAACGGCGTTGATCTTATTGTTTGTTTGGCCAACTGCATGAGATTCGGATAGAGTTTTCTGGTGAACATCTCTTTTATCACTCCAGGAACAATGTAGAGAAGGAACTTATGGGTATATTCCCTAATCATCATGCTCATTTCCCCTTGGACATCACGTTTGATAAACTTCTAGATATACTCCCTTTCACTCAACATCTCGTCTATCCCGTCTTGAAGAAGGTTGATTCTGTCAGCGAGTTGATTTAGCTTTTTGTTGGTCACGTCTTTCTTCCTGACTTGACAGCTTTGATAATCTTTGTCTTAGATTGGGATATCCAAGAGTCGGTTGGTTTCTTTACTGACTTGGATGCGGATCTGGTTGTGCCTTTGGATGGTGGAAGTGATGAGTGAGAAGACGAGTCTGATGATGATGAGACATGAGGAGGCTCAGGGTCTTTTGGTGGCTCAGAAGTTAGTTCCTTGGAGCGTGCTGGACTATCTAGAAGAAAATCATCATAATCAACTTCGTCATCTTTTCTAGATTTATCCATTTCTTCAGCCTTAATCCTGGCTTCTTCATCTGCTTGAGCTTGAGCTTCTTTTTCTGCATTTTGTTTAGCTGCAGCCTCAACATCTTCATCAGGAATTTTCTCAGACTTCTCCATTTCTGGTTCCTCAAAGTCATAGTTTATAGAATCCTCCAGTTGCTTTTGTTGTTGTTCATGGGTGGTGGTACCAGTTCCCTTATCGGGTTGATTAACCGCATCGGAAACTGGTGTGGCTTGAGTTCCACCACTTGACCCTCCAGGGCCATGAGTTTGTTGCAGATTAAACTCTTTAGCAACGTGTTGGAGTCTTAGATTCTTCACCTTTTTCCTATAGTCTCTGTCCAGTGGTTCTTCATCTGAGCTCTCCTCTTCCTCTGGCTCGGCAACTGGGTTTTACCTTTATCAGCTTTTGGACTGGGAGATTTTGCTACTGTCAAAGGATCATCGATTGGAGTTTCAGAGTAGATGACCTCTTCGCCCGTTTCAGTATCCTCTGAGTCCTCATCCATTAGCTTTTGTTGCGGTTCAGGTTTGGGAATAGGGATAGCATCTTTTGATGGAATTTTCCTTTTGAGAACATGAGTCCTCTTAGGATACTTTCTCGTACTCTCAGTGTTCGTAATGCTTCCAGCACTGCCTCTCCTTGTCTTCCTGACAGGTGTCCCAGAACATTTTCCATCAATAAATCCCACTTTGCCTGCTTCCACTGCTACCAGATATCGTTTGTACGATTAAAGTTCTTTGATAGCATCAGTGAGAAGACAATCCGGTAACACTGCACCTTGTTTTTTGTCGTTGAGTCCTTAAATCTAACAACGTTGAGTGTGGGCTCAAGCAACACGGAGTGATGTTTGGGGTCTTCAAGTCTTTGGGGAATATCTGGATTGGTTTCAAGAATCCTTTTGATCAACAATTTTGGTATATCTAATATAGGGAATCTTGGTGCCAGGCCTTTTCAGGTACGTCATCATGTCGTCCCAGATAACAGCTACAAATTTAATGTGTTTCATGTTGAGCATGCCTCGAAAGATTTGAAGTTCCATGAGCTTTGGGTGCTCATATCCACTGTCACGTCCGGACACTGATTTAGCAATCATAATGTACAGTGTTCTCCATGGTTGAGGGATGTTCTTGAGATCCATTGAGGAATGTTTTGTGATAACACCAGTAGCCTCATCATAGCCGATGTCGACCATGAATTGAAGAACGACCTCTTCCGTAGGAGTAGCAGAGAATTCAGTAGGCTCAATGGTTGGAAGAAGAAGAACAGTTCTTAAATCGGCAGGAGTGATGGTGACTTGTTTGTTGTTCAGCGTCACCGTCATAACACTTTAACCTTTGACCTTTTGAATTGTGTGCCAGAATTGATGAATATAGATCTCTGGTACAGTAGCTGAATTTGTGAGCATGTTCTGATACGGGTGAGTCTTCAAAATATCCACTGCAATCTGACAAGAAGACTCAGAACATGTGATGTTGTCAAAGTCGACTCTGAGGTTGTTTTTTCCAATCTTCATTGGGTAACCATTGGGAAAGATGTCTTCAATAGTGAGAACATTTGGTTTATCCACATTTTCCATTTGAACGTCCATATCGTGATCTGAAATATATTTAGCCAAAAGAACCAACATATCGAAAGACATTATGTTAGTCAAAAGTTGATTTTATTGTCTATTTATTGAATGTGATATGTCAATGATTGTTACGAGTCCAATGTCACTTGTTAGTCCAATATTCCAAAGACGTCGTGAAAAGTTTCGTGAGTAGATAAACTTTGAGTTTTAAAGTCCAAGTTTTCACTTATTATCACAACTTATTAAACATTTAAGCTTATTAGTGACATTTTGGTTTCGTGACGTTATGATATATTTATTTACAAGTTTGCACGCGTAACAATTCACAATTTTGGTTAAAATTAGGCTTAGGCATAGGTTTTGCAAGCTTATGCGTAAACAGTGAACCATACGCGTAGTTATAAGCTTATGCGTAGGATCTTGACATACGCGTAAGAAATGTTATGCGTAGGAAAAGAGGGCCTAAAGCATAGAGCATACGCGTAAGCGTATATGGGAGCTTACGCATAAGGCTTACTCATAAGATTGAACCTTATGTGTAAAGCTTACTGTTAACGCATATCCTTCACAAGATATGCGTAGTCCCCTTTGTAGAACCTTACGCGTAACGGTTACGCGTAAGATTTCTCTTACGCATAACATACTACGCGTAAGGTGATCCTTATGCGTAGAAGCTTAATTAACCTTGATTCTGAATTTTCACGCGTAATAATCCTGAAATAAATTCATCATAACACCATTATTAACACATACATTCAATCTCTTTCCAATTTCACATGGACACTCAATTATACACAGTTATGCGTAGAATACTCTTACGCGTAAAACCTTAAACCCTAAGATTCAATTTTTACGAATAAGAGATTTAACCATAGAAATTGCACCAAATCATTTCTGGGATATCTTAGAGGCCTAGTGAGTTGTCCTAAGCAAGTTTTAACACCAAAACCCTTGTGAATCAAAAGTACCTAATTCGTATGAACATAAACCCTAAATCTAAGTTTTCACCAAATTAATGTTTCTGGGTATGTTTCAAGCAAAGTTTTGGAAAATTAAACATGTTAACAACATAACACAACCATCTTTTTAACCAGAAACACTCCCAAATGAAAACACCCAAATTTACGCTTAGACCCTAAATTTGAAAAATGTTCAATTCGTGTTTCTGGGTGGATTTGTTTGATAGAAATGGTATAATAGTGATTATATAAACATTTTGACACAACCATTTTAACAAATAACACCCAAACATGATTTGTTTGATAGAAATGGTCTTTCGTCCAACGATGTGTGGAAGGTTGATATTGATATACATTATGCAGATTGGGAGGATTCAAATGGCTTGTAGATGATTTCGCAACATCAAGTGCAGTAGTTTCATTGGCAAACGGGTTGAAGAACGCATTTGGATCATAATCTGCATGTGGGGGTACTTCATTGTTCAATACATCATCAGCTAGAACAACGTCATTGGATGCGGTTTGTTCGGCTGTTGTTGTAGAATCAGTTGGTGGTGCTTCCTCAACAGTAGTTGTTGTAGCAGGTGTATCAGGTATTGGATTTTGATCAGGTTGAGCAGCGGAAACATTGGATACACCTGGAGCACATTCAATAAGATCATCACTAAACAGAGGAGCAAACAACTTTTCCATTTGTTGACGAGTAAGCTGGGGGCTTGGTTCAACTGATGATGGGGTTTGAGGGAAGTTTAAACGGTTATGACCGGGTTCCAAGCTGTTATGCTTAGAAGCCATATCTGTAAGCTCATCGAAATTGGCATGAATCGTTTCCATAATCGCCCTTGTGCGATGATTCCAGATCCGGTAACCCTTGTAGTTTTCACAATATCCTACAAAGACTCCAATGTCAGCTTTGGCTTTGAGCTTACCAAAGTCATCACGATCATTATTCGGATAACAAAGGGATCCAAATACATGAAAGTGTTTGAGATTTGGTTTACGGTTGTGGATAAGCTCATAAGGTGGTTTGTTGTGGCGCTTAGTAATCATTGAGCGATTCTGAGTGTAGCATGCAGTTGACACGACTTCAGTCCACAAGTAATCTGGAAGTTTAGCATTGATTAACATTGTTCTTGCAGCTTCCACTACTGTACGGTTTCGTCTTTCAACAACTCTGTTTTGTTCTGGTGTACGTGCAATAGATGTTTGATGCTGAATTCCCACTTTCTCATAAAATGCACGAAGAGTTTGATTCACAAATTCAATTCCTTTGTCTGTTCTGATTTGTCTGACTGTGTTCCGGAGCTGAACTTGAATTTTCATGAGAAAGGTGATGATCATCTGTGGAGCTTGATCTTTACTTCGAAGAAAATAAACCCAAGTCCATCTTGAGTCGTCATCTACAATTACCAAGATGTAGCGTTTGCCATTAATCGTCTGCACGTGCATCGGGCCACACAAATCCATGTGAAGAAGATGAAGCACATGCTGTGAGCTGTGTTCCACCTTTGAAGGAAAGTGAGCACGAGTGCTTTTCCCTTGTTCACAAGTTGAGCAGAGGTGATCTTTAGAATATTGGAATCTTTGGAGACCTTCAACAAGTTTGTATCGAGCAAGGTTGGTTATGGTTTGAAAGTTTAAATGTGAGATACGACGGTGCCATAGCCAAGATTTTGTAGATGTTGCCTTTGAAAGTAGACAGATGGGAGATGAAACAATCATGTCTTGCATGGAGATTGTGTAAAGACTTGAATTGCGGGTGCCAGACATAAGATCGTTTCCTTGTAGATCACGAATGAAACAAGTTTTCTCCCGAAAATCAACTTCCAAATCTCCATCACAGAATTGACCTACTGAGAAGAGATTGTGACCGAGGCCTTCCACATAATAAACCCTGCTAATATCGATGTTGCCATTGATGTAATCTCTGTAGCCCATGATAGCTGCGAAGTGATCATTCCCGAATCTGACAGCGCCAATAAACTTTGCAACAAAGTTTGATAACAGTTTGAGATTGCTTGTCATGTGTCGGGAACATCCGCTATCAACAATCCAAAGGATGATCTGTATCACCTGCATTACACACAGACGACACAGATGGAATAGAAGTAGATGTGGAACCCGAAGAGTTAGAGGGTTCCAAAGCAGTTATAGTAGAAACACACATATCAATGATTTTAGTTATCCATTTAAATCCAAGTGTATTATGTAACCATTTCTGCCTTCTCCAACTAGTCTTAGCTTTGGTCTTAATGAATGCACTAGGTGATAAGTTCATCCTAGGAGGTGAAGAGGGTTCTATGGGTACATCAATGATCGTAGTTGGAACACTAGATGGTGGTTTACCTAGCACAGACTTAGAAGCATTAGTGGGCCTAAAGGTATTTCGTTTTCTATTATTCCACTTACGATTCAAGATAGCCTTAGCAACACACTTATCATGACAACCAGAAAACATGCTTTTATGACAACCAACACAAGAGGCTTCAAACAAAACATTAAGAGTACTTAAAGATTTAGCATTCGTTACATCACTTTGTTCATTACATTTGTCAGACGCAATATCTAAAGTGGGTGCAACTTGAGTTTTATTCAAAGTCCTATGGTGTTCTTCTACTTCAGCATTCTTTATTGTTCTTTTCTTACGTCGCAACTTCCTATTCTTCCTTGTATTGCTCCTAGGCTGTGAAGTGCGGGGGTTGGGAAAAGAGGCAACTATTCTTGTTTCAGTGGAGGGAAGCACATTAGTTTCTTGTGGTTTGTCATTAGGCATTCTAGTGTCACTTTTTCTAAGTGTTACAGGTGCAAGTACCTTAGGGTTACTAAGTTTAACTTGTTCATACTTTCCTAACTTCTCTTTTAACTCAATGATAATGTGTAACAAATCTTGATTTTCAGAACGAAGATTTCCATAAACATTCATGACTTCTTTAGTGTGTGCAAGATAATGATCAAGTTCGTTTGATGCTTCATCACGAGTCTGTTTGAGTAAATCAAATATGACACCATTTTCCTTTTTAACTTTTGCAAGTTCTTGTTCATATTTTGAGATTTGACATTTCAAAGACGCGTTTTGATCATCCAGTTGCTCAAGTTTTTGATTAAAAGTTTTGGAATGCAACTGGTTGATTTTGTTTTGCAAAGCAAGTTCACGATTTTGACAATCTTTTTGACACCATTGAAGACGACGTTTTGCATTTGAAAGTTCATTTAACAATCGTTCATTTTCAACTTTTAAAGACTTTATTTGTGACACAGTATCAGTATTCTCAACAATTTCAACAGAATCAGCAGAGATATAATCAAATGCATATGCAAAAGAATGTAATAACACAACATTATGGATATCAACACAGATAACATTTTCCAAGAGTCGATCAACATCTTTTCGTAACATTTTCTTTTTACGTTTTGTATTTGAAATAGATGTTTCTGTTTTCTCGAAAACTATTTTCATCATTCCAAGTTCCTTATGAAATTACCTTTCCCAATACAATGCACAATTTTTCAGATTTTGAACATGGGGTAAAATTCTTTTCTGAAAAATATCTCTTTGTTCTCGCGCCTGAGGAGATTGAAAATGTTCAACCCTTATTTTAGAATGATATTCAATCTCACGTTCTAAAAGTTTGATGTCAGATATGAAAGTGTCAAAATATCTAAGAATTTGACGACTTTCAGGTATTGATTTTACTTCACTGGGTGAAGGTAAAGGACCATTAATTTGTGCAGAATTGGGTTGGGGACCAACATTAGAAGACTCAGAAATAGGTGTGATAACCCAAGGTGTGTTAGAAGTATCCTTTTGTGCGACGAAAGTGACGGCTTTTGAATAGTTAAATGGTTTGTTATAAACAACATTTTCTAATTTTGATCGACTCTCGTATTCTGCATCTAATTCTTCTTGACGGTTATATTCAACAACACTCATAATGGAATCATCAATTCTATGTTCTGCACTGTAAACTTCCGGATTTGGTTTGAATGCTCTATTAGAAAACTTAGGTTTGTAATCAGCAAGATTTGGTCCATATCCATTTGGATTTGGTTTGAAAGTAAACTTTTGAATCATTGTGATTGATTCACCATGTTTATAAAAAACATTTCAAAACTCTTTGATTTTGTTTTGTAACTCGACAATTTCCTCAAGATAGGTATCTATTCGTTTCGTTGAATGCTTTTTGTACTCTGAGAACTGTTTTTGACAAGTTAACAATGCAGCCTTGGCTTTTTGAGTTTCCAAAGTAAGAGCGTTAAGTTGTTGTTTATGATCATGTTTCAATTGTTCTATTTGAGACAACAAAGCATTCTTGGATGCGACTAGATCACGTATATGTCGTTCTTGTGATTTTTCGTTTTGGTAAGATTTAGCAAAAGCGACTTCAAAACCTTGTTCACGTTTTTCTTGAGTTTTAAAAACGTTGAGTTGCCTTTTTAAGCATTCAATATCCCTGGTTAACAGTTCATTTTTATGTTTCAATTGTTGATTG
Organism: Chrysanthemum seticuspe; assembly: GCA_019973895.1. Classification (NCBI taxonomy): domain Eukaryota; kingdom Viridiplantae; phylum Streptophyta; class Magnoliopsida; order Asterales; family Asteraceae; genus Chrysanthemum; species Chrysanthemum seticuspe. Next base: position 154,196,823 of record BPTQ01000003.1, on the reverse strand, counting down.
AGTTCACAACATTGTTCCATTCGGGATCGTTGGTCATTAAGTAAGAGGTCAATATCTGGATTAGGCAATGGTTCAGCGTGTTCAACGTGAGTCTCTACATGATCATTATTCAAATCCTCAAGTATAACCACAGAGTCAACTTGCATATATGTTCATTTGTTTTCTGTAATACTAGAATACTAATCAGAAGTCAAAAGTTCCATAGTGGCACCTTGCTTGAGCATAGTGTTTCACAGCTGCTGCTTTTGTCCTTGATAGTGGCCCCTTTGTAACAAACTATTCTTACAGCTTCCTACTTAGTATCATATCTTTGTGGACTTAGGAGTTAGGATAGCCAATGCTTTTTCTACCATCATATCAGTCGTACTTAGGATAGCCATATATTTCTGCTATCAGCATCGAGAATTTGAGGTATTATGGGTCAGTTCTTTATCAGTCTGCATACGGGTCAGTTTTATCAGTTTGTCAAGTGTTGGGTTGTATGTAGGCCTGGTCATGGTTGTTATTGATTTTTCATTTTTTTTTCTCCAGTAGCTAATGCTTGTTTGTTCTTTGTTGTAATTCATATAGTGGATGAATCTCATACGGGGTCAGTTTTATCAGTTTGTCAAGTGTTGTTTTTTTAGGCCTAGTCAGTGTTGGGAGAAATTCGATGACTCTCATATGGTACAACTATGGCTGGGTCAGTATTGTTTCCCTTGTTTGTGTTGTTTGTTGTAATTCCTGTAGTGGATGGTTACAACTATGGTTGGTCAGTATTGTTTCCCTTGTTTGTGTTGTTTGTTGTAATTCCTGTAGTGGATGGTTGTCTATTATTCTTGGGTCTCGCTTAGTTTGCATACTTATTGCCTTAGTTTGTTGTAATTCCCTTGTTTCCCTTGTTGTACTCTTAGTTTGTTACTAATATTTTGTACATTGTGTTATGATTTTTAGGTCTAGCCATCTAGCCAACAAGAAGACTCTTACCATTTAGCCAACTGGAAAAGAGAGAAGACTGTTACCATTTAGCCAACTGGAAAAGAGAGAAGACTGTTACCATTTATTTCGGCATCCGGAAATTTAAACTTTAGAGACTTTTTGTTTAGTTTATTTTTCTATCTATTCAACTTTAATATTTGGTTTACTTCGTGATCGGTGCTAAACAGTCAAGCCTAAAAGGCTAAAAACTGCTCAAACACTAATGCAATTAAGATCTGAGGAGTATAGGGTCTCCCTGGGTCGTTATGTCCCAGCGAGTTGTGCAATGGATAAATCAACGTCTAGTGATCGAGAAATTTGAATGATAAAGGGAATTGTGAATATTATAACTAAGGAAAATCCAACAAATTAAAAACGCCTTAAATGCAAATTAAAGAAAATTAAAAAGATAAAACCTATTAAATAAACGCTATCACTATATTTAAAGTGATGAACGTTTAAAACCTAAAACGTACGTTTAAATTAAAATCTACGCGACGTACAAAATAAAAAAGTGAAACTAAGTCAATATTAACCCTAAAAATATGAAAATGATGTTTTTATAAACCTAATGATAAAAGAAAATATTTAGAAAAAGAAAATTATTTTTATATCTAATTATCTAATTAAAAACTATTTTTAATTATTAATTAATTACCTAAATTACAAGAAAATAGGAAAATGAGCAAGAAAAATAAGATTAACACTTGGAAAAGTCTAAAATATCAAAATAGACTTTTTAAAACTATTTTTGTATTTTTGTGACTAATTTTCTATTTTCTATGGATTTTAAACTATTAAAAACTAATTAAATCACTAAAAATTACCAAATGAACTATGAAAAATATGGAAAATTACTTTTTTCACTTTTTATATTTATCTAAGCCTAAGAAAAATGAAAACTTATTTTTTTTGAACCTTTTTCTAATTTTTTGTATTAAATGCTATTTAAAAAGTATTAAAAACTAATTAAAAATAGGAAAAATAGCAAAACAGCTTATAAAAATCTGAAAATTTCAGGGAAACTCTAAAATAATGTTAAGAAGCTATGAAAATTAGAAAAACAGGTACTTGTGTGGAGAAATAAGCAACTGATGATTCAAGTGCTTATGAATAAGCACTAAAATAAGCTAAATGAGCCAAACAAGCTACCAACTGTTAAAAGAAGTTCTAATAAGCTATATTAACCAAAATCCAACTAAAATCAACAAGCTACAACAACTGATTAGCACAATAAGACAGATTTGATGATTTTGATAAAAGTGCTAAAACAGAAAATGGTGTCCACTTGCAGACCAAGAATAAGCACACAAATAAGCTCTAAACTGAAAACCAATTATTGAAATCTCAACTAGACCTGGGTGACTACTTGTAACCAAAATACCAGCTTCTAACAAGCCAAAATGAATCCTGTGCAAGCTTGTTAAAAATCTGAGAAAAGCACTCAGCTGACACTGAGTTTGGTGCAGGGCAGATGGCCTTGACTTTGAGCTTAAGCTCAAGCTTATCCAAAAAGCTTGAGGTAAAAACAGATATCAGGACTTGTAAACCACCTAGTGAACTACTTGTAAACCAACAATCAGGACCTAAAGACCTCTAATGAAACCTGTGCACAACCTGCAATATCTGCACAAAATCACTTTTTTGACACCTTTGACTTTTGAAGGAACATGTAAAGTTGACTTTGGTGAAGTTTGATCCACTTTTTATGATTGATTATGGTGTGTTATGATGAAATGAACTTAAAACCAGCTTTGTTTAAGACTTTTAATCACAAAATGATGATTTGCTCTTTTAAAAATCACAACAGTGGACTGTTGAATTCAAATGACAATTTTTTTTGACTTTTTATGATATTGCAGACCAAACTAAGACTCAAATGAGTCTTTTATGACTAAACAAACTTGCACAAATAACAGTTATGCACTGATCAATCCCTGAACACCATTGAATCAACAATTCCAAACACCCCTTAATTAGCAGTTATTGAATCAAAATTGATCCCAACACTTATCCAACTTGTACTTATGATCAATCTAAGTTTATAAGCCCTAAACACTACTGTTAGAACAGATGTGCACCAGTTTTAACTACAAAATCAAAAGAATGCAAAGAACTTGAAATTGACTTACAAAAGTCCTATAGCCACTGTGGCTTGCACAAACACCAAATGAACCTCTAACCTATGCAATTCAACCCACTAGACCTAAATCAACCCATTTCCATAGCTGCTTCACCATTTGACCCAATCAATTCCATTTATGCCCCTGTTTGACTTTCTTTGACCCGGATGCAAAATGAGTGGGAACTAGAATTTTATCTTGTACAATGCTTTCACAAGCTCAATTAAGCTTAATAGAATTGAGAACCAAGCATGATGAAGCTTTTGAATGAGCTTTTGACTTTGAAAATTTCAACAGTAGACAATTGAGATCAAATATAAGCATAAACTGAAATTTTGTACTTGAAATAAGTTTCAATACCTTTAAACATTCAAAGTTGATACAATTTAACAAAACATTACAAGTTTGATATTAAACTAAGGTTTTAACATAAAAAACGACATTGATAAAAATTTAAAAACTAGAAGACTATCTTCTTGGCTTCCTTATGCTCCTTTTTATAATCCAAAAGCTATTCCTCTCTCCTCTGAACATTTCCCATCAATTTGAGCCATTGGATTGCTTTGATATGATCTCAACCGTTTAAACACTATTTTGGCGCCAAAATTCTTAACTGCCAAATGGGGTGGTTTGAGTGAAATGGGGGAGAGGCATTTAATGCCTTTGGAGTTTGGTGAGGTGGGGGGGGACAGGAAGGTGATATGGTGAGTTGGGTTGGTGGAGTGGTGGCTAGTCATGGTGGGCAGACAAAGGAGAGGGAAACGGGGGAGAAGGGTGTTTGTTTGACTGGGTTTGACTGGTCTTTTGACCAGTGGCTAATAATAGGGGGGGTCACAATTGTATATTGACAGGGGTCCAAAGGAGTGAAAGGGGTCCAAAATAGGTTTTAAGTATTTAAATCACAAGGACCTTTCATGTAATTGCTGAAATTTCAAGGACCATAACTGCCAATTCAGAAAAGTTTATCCAAGGGCTGAAAATGACATTTTCAAAAAGTACAAGGACCAAATTTGCCAAATTGCCATTTTCCAGGGGCCATTTTTGCCAAAATTCAAACTTGAAGGACTAAACTTGTAATTTCTCAAACTTTTTGATATTTTTCACCAAAGGACTAAATTTGATAACTTTTTGATTTAAAAAGGACCTTTGGTGACTTTTCTTTTGAAATTCGGGCTCAGGGACTATTTTTGACAATTCTTGAAACTTGGGGGACTGAAACTGCAATTTTTGCAAAATTGATATGTTTTTCATCTGATTTTGATATTTTTGAATTTGAGACACATAAAACACTGATTTGTGATATTTTGATCATTTAGATGTGTTTCTGAGTATTTTCAGATGATTTTGCAGTTTATTTTGTATAAAAATGATGAGTATTTTCACACTCATCAATCCCCCACACTGAGATATTGCTAGTCCCTAGCAATGATTTGAGAAAACATAATGGATTTTAAACTCTTTACCAAAAGCCATTACTTCTGGAGTAGCCAAATGTTTCAGTTCAAGTAAGAACCATGGTACACCGATAACCATGTGATTTTGAGCAAACCACCAGCTTTCAACGGATTTGATTTTGTCTTTACCAGAAGCCGTACCCTTCTGGACTAGCCAACTCTTAGATAAATTATCAGAATTATCTTTGGTGAGCTGAATACCAATTATGGTTTTTCCACTGCCTTTACCACAAGCCATAATCTTGCGGGCTAGCCAACTCATTATCTTTTGAGGATGATGGGGAGCTGAGGAACCATACAATTTTGGGCAAATTGCAAGCCATATAAACGGATTTGAGAAATCTTTACCAAGAGCCGTTTGCTCCTGGATTAGCCAATCCTTTTGTCTTACAGACAAGGCGGACTGATAACCTGATGAGAAAGTGTAGAACACTTACTCCAAAAAAAATTTTTGGCCAAAAACGGGGGGATTAGGCGGTATATTTACGTGATAAAATTCGTGAGAATCCCCCCCCACACTAGAGATGAATATTGCCCTCAATATTCTAAGTACCGGCGGTTATGCCGAAACAAAGAACGTAAAAGGGAAATACTACGGCCATTATTTAGAAAGAAGATTTTTTTTTTTTTTTTTTTTTTTTTTTTTTTTTTTTTTTTCTGAAACATGTGGGCAACCCCCCCCCCCCCCCCCCCACACTAGGGTGGTAGAAAGAGGTGAGAAGACAGAAATATGGGTGAAAACCCATATGGCATGCTACTGTTTTTTGATTTCCGAGTCGCTAGCTTGACTCGATCCCCGCATTCATTGGTTCATGGGGAATGTTTGTAAATCCGGGACAACCACAGGGGGAATGTCCTCTCCAAAATAATGCTTCACTCGATGACCATTCACTTTGAAATTAGGACCATCGGGTTGAGATAACTCAATGGTACCATAAGGATAAACCTTAGCGATGGTAAATGGACCAGACCAGCGGGATTTGAGCTTTCCCGAGAAAATCTTCAATCTTGAGTTGAAAAGAAGGACTCGATCACCAACGTTGAAAACGCGGTTCTTGATTTTTGAGTCATGAATCTTCTTTGTCTTTTGTTTATAGATCAAAGAGTTCTCGTAAGCTTGATCACGGAGTTCATTTAATTCATTCATTTGAACTTTCCGATGATCACCCGCTGTCTGAATATCAAAGTTAGCATGCTTCAAGGCCCAGTATGCCTTGTGCTCGAGCTCGACTGGAAGATGACACGCCTTCCCGTACACCAGCTTGTATGGAGTGCACCCGATGGGTGTTTTGTAGGCAGTACGGAAGGCCCAGAGTGCGTCATCTAATCTATCCGACCAAGAGGCACGGTTTTCACCAACCGTCCTCTCCAAGATTCTTTTAATCCCCCGGTTAGAAACTTCCACTTGCCCACTTGTTTGTGGGTGATACGCAGTAGAGGTACGGTGAGTTACACCATACTTTTGCATGACTCTTGCAAATTGGTCATTACAGAAGTGCGTACCACGATCACTGATTATGGCTCGTGGAGTTCCAAACCTAGCAAAGAGAGATTTCAAGAATTTCACAACAACTCGGGCATCGTTGGTGGGTAAAGCTTTAGCTTCAACCCATTTTGACAAGTAGTCAACGGCCACGAGTATGTATTTGTTTCCGTGAGAAGAAGGGAATGGCCCCATAAAGTCAATGCCCCAGATGTCAAATATCTCACACACTTGAATGGCGTTTTGAGGCATTTCATTCCTTTGTGAGATATTCCCGTGACGTTGACAAGCGTCACAGGTTTTGACGAATTCATGGGCATCCTTATAGATTGTGGGCCAATAGAATCCCGAATCAAACACCTTCTTGGCGGTGTAGTTGGGGCTATGATGTCCCCCAGTAGGTCCAGAATGGCAAGCCTTGAGAATGTCAACGGCTTCCTGACCATGTACACATCGCCGGATGACTTGATCCGCACAGATTTTAAACAAGTAGGGGTCGTCCCAGAAATAATGTTTCACATCTTTAAAGAATTTATTTTTCTGTTGGGACGACATCCCTTTCACCACAAAGTTTCCCGCATGGTAATTTGCAAAGTCGGCAAACCATGGGGTAGAAGAATCTCCACGAAAAGAAACCATATTGAGTGTTTCGAGAGGAAATGTTTCATTGATTTCCTTTTTCTCGAACACATTTTGATGAGGGTTCTCTAATCGGGAGAGATGATCAGCAGCCAGGTTCTCAGCTCCTTTTTTATCACGAATGATGATATCAAATTCTTGTAGGAGGAGAACCCAACGGAGCAATCTCGGCTTTGCATCTTGTTTTGCAAAGAGATATTTGAGTGCCGAGTGATCCGTATACACCACGCATTTGGTCAAGATAAGATATGGCCGAAACTTCTCAAACGCATACACCACAGCTAATAATTCTTTTTCCGTGGTGGTGTAATGAGTCTGAGCTTCAGTCATAGTTTTGCTCGCGTAGTGGATCGGCTGGAAATGTTTGGTTTTGCGTTGCCCCAAGACTGCACCGATTGCAAAGTCACTTGCATCGCACATGAGCTCAAAGGGTAAGTCCCAGTCGGGGGCAACTAGAATGGGTGCTTCCGTAAGCTTTTTCTTAAGTGTTTCAAAAGCTTCGATGCACTCAGGAGAGAAGATGAAAGGAGCATCTTTTTCGAGAAGATGGGTCATAGGCCGGGCGATTTTAGAGAAATCTTGAATAAATCTACGATAAAACCCGGCATGACCTAGAAAACTCCTAATACCTTTGACAGTAGTGGGATGAGGTAGTTTAGCAATGACATCAAATTTTGCTCTATCAACCTCGATCCCATTCTTAGAAATCTTATGGCCGAGGACAATGCCCTCTTTGACCATAAAGTGGCTCTTCTCCCAGTTTAGACATAGATTGGTGTCTTCACACCGTTTTAGCATTTTGTCTAAGTGGGAGAGACAAGTCTGGAATGAGTCCCCAATGACCGAGAAGTCATCCATAAACACCTCCATAGTTTCCCCGATCATGTCGTGGAAAATGGCCATCATACAACGTTGGAACGTGCCAGGAGCATTGCATAAGCCAAAAGGCATACGTCTGTAGGCAAACGTCCCGTATGGGCAGGTGAATGTAGTTTTCTCTTGATCCAGCGGATCAATGGGGATCTGAAAGTAACCCGAGAAACCATCAAGGAAACAATAGTACTCGTTCCCTGCTAATCTCTCAAGCATCTGGTCCATGAAGGGTAGAGGAAAATGGTCTTTTCGGGTGGCGTCATTTAACTTTCGATAGTCAATACACACACGCCAACCAGTAACCAATCGAGTCGGAATCAACTCGTTTTCTTCATTCGTGACAACAGTAATGCCACCCTTTTTTGGAACGCAATGAATTGGGCTAACCCAAGGACTATCAGAGATCGGGTAAATCAGACCGGCATCAAGAAGTTTGAGAACCTCTTGTTTGATAACCTCGTGAATCTTAGGATTCACCCTTCTCTGACTTTGGACTGCTGGTTTGAAGTCATCCTCCATTAAGATTTTGTGAGTACAAAACTCAGGGTTGATACCCTTAATATCGGAGAGTTTCCAAGCAATTGCTTGTTTGTGTGACTTCAAGACCTTTATGAGAGCAGTTTTCTCCTCCTCGGTTAAGTCTTTAGCAATTATGACGGGTAATTTATCATCACCCTCCAAGAATGCATACTCGAGATGAGGAGGTAGGTCCTTAAGTTCAACCTCGGGAAATGCTTCAGTAGATGATTGCACTGATTTGATTTCCTCAATCGTGATTTCTTTCGGAGGGGGTGAAGGTAATGGATCTTCATTAAGCAATTGCTCAAGATAGAGAATATCCCCCTCCGAATCATACACACCATCAATTCCAGGCGGAATTGATTCATCAGTAGCCAGAAATTCATCGATCTCTTCCAGAAGGAAGTCACCTCCCTCAAACGGAGTGAGAGAGGGGGAAGAGTCGGCAATGATAGGATGAGAAGATGTGGTGGAATTGGAATTCCCACTCACAGAATTATGAAGATAACCAAGAAACTCTTGAGAGTACTCCTCTGAAGCAATATCAATCAAATCGACTCGATTAATTGATTCAGTGTCATAATTTGAGGAGTACCTCGAAGTCTGATCGAGGTTAAAGGTAACAGCTTCGTTACCCACACGCAAAGTGATCTCTTGCTCAAATACATCGATAAGAGCACGGCCCGTCCTCAGAAATCCCCGCCCAACAATGAGAGGAACTCGAGGATCAGCATCGAAATCAACGACCACAAAGTCAGCTGGGAAGTGGAACTTTCCTACTTTCACGAATACATCCTCGGCAATGCCGAGAGGACGCGAGATAGAACGATCTGCAAGCTCGAGAGTCATGCAGGTAGGAATAAGTTCCGGAAGAGACAGTTGTTTCCATACTGAATACGGCATCAGATTGATGCTTGCACCAAGATCGGCAAGAGCAAAGCATTCAATCATCCCAGGAAAAACACAAGGAAGAAGAAATTTTCCGGGATCTCCTAGCTTCTCGGGAAGCTTCTTTAACAACACTGCTGAGCAATTCTCATTCAAAGGAGTCTTAGCCATTTCAAATAGCTTTTCTTTGTTGCTCAGCATGTGTTTCAGAGTAGATGCAAACTTGGGCATTAACATGATGGCATCCGCGAAGCTTATGTCAAAGTGAAGTTCTTGGAAAATTTGAAAGAACTTTTCCATCTGATGACTAGCTTTCTCGCGGAGCTTCTGCTCATGTAACCGTGAGGGATAAGGAATAGAAGGTTTGGATTTCTGATTCTCAACAGGAGCTACAGGAGGTTCAAAAACAACTCCTTGATTTGACTTGGGTTGCTGGACCACTTGAGGTTGGACTACCGAAGGTTGGACGTGTGCGGTACTTCGTGGACTTGAATAATGCACTTTGTCCGTTGTTTCCTTGGTAACTTGACTAAATGCCACAGGAGGAGGGGGCATTGGAGTCGTAGGTCCGTTGTGTTTTGGAGGTTCACTTTCCACTACCTTCGGGGTAGAAGAAGAAGAGGTAGTAGGAATAGCGGGTCCAGCATATGAAGCACCACTTCGGGTTGTGATCGCCTTTGCATCGCCCCTCGGATTAGCGATCGTGTTGCTAGGTAGAGTACCTGAGCCCGAGGGTCGATCATTTAAAGACTTCTTGATGTCAGAAATTTGGCTGACCAACAACCGATTCATTTCCTCTTGGGATTTCATGAATTGTTTCAACAGCTCATCAGATGATGGGCCAGTTGGAACAATGGCTTGAGTTTGCACAGGAAAATTCTGGCCTCTATTGTTAGGATTAGGGCCTTGATTCTGAAAATTCCCTTGATTGTTTCCATGAGAATACCCTGGGTTGAAATTTCCCTGACCTGGGTTTCTATTGTAATTTCCTTGATGTTGGAAATTTTGATTCTGATTTTGAAAACCGTTGTTTGGATTGAAATGACCTTGGTTTTGAAAACCTTGGTTTGGTCTATTCTGATTCTGATTACGGTTCTGGTTTTGATTGAAACCGGGAGGTCCAGAGTAGTGGTTAGGGCGGTGGTTCGGGTCTACAGGAGCACGATATTGATTGCCTCCTTGATTAGACATCCCGCCCACAGCATTAGCTTCAAAGGGGTTACCATCAGTGGCCATACAGTTATAATAAGCATGGGGGCCACCACAGGTAACACAGACTTCCACTTTCTTAACCTCAGCAGGAGGTGAGGTTTGTGGAAAAGAGACTTTCTTCTGATTGGAGAGAACCAAAGCTTGGATAGCTTCCGTGAGTTTATCAATCTTAGCATCGGTGCTAGACTGACTCACGGGCGATGAAGAAGAAGAAGGACCAACACTGACTTGGGAAACAACCGGCTTGCTTCGTGCAGTGCGGACTTTAGACTTGTTTTCGATTATCGCTAAAGCTTCTTTGACAGTTTTGCTTAGGAAATTTCCTCCCGCGGAGGAATTGAGAGAATCTTGATCAGATTGACTCACTCCATTGTAGAAAGTATCGAGTTGCATCAACTCGGAGAAACCGTGGTGAGGACATTTGCGAAGCAATTCCTTGAAACGATCCCACGATTCACTGAAGGATTCATCAAACTTCTGAGTGAACTTGATGATTTCATTTTTAAGACTCGTGGTCTTGGAAGGTGGATAGAATTCATTCACAAATTTCTTCACCAGATCCTCCCATGTCTCTATAGACTGAGGGGGTTGTTTTTCAAGCCAAATCCGGGCTTGCCCCTCAAGAGAAAACGGGAACAGAAGAAGCTTAACAGCATCAGAAGGGACATTCTTATACTTGATGGTAGATGCAATCTTGTTAAACCATCTTATATGAGCATGAGGATCATCCCGCTCAAAACCGTAGAACTGATTTGAAGTTACAAGGTTCAGTAACCCGGTCTTGAGTTCAAAATTTTCAGCCATGATGGCTGGTACAACGATAGCATCTCCATACCCGTCGATGGGTGCCTGGAGAAGCTCACACATAGGAATCTCATCCGCCATGATAGCGGAAGTGGTGTGAACAGTCCGGATCTCAGATCCGACTGATGGAGCAGAACGTCTGCGGACACGCCTTCTTGGAATCTTGACAAGCTCACGAAATGGGCTCACAGATCTAGAAGAGCGAGTGCGCATACACAAGAGTTAACTCTAAGGAAACTCAGAGCTAAGGAGAGAAATGGAATTATGAAATCTTTCACATGAGAATGAGAATTATGAAGACGTTTTGTAAAAATGGTGGTGAGAAGAATCTTATGGGTTTTCTGGTTCTGAAACGTCGATAACACAACAAAATCAATTAACACAAAATCGAGGCAAAACAACAGTGAACTTAACCAATAATCCAAAGTGACTGGCTTCTTTGAAAAAGGTACACCAATCACAAGGACACAAAGGCAAGTTTTATATCTTTAGTTCGGGAACTTATTATGGTCGCACCCCCAGTTAGGTAGTGCACTGCCTTGGTTTTCGGTGGTAATCTTTTAAGTTGTTAATTATTAGAGAAAACGACGATTCTTTTTGTATTTTTATTTTTGATACATATATAGAAACAAAAGAGAAAATATTTTTGTGTTTTATACGTTTTTGCTTGTTTTTGGGTTTTTTGGATTTTTTAGAAGAAAATATGGATATATATATATACAGAGAATGATGATATAAACAATGAGTGAGGATTCAAACAACTAATCTGCTAAAACGGGAGATAAATCAGCACAGCTCCCCGGCAGCGGCGCCAAAATTTGATCGGTGCTAAACAGTCAAGCCTAAAAGGCTAAAAACTGCTCAAACACTAATGCAATTAAGATCTGAGGAGTATAGGGTCTCCCCGGGTCGTTATGTCCCAGCGAGTTGTGCAATGGATAAATCAACGTCTAGTGATCGAGAAATTTGAATGATAAAGGGAATTGTGAATATTATAACTAAGGAAAATCCAACAAATTAAAAACGCCTTAAATGCAAATTAAAGAAAATTAAAAAGATAAAACCTATTAAATAAACGCTATCACTATATTTAAAGTGATGAACGTTTAAAACCTAAAACGTACGTTTAAATTAAAATCTACGCGACGTACAAAATAAAAAAGTGAAACTAAGTCAATATTAACCCTAAAAATATGAAAATGATGTTTTTATAAACCTAATGATAAAAGAAAATATTTAGAAAAAGAAAATTATTTTTATATCTAATTATCTAATTAAAAACTATTTTTAATTATTAATTAATTACCTAAATTACAAGAAAATAGGAAAATGAGCAAGAAAAATAAGATTAACACTTGGAAAAGTCTAAAATATCAAAATAGACTTTTTAAAACTATTTTTGTATTTTTGTGACTAATTTTCTATTTTCTATGGATTTTAAACTATTAAAAACTAATTAAATCACTAAAAATTACCAAATGAACTATGAAAAATATGGAAAATTACTTTTTTCACTTTTTATATTTATCTAAGCCTAAGAAAAATGAAAACTTATTTTTTTTGAACCTTTTTCTAATTTTTTGTATTAAATGCTATTTAAAAAGTATTAAAAACTAATTAAAAATAGGAAAAATAGCAAAACAGCTTATAAAAATCTGAAAATTTCAGGGAAACTCTAAAATAATGTTAAGAAGCTATGAAAATTAGAAAAACAGGTACTTGTGTGGAGAAATAAGCAACTGATGATTCAAGTGCTTATGAATAAGCACTAAAATAAGCTAAATGAGCCAAACAAGCTACCAACTGTTAAAAGAAGTTCTAATAAGCTATATTAACCAAAATCCAACTAAAATCAACAAGCTACAACAACTGATTAGCACAATAAGACAGATTTGATGATTTTGATAAAAGTGCTAAAACAGAAAATGGTGTCCACTTGCAGACCAAGAATAAGCACACAAATAAGCTCTAAACTGAAAACCAATTATTGAAATCTCAACTAGACCTGGGTGACTACTTGTAACCAAAATACCAGCTTCTAACAAGCCAAAATGAATCCTGTGCAAGCTTGTTAAAAATCTGAGAAAAGCACTCAGCTGACACTGAGTTTGGTGCAGGGCAGATGGCCTTGACTTTGAGCTTAAGCTCAAGCTTATCCAAAAAGCTTGAGGTAAAAACAGATATCAGGACTTGTAAACCACCTAGTGAACTACTTGTAAACCAACAATCAGGACCTAAAGACCTCTAATGAAACCTGTGCACAACCTGCAATATCTGCACAAAATCACTTTTTTGACACCTTTGACTTTTGAAGGAACATGTAAAGTTGACTTTGGTGAAGTTTGATCCACTTTTTATGATTGATTATGGTGTGTTATGATGAAATGAACTTAAAACCAGCTTTGTTTAAGACTTTTAATCACAAAATGATGATTTGCTCTTTTAAAAATCACAACAGTGGACTGTTGAATTCAAATGACAATTTTTTTTGACTTTTTATGATATTGCAGACCAAACTAAGACTCAAATGAGTCTTTTATGACTAAACAAACTTGCACAAATAACAGTTATGCACTGATCAATCCCTGAACACCATTGAATCAACAATTCCAAACACCCCTTAATTAGCAGTTATTGAATCAAAATTGATCCCAACACTTATCCAACTTGTACTTATGATCAATCTAAGTTTATAAGCCCTAAACACTACTGTTAGAACAGATGTGCACCAGTTTTAACTACAAAATCAAAAGAATGCAAAGAACTTGAAATTGACTTACAAAAGTCCTATAGCCACTGTGGCTTGCACAAACACCAAATGAACCTCTAACCTATGCAATTCAACCCACTAGACCTAAATCAACCCATTTCCATAGCTGCTTCACCATTTGACCCAATCAATTCCATTTATGCCCCTGTTTGACTTTCTTTGACCCGGATGCAAAATGAGTGGGAACTAGAATTTTATCTTGTACAATGCTTTCACAAGCTCAATTAAGCTTAATAGAATTGAGAACCAAGCATGATGAAGCTTTTGAATGAGCTTTTGACTTTGAAAATTTCAACAGTAGACAATTGAGATCAAATATAAGCATAAACTGAAATTTTGTACTTGAAATAAGTTTCAATACCTTTAAACATTCAAAGTTGATACAATTTAACAAAACATTACAAGTTTGATATTAAACTAAGGTTTTAACATAAAAAACGACATTGATAAAAATTTAAAAACTAGAAGACTATCTTCTTGGCTTCCTTATGCTCCTTTTTATAATCCAAAAGCTATTCCTCTCTCCTCTGAACATTTCCCATCAATTTGAGCCATTGGATTGCTTTGATATGATCTCAACCGTTTAAACACTATTTTGGCGCCAAAATTCTTAACTGCCAAATGGGGTGGTTTGAGTGAAATGGGGGAGAGGCATTTAATGCCTTTGGAGTTTGGTGAGGTGGGGGGGGACAGGAAGGTGATATGGTGAGTTGGGTTGGTGGAGTGGTGGCTAGTCATGGTGGGCAGACAAAGGAGAGGGAAACGGGGGAGAAGGGTGTTTGTTTGACTGGGTTTGACTGGTCTTTTGACCAGTGGCTAATAATAGGGGGGGTCACAATTGTATATTGACAGGGGTCCAAAGGAGTGAAAGGGGTCCAAAATAGGTTTTAAGTATTTAAATCACAAGGACCTTTCATGTAATTGCTGAAATTTCAAGGACCATAACTGCCAATTCAGAAAAGTTTATCCAAGGGCTGAAAATGACATTTTCAAAAAGTACAAGGACCAAATTTGCCAAATTGCCATTTTCCAGGGGCCATTTTTGCCAAAATTCAAACTTGAAGGACTAAACTTGTAATTTCTCAAACTTTTTGATATTTTTCACCAAAGGACTAAATTTGATAACTTTTTGATTTAAAAAGGACCTTTGGTGACTTTTCTTTTGAAATTCGGGCTCAGGGACTATTTTTGACAATTCTTGAAACTTGGGGGACTGAAACTGCAATTTTTGCAAAATTGATATGTTTTTCATCTGATTTTGATATTTTTGAATTTGAGACACATAAAACACTGATTTGTGATATTTTGATCATTTAGATGTGTTTCTGAGTATTTTCAGATGATTTTGCAGTTTATTTTGTATAAAAATGATGAGTATTTTCACACTCATCACTTCGGCAATTGGATGTTCGACTTTTTGTTTAGTTTATTTGTAGAAAATTTTAGTCATTTGATGTCTTTTTTTGCCCGTTTGACCCAAGACAGTTTGGCCCGTGCCCGTTTGGTCCGCGCCCGTTTGACCCGAATTTTAGAAGTCGCTCGTTTGGCCTGTGCCCATTTGACCCGTGCCCGTTTGGCCCGTTGCCCGAACCCGCCTGTTTTGCCACCTCTAATTAAAAGGTGTTCTTTGTGATGGTTTTGTGCTGGTTGTCATTTGTCCATGGTTGTATGATATGGGCAGTTTGTTTTTATTATCAGACTTATAAGAACAATTATATCAGATATTGAATAGAGTTTCCTTGTATGCAACTTGATATGGGACTTGTCCATATCAGTGTGTGTTGCTTTTTTCATTGTACAAAGTTTCCTTAATTAATACAAGTTCATCTTTGCACCCAATATATATATATATTTTGTGTTGTGGTCTGCTTATAAGCAGAAAAGTTTAGTGGTTAAAGCTGGCAGTACAAAGTTAAGTCTGGTAGGTTAGTTTTACTGGTTAAGGCTGCCAGTACAAAGTTAAGTCTGGCAGACCTAAGTTAAGTCTGTTTAGTATTCGTAGTTACTTCTGTTTATGAAAGCAGAATAGTTTTTTTGTGTGACTATTGATAATCCAATGGCCACATCAAATTTATGTTTGTGTGGCCTTTTTTAACATTTAGTCACACAAAGCATGTTTCTTTTGGGTATTTAGTCACATACAATTAAGCAAAAAGTGGCCAAAAGTGTTAATAAGTGTGACCATATGGTGTTTAAGGTGAAGAAATATGTCTTTTGTGTGACGATTGATCATCCAATGGCCACTTGAATTTATGTTTGTGTGGCCTTTTGTAACATTTAGTCACACAAAGCATGTTTGTTTTGTGTATTTAGTCACATACAATTAATCATAAAGTGGCCAAAAGTGCTAATTAGTGTGACCCTATGGTGTTTAAAGTGAAGAAACGTGTATTTTGTGTGACTATTGATCATCCAATGGCCACATCAAATTTATTTTTGTGTGGCCTTTTCTAACATTTAGTCACACAAAGAATATTTGTTTTGGGTATTTAGTCACATACACTTAATCATAAAGTGGCTAAAAGATTTAATAAGTGTGACCATATGGTGTTTCAAGTGAAGAAATGTGTAATTTGAGTGACTATTGATCATCCAATGGCCACATATTAAGTTACGTGACCATATGTATTGGATTTTGGCTACACTTAAATAATATGTGTGACAAAACGTTTAGTGTGACCATATATGGCATTTGGTCACAGTGTTAGTAGTAAATGTGACTATATAGATTAGCTTTTGGCAAGCTAACACAAACTAAACTTTAAACACACATATTAACATATGTACTGGATTTTGGCTACACTTAACGAATGTGTGACAAAACATTTAGTGTGACCATATATGGCATTTGGCCACAGTGTTCAAGTGTGTGACATATATTTGTCACTGTTTATATGTATATCATGACTAATGCTTCAACCTTACTTTTCATTTGTCACTCATTCCAATATCAGATGTGGCTAAAGAGTTGGCAAAACATATCAGTCACCCTTAAATAATGTGTGACAAAACTTGACTCTATGATTTAGGCACACAAAAAATTACTTCATGTGACTAACGCATCAAGGTTACTTGTATTTGTCACGCGTTCCAAATTCATATGTGGCTAAATGATCAGAAACAAAATCACCAGATACCTTTAGCCACACAATGTTCAATTGTGTGGCAATACAGTTCTAATGGTCACACAATCAAAAATTTCATGTGTGACTAATTAGTAAATGTTGTTAATTTTTGTACCTTCAGCCACACAAATATGCGAATGTGTGGCCGTTCCATTTCGACCATGCGTGACCAAATCCCGTTTTTGTACTAGTGTCAAATGTAACTACTGGATCTAGTTGAGTATCATCAGAATGAGATGTGGATGGCTCATGTTGAACATTCTGAGCCTCGTCGGATTCGGATTTTGACGGAGATATTAGATCAGTGATGAATATAATTTGATCCGGTGCCTGAGACAAGCCGTCAGTGTCATACACTGGGCCTGTGTCACTCATGTGGAGTTCGTGCATGTTTGCCATCAACATAACTGCTGCATTAGCCTGCAAGTCCTCCATATCATCATCTGAGTCTGCATCTGCCATAAAACTCTGTTCTTTGTTTGTGAGGGTTCCACCAGCTTCATCCTTGAGAGCCAAAAGTAAAGCCTCTTTGTGATAAGCACTGTCTCTAGTCCTCGGCTTTGGGCATGCATTAGCCAGGTGAACCTTCTCATTACAGTTATAGCAACGAAGACCATTAATCCCATTCTGAGCATTACCCTGTTCAACCACTTGAGCTCTTTGTTGTTGTGGAGCACCCATGTTATTCCTTCCCATTGGATTAAACCCTTGACCACCGCCCATCTGACGAACATTTCCTCGATTCTGAACTTTAACACGTCCATTGTTAACAACAGCATGATTCCTTGTTTTGGATGAGGTACGAATGCGATTGTTGGATTTGTTTGAGTATCGGCCGAAAGCTCTAGCAATCATGACAAACCCTTGCTGCAATGCATCGAAAGCTTATGTATCCTCATTAGATTCACTGTAAAGTGCTTGATCATTGTTGTTGTTGTATGGAACCAATTGAGTTTCTTGAGACTGGTGCTGTGACGGATCATAAGGTGTTATCTTAGCAGATGGTTAAGCAGCGGGTTGTGGAGGATTTGTGAATACAGTTTGTAAGGTTGGGAATTGAGGATAACAAGTTTGAGCCCACAAAGCTAGTTGTTGATTATCCGGAAGTGATGGCGAAACAGGTAGTCCACGGATAACCCTTTCTTTGTCAACTTCTTTTTGGCGGGGCTTCAAATAGTCGTACAACAATCCGTATGTAGCATGATGAAGATTTTTTGCTTGACGGATGAAAATGACATACTTTTCCCAATCAGGACCAAGGCTACTTAGGAACTTACTGTTGACTGCAATTCTTGGCATAATGATGTTATGTTTTTCCAAGTCATTGATGATGTCTGAGAATCGATGATCATAAGACTCTAATGTCTCTCCTGGTTCAATCATGAAGTGTTCGTAAGCCAAGTAGATTTTGGATTCCATGTCCTCTTGATTGAGTTCAATGCCTTCCATGAGAAGATGAATATGTTCCCACATTGCTTTAGCAGTCTTTTAAGCATCAACACTTCGAAGGATCGGATTGGGTAATCCCAAAAGGATGTATTGCATTGCTAGCTTATCGGCTTCAAAATGTAGAAGTTCATCAGCAGTGAGGTCAGTAAGACTTGCAATGTTGGTGACATCACCTCTTGGTGGATTAGCATTTGGATCTCCGGGTGTAACGACAGTAGGCATCTGAAATGGACCTTCCAGGATGACCTTCTTTAAGAACTTTCCATGTGGCTTCTTTAGATCACAAAACCTAAAGAACCTAATCACCTATTGATCGTAGTTTCCGGGAGTGAGCATTGGAGGTCTATCAAGTGATCCAGCCTCATGAATGGATTGTTGGCTACTTAAAGCTTCATACATCTTTGCAAACCAAGACGGTTCCTTTATAGTATTCCTGGATGGATGTTGATTGTGAAAGTTTGTGTAAGGTTGTACTTGAAGACTAGGTGGTGGTTGAATTGCTCCTGGAGTAAATTGTTGTTGAAATTGTTGTTGATAAACTTGTTGTTGTAGATTGAATTGTTGTTGTTGTGGACTGAGTTGTTGTTGTTGTTGTTGAGGATACACATGAGGAAAGTAGTTAGAGTATGGTGGTTGAGACATCTTGAAAACTTGTGTTGTAAAATGGATCGTTGTAGTCGAATGAAACTTTGTTGATGAAGTAACCTTATGCGTAGAAACCAAGTTTAGGCAAAGAGAACCTTATGCGTAAAAACACCAACTTACGCGTAAGATGTAAGCTTACGCGTATGATTAGATTACGCGTAGGGTTAAGTAAACCTTAGCTTATGCGTAGACTAAGAACTTAGGAGTATAATGCTTATGCGTAAGACAAGGCTTAGGCGTAAGGAAATGCTTAGGCGTAAAGATTCTACGCGTAAGAGTTAGCTTATGCGTAAAACTAGGGTTTTGCCCAAAAAATCCTTTACACTTATTCCAGTGCAAAAGATATCCAAAGTCGAAGTGTTTTCAGGCTTATCCAAGCAAGAAAACACTGAGTAAACCAAGAACGCTAAAGATCAAACCAAGGATAACTTACGCGTAAGATTAGGATTTGCTTATGCGTAGGAAATGCCAACTTTTACCAAAACTTTGATTTCTGCCCAAAGATGTTTCTAAACCAGATTTTTGTGATGAAACAGCTTTAATATCACCAAAATAACACAAAAGTGTGAAACTTGATGATCCAAAAACACGTATTCACCTTACGCGTATAAATGAACATACGACTAAAACCAAGCTTAAAAACAAAGAAATACACGTAAATTTTGAAACTTTTTGCCAAAAACTTAAACTTTAACACCTAATAACCTTGAAAGTACAAGAATCTTGGATTTGAAAGTGTAAAAAATGAGTTTTTATGCGTATGAAAGTTTGCAAACCGAGAGTTACGCGTAGACTTCAAAAACAAAATAAATTTCACACAACTATTTGGCGATTGATACCACTGTTAGGTTCCCATATTTGTAACACAAGCATCAATATAAGAAATGAGATAAGAGAGTGATTGGTTAAACAAGATATAAACACACGCGTATGAAATATAGAAAGTTTATGCGTAGGATATGAAGTGAAATGAACAACCAACCTTCACATGAAGGTTTACATGGGTATTTATAGGAAGGAACTAGGGCAACATGTAAGTTCCCTTCCTTTCCCTTATTGGGCTTTGGCATAGGCTCATAGGCTTTCTACATAAGCCTAGCCTTGATTACTAACATAAAAGCTATAATTAAGCTAACTATTACATATTAATTACTAACAATTGAATTCTAGTTTAGGAGTGATTCCAACATGTTGTAAACTATTTTAAACCAATGTTAAATGATCCTTGACTTGTAAATTGATTAGATAAAAGCACATTTGCTTGAGGACAAGCAAATCTAAAGTGTAGGGATATTTGATAATGATTTAAAATGTACATTCTTAGGGGGTTATTTAAGCCTTAAAATCATGTATTTATGATCAAGTATTGCCTAAATTCGTTTCTTTTCACTTTTTAGGTACTTTGAAAGCAAAAGCTGGAAATCATACATATTTGTACAAAAAGGGATGAAAATGTTAAGAAAATGACCAATTCATGAAAAAGTATGGAAAAGAGCTCCAGACGACGTCATGACCTATAAGGTGACGTCATCACATGAAAACGAAGATACCAAGAATACCCATATTTTACTAGTGACAGCTCAATGAAAAAGTAAAAAAGTAACAAGTCAAGCCGTCACTTTTTAGAAGAGTTGGAAGTTTCTGCCAAATTTATAACGTGACAGTCCAAGATAATTAAAGAGGGACGAACTCAGAAATTTCTGGACGGCGTCTAAGACATAAAGCGACCCCATCACAATGTTGACTTGGAAAAGACGAAACCCTAGTAACGGCGGACTGACGGCGTCACAACTATAAAGTGACGCAGTCGCAATTGTAATTCTATATATAGTTTTAGAACTTTCTGAATTCGTGTGCAACATTGGAGAGTAACTTTGGTGTACGACTTTCATTCATTTTCTACAGTATTTTTAGGGTTTTAACACCCTCTATCCTTAAGAGATAAGTTCCTTAATCTCTTCTATCATTATGTTTGATTCATGCTTGATTATAATTACTTGTTTCACTATCTTTAACATATCTAGCTAAATCAACATAGTGTTTGCTTAGATGTAATGAAATTTAGTCGTTAACTATTGATTGTCGTCTCTTGTTTAAGTGGTTGTTACACGTTAGGTTAGGAAAACTTGCTTCTTCCTTTAGTGTTGCGAGCTTGAATGTCCTAAAAACGTATTTATGTCCTATAGTGCACTAGTAGAGTTTTCGTTGTGTTTATTACGTGAACTGCGATTGTTGATAATAGGATATTTGGGGGAAATTACTTGAGTTACTTGGCGATCCTGGTTTTCTAGAGGAGATCAATACATTCATAAAGTTAGGGCATTAGGCACCTCCCTGCAACTAATGGAATACAACGCGCCAATTAAACAAGGATGTGACAATTCGACTAATCAATAGGAGATAACTAGGGAGTAGTGAAATCTAAGTAAACACACCTTTACCTATCATTCTAATCCCTCATTTACTTTATTTGAAATTTAGTTGAACTTTAGTTTTAATTAGTTTAATTATTAGTTTAAGTAGTTGATAATCAAACCCACAATCCAAATACCGAGATTTTAATTTTCTTTCTAAAAAACATAAAAAGATAAAAAGAATCATCCCTCACCTTAGACCTATTCGTCATACATCTCAACCTTCCTAACATTATTCCCCTATAGAACGATCAATCCCCTGTGTCTTACCTATAATACAATATAACGGTTAGGTACACTGCCTAGGAAGATTGTAAAACTTCTTCGGAGGGTTACATCCACCGCATCACACTCTCTTCCTCGTTTTCGTCTTCCTCATCATATTCATCTTCCTTTAAAGTTAAATTAACCTTTCCTCCGGTTGCCCAACAATCACTCATGCGATGACCTTGTAACCCATACTTGAAACACATACCAACTATGGGACGTTCATATGGGTTCGTAGACTTGCTGATATCGGTTGAGGTGTTCACAAATTGTTTCTTCTTGTCTAAAGCATCACTCTTTGATTTGGATTGGCTGCTCTCTGGCTTGAACGTGTATTGTGTTGACAGACTGCTGGTTCGGTTTAAAGAAAACACAGGTGGACGGTTGTTGATCCCAGTTGAGCAAACGATCCTTTATAGAAACTGACTTAGCAAAAACTTATTAAATATTACGCGGAATTTAATACTTAATCTTAAGAAGAAGAACAATAAACATTCAACACCTCAATATTATTATTAATACGAATACTCTAACCAGTATTAGGGTTTTACAACCTTGAAGTGTATCGACCTTAGATATAGCAAAACACACGTATATCTAATCTAACCTAGGACCTCCTTTTATAGGCTAAGGAGTCCTTTACATAATACAATACGTAACCTACAAGATAAATATATTTTCCATATTTATCTAATACAAAATATTAAACAGGCTATATAAAACTAGCAGTGCTTACAATACATTAGCAGTGGTTCTATATTACTACTAGCCGCGGTTTAACTTCAGCAATGGATTCGTTCTTCTGTCAGTGGTTGGTTTCATAAACTCTGTCTGTGGTTCCAACACTTAGAATAATTCATGATCTGAGGAACCTAAAACCCAACAATCCTCCCCTAAACTTGATACATTCAAATAGAATTCTCAAGTTTCTTTTAAGTTCAAAACACCTGAATTAGAGGATGTATCCAAACACTTACCAGTTTT
Source organism: Chrysanthemum seticuspe (assembly GCA_019973895.1). NCBI lineage: Eukaryota > Viridiplantae > Streptophyta > Magnoliopsida > Asterales > Asteraceae > Chrysanthemum > Chrysanthemum seticuspe. The sequence continues at coordinate 154,174,217 of BPTQ01000003.1, read as the reverse complement.
AAGAATTTGCTCATACTTTAGCAACAAACTGTATGCTTGATCATCATAGGGCTTCAGCATCTTTAAACCACCAGGCTGCACCATCTGAGTAATAACTCCTGGATAATTATTCAGTTGAGGATAATCACCTTCTACAAGCATATGAATAACTTCTCCAGAAACAGTTAGCACATGAACTCCACAAGATTGATATAAAAACCATCTTATAACTTGACCATTGTTGTAACACCCCAACCCGACAAGGGTAGAAGTGTCACATTCTGGTGTCATATCAGAACGTACAATTAAAATTTTACAAGCGGACGTCTTAAGAATAACATATCAAATTATTTAAAACAATGACTTACAAGGAACATTACAAAATCCAAAATGGCTAAAATAAAATGAAATCTCCAAACAATGGCCCGACAAAATAAATCCAAATAATAAGGTAACTAGGGTTGGTCCACTCAGATAATCCAACTCTCAGCCCGCCAAAGCCCATCTTCAAACCTAACACCTGCCGCAGGAAAAGAAATGCGACTGAGCTTAAAAAGGAAACGGATAACAAAACGAAAGCTAAATAAAATCTGAAATGCGAAATGAAACAAAGGAAACGGATAACAAAGTCGCAGCGAAATGAGAACAATGAGTCAATGAGGATCCTGCAGAACACAATTATACAGATATCCAAAACGAACAGATGACAAGGAGAACGAAGCAAAGCAAAGCATCGATGACATATAAACAAGCACATACAAACCAGACATACAAGAACTGAAACATAAGCAAACATAGCAGGCGTCGCATCCACACAACATGTATGTCATACAATCAATTCAGGAAATCAGAAGACATACAAGCCAAACAGATATCTACAGGAAATCGGAAGCAATTAATTAATAAGTGAGCATGGCAATTCACACAGGTCAAAACCCTTAGTTGAAAACATAACCGATATCATAACAGCAGTCAAAACATGGCAGTCACACGTAACAAGTAGGAATACAGTATGAACACTATAATTAAATGAAGTAGGGACATAGCAGGGCAATTAAACACGTTAACAAGCCAGACATCATAAGTTGAACCATTTAACCAAATCAATCCGTAGCATAGACAGAAATGTAAACATGGCAGGTCAACCATAAGCGGATAAGGATACAACGGATAGTCATAGTCCACGAAGATTATCTGAACGAAGTACACATAACAAACAGACAAAACTATCGATTGCACACTAGCATGGTCACCAGACAATTCAGAGGGTCACATAACAGTGAGATCACATATGGTAACTCAGATAACCGCATATTAATCACATCATAGCAGGATAATCAGTAGTCACATAAAACATGAATAGCATAATCAAATTCAATAAGCATATAATAACCCAGTACGTGAATGGAACGATAATCGGAATTAATGGAATGAGAGTGTGACAGATCAAAGCAATGGAATATATATATCTTGGTAGTAGAGTGAGTCATATAAGGGTACACAGAATATGGTGTGTTGGCGAATGTAGAAGGTACAATATAGGTATATCAAAAGTGTAAGGGCTGTCAGAAATCTACCCGAGCCCGGAACATATCATATCATATCATATCAGAAGTAACCATTGTATTCGGAGGGGTGACCTCGGAATACCATACATAATAGGAGGGGAGACCTCAGTAACCAATGGAGTAGCTAGCTCCCAGAATGTGAAGACGCGTATTGCACACGACATCATTCACCATATAAATCATATCATATCAAACATATCAGATCAAATCCATCGAATCATAACATATCTAGGATGCATCCATACGCCCCCCGGAACATATCATAGTGGCCAAATCATATACATATAGTGAGCTCATAATCATATCATATCATAATGGGGACGGTGTGTATCATCACTCGTACACACTGGAGTCATGCCATTGGTGCATCAATGACACGGTCATGTTACCTTCATGACTAGGAACACATATTTGGCTCGGGTATCAAACTGAAGGGTCAAAGCATAATCATATCATAAGGGTTCATATCAAAGGTTCAGAAGTCAAAGGTTCATATCAGATTTCCATAACATAAGTTCATAATCAGAGGTTCATAATCAGATGGTTCATAATCATAAGGTTCATAATCAAAAATTCATAATCATAACAAACGAATATCATAGCGAACAGAATCATATCAAAGGATTATGTCGGAATCATATCAAAAGGATCATAGCATAAGGAAATCATAGCAAAGGAATATCATAAGTGAAGTAAAGTCAAGGATCGAAAGGTTATGAGAAATCCCTACTGAAAAGGGATAGAATATCTGTACCTTAACGCCAATGAAAAGAAAGCAACGAATGAATGAACACGAAGACACAACGTCACGCCTCCTCCAACGAATCTACACGGATTACGATTCGTATAATACTTATTAGCTCATTTAAGTCATAACTGATTTATTGCTTATTTAAATTGTATTAATATTTTTTTAGAGTTATTAAGCGTATTCTCATTTTTAGTAATGGACCGAAATAATTACTTTAGGGTAATAATTATTAATTAGCCAAACTTAAGGGTTACAAATGATAAATGGTAAACTTAAAGGTTTTATGATAAATATTCTATTTGAGGGCTTTATATGTCAATTTATAAGGTTCAGGGTTTGCATGAGACATTTACCAAATATTAAGGTTCGAAACGTAAATAGCTTAAATACATGAAATATAACTCAAGTAGTAATATACAGATTTATGTTTCATTTTTCATTTTAATGTACATGCTCGATCAATATTCAAGCTCGCTCGCGGTCCATATGACCAACATTTACGACCAAGTAAACACGTATTATGATTGACCCCCGACTCATCTATCCCGACACGCTTTCAAAACTCCGAACAACTTAACCATTTTTCCCGTGATCACCCTTAAACTTCCCCCTAAGACCATCCATAGTATTTTCATTTGATAACCTTTTTACCATACACTTACATTTATGATATCAGTATGCGTAATTATTTAGATTACATGCAAAACAGTAATAAAATTTTTCATGCATTTCCACAAGAACACCCACGACACACTTATGAACTCACAACACCAAAGACTTCATTCGACCCATTTTAAATGAACACCCATTCGACTCACACACAGCTTAAACATACCCGACTTAGACTATTTATTCAACTTATGAGTAAAACATGCATATACCATTTTGAATAATCACCACCAACGCCTCTTTAAGACAGTTTTTACCCAAGTTCCTTGACCCCTATTCGACCCACACACAACACACAATTCTAAACCAGATTTGACCCATGCAATCAGACTCTATATCATTATAAGTTTCGTATACAAGTACTCACAACGAGATGTAGTAGCAACATGTTTTAGATTAGGCTTTATATAATCAAAAGAGTAAGTATGTCGAGATGTCCCCCAAGCAGATTCAAAAACAAAGTCTATTGTACACGTTTCATTCGATACATATGCGGTTTTATTTATGATTTTATGTCACCTATATCCTTGATTTACTTAGCCACGTTTTATCATTTATGTAACATGTTTATTTGATGCAAAAAGCATGCGTATGGAAGACTTAAGCCACGACCAGAATCAGAAATAAAAGGAAAAACGAAGTGATGTAGGATTACCCCTTGATGCGTGTAATAGGAAGAAGAAACAAGGACAAAGCAAAGCAAACCAAAGCACCCTCTTGTGCTATAAACACCACGACAGCAGCAGCCCAACACAACCCACGACAACCAACAGCCCTCGTGCCAGAAACCTATGATAACAGCCCTTATGAACCCCGTACAAACCTTCTTGGACTGCTCCTTGTCAACAGAAAAAATGGAGGAGGGAAAAACCTTCTTGCCGTCACTTTTGTTTAGTGGAGTTAGGGTTTTTAATGTGTGTTATATTGAGAGAGGTATATGGGATTTTTAAATGTTATATGGTGAGTTGAATGAGGCCAAATTTTTAGGGATATGGGGCGTTTATGGACGAGTATGGGGGAGCAAAAGAAGACCAAAATCACCTCTTTTATTTACTTGCCATATTAACCTTTGTACATTTATTTAAATGGTCCAATACTTGGTACATGCAACTTTTGAATGTGTTATATTCATTGATATTATAAGTGTAAGTTTTATTTTCAATGTTCCAATGTAAATCCTTTACCATTAAATAGTTAGCGTAAATATCGAGCTTGCTTTATTTTACGGATTATTGATTGAGGGGTATAATAGTCTTTTAACGCGTTTACGATTTTAGGGTTTTACAATTGTAGAGTCCTTTCTATTTAGGTTCAAACAAGATCTTCAAGTGATGATAAACCATTCTCTCATGATAGTCATCTGGATGTACATCACCAAATTTACTCTTGTAAAGCTTCCAAAGATTCATCAAATCATCTCTATCCAGATATTGAAGCATCTGTGAAAATTTCACAAACTCAGAAACTTCATTACTGACTTTTTGGATTTTCCAACATCCTTCACTTCCTTTAAGCACAAATGTATAAGAAATAATTTAATTACCTCTTCATTCACTTATTTCATTCTTTTAGAACCAGATGTCTCCTGAATCTCAGATTTTCTCTTTTGACTACTCTTAATCCACTCTTCTTCTCTTTCAGAATTCATTAGAATAAAATCATCATTATTAATCCTCATACACATCAGATAAATCTCATGAATTCTCTCAAATGAACATTTACTTAGATTCTCAGGAATATATATGCCTGAATTCTTGATAATCCTCATCATTACATTTCTCATCTCACCTTTTGTAGGAGGTTTCTTTCTTTGAACTTGCTTCTTCTCCTTACTGATCCTCCTTGCCCATTCACCCAAGATTCTAGCTCTTTCATCAACAGATAACAATGCCCATTCTTGAGTAGTATACTCATTTTGTATGTTATTAGAAGCTTGAAGATAGTTTTGTGTTTCATCCCATTCAGCTAACCATTTCTGAGTAGCCTCCTCTTCTTCTTGCTTTCCTTTCTCTGCAGCTGCTTCTTCTTCAGCTTGCATACCTCTGGTATACTCTTCATCATAAGCAATCTGTTCTTCTCTACTTTTAAACTTCAAAACTGGTGCTGCAATACCTTTACCCTTTCCAATGTCTAGTTGAGCCACCTTCTTCTTCAAAGGCTCACCAATAATTAAACTTTTACCTAAGGGTTTGGTTGCAGTCAATTTAAGAGGTAATAGAGCAGGTGCAATGATGGGTGTAGGTTTAGATGAGGTTTTGCTTAGATTAATCAAAGTACTTGCAACTTCCTTCTCAACTTCTTTTGATTTAGGTGGTGATACAGAGGTGGTTGTGACAATTGTAGAAGTGGTTATGATAGCAGTGGGTAAATTTAAAGTGGGAGTGGTTATGGTTACCTTATCTGAAACTGTAGCAGTGGTTTCAAGAACATTAGCCGTGGTTGCAGACACACTGTCAGTGGTTGTGTCCTGCATCACCTCATCTTCTACCACAGTCTTCAAACTTTCAAGAACAGCTTCATTCCCATCTTTATCAGATATCACAAATTGTTCTGCTTGATCTCCACTATCCACATCCTCATCCATATGCACATCTACAGCCTCCCCTGAATTCATGCCTTCACTCCTCCCCTATTTGGGTACATTCTCCATATTCACAGCTGGAGAGGAGTCCACCTTCTTTGTCAAATTTCTCATTCTTCCTAAAACAGCAACCCCGGGTCTCCTCACTTTCTCCAATACAAACATCCTGTGCTTCAGCCTCCTAATCTCTTTACCCTGAAATACAGCCAACTCTTGAAGACTTGAGATTGTATCCTCTATTTTGGTACATTTAGCCGTCAATTCATTTAAGTGTTCAAGAATATCCTCCCCACTTCGACCTGTGTGAACTGGTCCGAGAGGTGGTTCATTGGAAAAGTCATCATGTACCAGATTAGGATCCGTCAATTCATTTTCATGTTCCAAACTATCCTCATCACTTCGAGCTATGTTAACTACTCTGAGAGGTGAATCCTTGGATAAAGTAAGCATAGCACCAGACCTTGCCTGATCATCTATGCACCCTGTATGAGACAGTTGGCTAGGGATTCCTCCACCTGTGTTAAGTTCCATGGAACTCTCCACATTAGGAGTTGCCAAAGGTTGGGTCTTAATGATGTTTCCACTGCCCTGACCAGCATCTAAGCATGAATCAGTATTGGAAGCCCTTCCAATCATGTCACCTCCACAACTTGTGACAGCCTCATGAACAACACCACTAATACCAGCCTGAGGTAGCTAGTCCACAAAATGGGTTTAACAGTGGTTTGAGGTTGACCAGCGGTGAGTTCAGTTGCACTAGCAGTGGGTTGAGATTCACTAACAGTGGGTTGAGATTCACTAACAGTGGGTTCAAGTGTACTAGCAGTAGGTTCAGGTTCTATGGATTGGGATTCAAGGCCTTCATCAAACTCAGGAATAGCATGAAAATTAATCATATGTGGGAACAAGGGAACATCTCTTATTTGAAAATTTGGGTTCTGATGTCTCATATGTGCAAAGACCTTAGGAAGCATATAATGCACTTCATACTCCCTAGTATGCTCAACAGGTGCCTCTATTTAACTTTCCACAATAAGCTGCACAAACCTTGGATATAAATAATACTTACCCTTCTTCCTAATATTCTGCACAAACCCTTCATAAATCATCCTAGACCAATTAAACTTCCTCCCCTCAGATAGACATATGATAGCAGTAGCAATTTTAGAGGGAAAGTCATTAAATCCAGTGGTCTTATTACTTATACACATCAACAAGGTATGAATCAAAAACTTCCATTGTTGTGAGAACATGCCTTTATAAAATTTTACCTTGTCTCCGCTTTGAGTATATCCTAGCCTCTCTAAACCTTCAAAGATCTCAGCATCAGAAAGGTTAACTACACCATCAGCATCATCTAACTTCAAAACCCCTCGAATGATCTCCTCATCAACTAAAATCTCATGCTCATCCATAATAGTACTAAAAACTTCGACCTCATATATCTCCTCAAGCTTAGCATTTCCCCAGAATTGATGTACATAAGCTTTAAGGATGGTGGGTGCTACAGTTAATGCAAAGTGAATAGGAGTGTGAATAAGAAAATCAATCATTTCATGAAAACCTTCGGATCGATTGTTTTTTATCAAATTAGCAAATAGGTTATGGGTTTTGGAGTATTGGTTCGGCATGGTGATTGGTGATGTTAATGATGTGGGATTTGTGAATTGAACAGATGGAAGTGGTTTGGGTTTATGTAAGGCGCCAATTGGAAGTGATTTGAAGATCAATTAAATGATCTGGCAGTGATTTGGGGATATAAATGCATTTGCACCAAAGTTACCAAACAGCCCCTCAAGTATCCAAAAACAAAATTATGCTAGCAGTGGATTGAAAACTGCTAGCAGTGGTTTGAAAGACTCTAGTAGTGGATACAAAATTACACTCCAATCTGTTGACCAAGATTTACAGCAATCAAATCTTTGTCAAAAATAGTGATATCACACAAAAATATGAAGGATTACAAAAGATTTTTTTTTATCCCTAATCAGCAAAATCTCCAAAAGCTCCAAAGTACAACAATCCTTCATACCTGCATATCACAAACATAAACCAAACGCTGAAAAGATGGTTAAGGTTACCAGTGGTTAGATAAAACAAGAAGTGGTTCCATATACTTAGTAGTGGGTAGCCAACAGTGCTAAATTCTAAGTCAATATGGTCAACTACTGTAATTAAATCGTTTCCCAAAGTCAAAAGACTTCATTTACTCCTCAACCACTTACACCTTCCCCTCATTAACTTCCTAATTCCATCTTAACCTCTATTTAATAACTTTAGACTCACATACATCCATCACACCAATACTTATCTCCTTCTAAAATCTCTGAAAAGCTGCATTACCAAAAATCACCATGAGCAATTTCAACCCAATCAACATCTCATCAGACAACTCTATCTCAGATAGCATGTGGGATAATGAAGCTTGGCATTATGTTCTTAACAATCCAGGTAAAACCAAGAGAGAGGTGTTTGTAGAGGTTTCATCAAGAAAGAGAAACCATGGGTCTATGAGCACAACTCCATTAGCTGCTGGTCCATCAGCACTTCAACCACTCCCACAAGATGCTATCATCCAGGAAGATAGCTCTGACTCCATGTCAAGCTACATCTCACCATATGAAAGCACGTATGATGACACTTCTTCAAGAGTCTTGGTTGTCCCTCCCCTTGCTGTTGTACTCCCAACTGAAGAGCTCCAAGCACCACCTGCAAGAGCATTGATAGCAGCACCACCACCAGAGGGTCCTTCATCATCCTCTCTACCTGTTAGAGGAACTGTGTTTTGGCTTGCATGCCCAAAAGTGTGGAGGGTGATTGATAGGCGTGGGGCACCTAAAGTGATGCCTGAGTGGGCTTTCCCAAGGAAGCCTTAGGTGGGTGGGGGGTTAGTTGTGAAGCTTGTTGTTTGTGTTGGTTGTTATAAGCTTGTTGTGATGTATTCTCCTTTTAGTTTGTAACCATGGTTGTAACCACTGCATTGCTTAATGCAGCTTATGAAATATGAATAAGAGAACCATGCCTTTTCCTTTTAAGTCTCTTGCATCATTCAACCAGTGATTAACTTCCATATCTCTGCAAAATGGTTAGTGGGAACACAAAGAAACAAACAGTGGTTTGAACATAACTAACAGTGGTTAGAACAAAAATAGCAATACTAAGATCAATTAATAACAGTACAATACTTATACAAACTTTTACAAAACAATTTGAGATTTAGAGATTAATCATTCCAATACTAACCACAAGGTACTGAAACCTCCCCACATCAAAAGCTTTAGTGAGAAGATCAGCAACATTGAAATCAGTATGGATTTTTACCATTTGAATCAATCTTTTCTCATTACAATCTCTAATAAAATGATGCCTTATCTCAATATGTTTAGTTCTAGAATATAAAACAGGATTTTTAATGATGAAAATTGTACTGTTATTATCAATGTAAATCTTAGTATGCATAAAATTGTACCCAAAATCCAGTAATTGATTCTGAATCCAAAGAACTTGACCACAGCAACTAGCAGCAGCCACATATTCAGCTTCAGTTGTAGAATTTGCCACTATTATTTGCTTTTTACACTGCCATGAAATTAGTCTGCTTCCCAAAAACTGACATCCTCTAGTTGTAGACTTCCTATCCAAACTAGCACCAGCATAATCACTATCTGTATAGGCCACCAAATCAAAAGGTGAATCCTTAGAATACCAAAGGCCCAATTTAGGATGACCTTTAAGGTATCTAAAGATTCTCTTAACAGCATTCATGTGTGATGTATTGGGTGTGACTTGGAATCTTGCACACACACATACTGAGAACATTATATCTGGCCTAGATCCAGTGAGATACATCAAAGATCCAATCATGGACCTATATAACTTCAAATCAACTTTGGGACTTCCATCATCTGGTAGCAGTGGTTTCTGAGTCTCCATAGGTGTACTAGCACTCTTCACATCCTGAAACCCAAACTTCTTCAAAATATCTGCTACATACTTGTCTTGACTAATGAAAATACCATCAGTCCTTTGTTTAACTTGTAGCCCCAAAAAGAAAGTGAGTTCTCCCATAGAACTTATTTGAAACTTATCATGCATAAGTTTCTCAAAATCCTTGCATAGCTCCTTATTTGTTGAGCCAAAGATGATGTCATCTACATAGACCTGAACCAGTAAAATATCATCCTTGTGCTTCCTAATGAACAAAGTCTTATCAATCAACCCTATTTTAAATCTATTTTCTATCAAATAAGTATGTTAGGAATTATGTAAACAGTTGGTTCCCGCTGATAGGGTTCCTACTGATAGTTGTTTTGTTCCCGCTGATAGTAAGGTTTCTGCTGATAGTGTGCAGTTTCCTATGATAGATAATATGTTTCTGCGGATATGTAGTTTCCGTTTTCTTAGTTTATTAGTTGTGATATCCTTGAGTTAAAATAGAAATAGATAGAGCATATCTTTTACGTGATTAGCAAGCTGCATAGTTAGGGTTTCTTGTACTATAAAAGAAACTAGCGGCTAGGGTTTATGTGCGCCTTTCAATAACAACATAGTAAAGTAATATAGATCAATAGAGGATCAAGTTTATTGTGTTTATCGACTTCTTAAGTCTTGTATTTATTTTCCGCGTGAGTACAATTCTTGCAAAGGTTCTCCTTAGTTGTTTTGTGATTACACAGGACAACTACGATCATTCTAGGCTCATAAGATCTATCTGGGACTGAACCCAACAAGTGGTATCAGAGCCTCGTGAGAATCTTTCTAAGAAGACAATCTTTTTCTTCTTAAAAACCATGAAAAACTCAGAGCTAAACTTTCTGATACTGAGAATGATGATGAACATGTTGAGTCCTCAAACACTCAATCCACGATTCAGTAATTGGTCACCATGTCCAACTCCAATGATAAATTCCCTTACCTAAAGAAGGATGAGTACGAGATATGGGCCATGAAGATGGAAAACTATATCTCCAACATGGATGTCAATCTTTGGCAAGTCATCCTTAAAGGAAACAGTAAGAAGTCCACTGGAAGAGATATTGAAGGAAACATTATAATTCTTCCTCCCACAACAACTGCTGAACAGATTGCCATCCAAAGGGAAACTAAGGCAAGGACTACCCTGCTACAAGCTCTTCCAGATGAGCACATGAGTGACTTCTGTCATCTGGATGATGCAAGACAGATTTGAAGAGGAATAAAAGCAAGGTTTGGTGGAAACGATGAGTCCAAGAAAATGAGGAAGTCCATGCTCAAACAAAGCTTTCAAGAGTTCTCTATCTCTGAAGAAGAGGGTGTCCATAAGGGCTATGACAGGTTCCAAAAGATCCTCAGCCAGCTTAATCAGTTAAAATCTAAAACTGATACCGAAGAGTGCAATCTCAAGTTCCTTCGTGCTCTACCTCCTTCTTGGAGTCAGGTGTCCCTTACTCTCAAGGCAAAAGGAGGGCTTGACTACATAAGTTTTGATGATCTGTACAACAAGCTGAAATCTCTTGAGCTTGACATCAAGGGTCACTCTACTTTCTCTCAAGCTCCATCACACTCTGCCTTTGTTGGTACTACCAGTGGGAACACAATGATAACATATGCAGATATTCCCACTACTTCATCAGCAGCATCCAGATCACACAACTCCACTACAAGAAGGTCGAAGTCTAACTCAGTAATGGAAGAAGTGGTATACTCATTTGTTGTTGAATCAGAAGACCAACAACAGTTGGTTTATGAAGACTTTGAACAGGTGGACCCATGGGATTTGGAGGAGATGGATCTTAAGTGGCAGATGGCCATGCTTGCTGTTTAGGTTAAGAGGTATGAAGAAGGATCAGGAAGGAAGTTTGGGTACAAAGGAAGGGATCCAGCCAGATTTGACAGAACTAAGATCAGATGCTTCAATTGTAACCAGATTGGTCACTTTGCTAGAGAGTGTACAAACAAGAAGGCAGGTGACAGAAGGAGGTATAATACCTTCAAGATCAAGGAAGCTGATGAGGTGAAACCTAAAGGCCTATTGTCTCTAGAGAACAGGGTTGACTGGGATGAGCATGTGAATGATGGTGAGGATGAAAAACCTCAAGTTGGACTGGTTGCTGATACTACTGGAGAGATTGCAATGATGGGCATCACTTCTCAGGTACACAGTTTTATATTTGGTTGCAGTACTCAATATGATGCTCTTAAATGTGAGTTTGATGATGTTAATGATAAATATAAAGAGTGTTTTATACAAGTCCAGGCCTATAAGAAAACAGTTAAAGCTTTAGAAAAACAAAAGGCCTGGTATGAACAAAACAATTGGCTCTTGAGGAGAAAATAAATGTTTCGCAAAGAGATTTAGATAACACAACAAATAAATTAAAATTTAATAAGAAAGAATATGTAAAGGTTGTTGCTGAAAAGGAGGGTCTTAAAGCTGATTTAGATTCAGAGGTGGCTAGGCATGAACAATGGCAAGAACAGGCTAAAAACTTAGATAAATTGTGGAATAGCTCTATGTCTGTTAAAACAAAAATGGGGTTAGGCTTCAAGGACTATATCAGTCCAGATGAGGTGTATGACCCCAATGAATACAGTGTTTTTAATCTTGTCACAGATGAAGAAGAGGGTAAATATAGAAAACCTGTTAAATATATAAAACAAGGTGAAATGCATAAAGTTCCTTCTTCTGTTAATGGTATTGTTAAGCCACCCAATCCAGACTCTGACTTAGATGAATCACATATGTCTTATGGTCAAAAGTCCAATGACTTATCAGACACTGGCAGTGAGTCTAACACATTTGTCTCTTGTTCTTCCAGGACTTCAGAGACTCAATCTAAAGAATATGCCAGCTGTAATTCAAATGAAGAGTCCTTAAAGTCTGCCTCTCCTAAGCCTTTACAAGTTCCTCAAGCCCCAAGTGTTGCTGTTAAAGATCACTCTTCAAAGACAGCTTTTTCTAGAAACAATTCATGTTCTGTTGATTTTGTTAAAAACAATTGTGATTTTGATTTTGGTTTGAATAATTCTATTTGTGTTAAGACTGTTCCTGTTTTGAACAAACAATTTAGGAAAAAATCATGTTTTGTTTGTGGAAGTGTGTTTCATCTTATCAAAGATTGTGATTATTATGAGAAAAAGATGAATGTATGTACTAATCAACAGAGATATAACAATGTATGGAATGATGTGGCCAACATACCTCCATTTGTTCCCAATGGAACACATATGAAGACCAGCAGAATCAATTCTGCTAGTAGACCAGTTGCTGCTGACAGGCCATCTTCTTTTCATTAGAGAAGAAATGTTAATAGACCTTTGCACAGACCTACAAGCTCTTATTTTCAAAATGATTGTTGGCCTGTTAACACTGACCTTTTACATCAAAGGGGGGCATGGAGGGACACTGCTGTTAAGCCCTCAGCAGGTTGTTCTTGGAGACCCAAAAGACCATCTTATATGCAGAGGTCCAAGAACAATAGTGGATCTCATCAATCTACAGGTTTATCAAATATGATCCACAAGGCAGGCCCAAGTCAGTGATGACTTGGGTCTCCATGTATACTAATGTTGTTGTATATTCTTATTGTGTAGGATGATCCTCTTTCCAATAAAGATTTAGGTATTGTAGATAGTGGTTGTTCTAGGAGTATGACAGGGAACAGAGACAGGCTTCATGATTTTGTAGGTATTCAAGGAGGTACTGTTACCTTTGGAGGAGGAGATGGTAAAATCACATTGAAGGGAACTATTAGAACTGTTCAACTGGACTTTGAGAATGTGTATTATGTGGAGGCATTGAGAAACTTCAATCTATTTTCTATGTCCCAAATTTGTGACAAGAAAAACTTTGTGCTCTTCACTGATACTGAATGTCTTGTTCTTTCTAAAGATTTCCAACCACCTGATGACAGTCAAGTTGTTCTGAAGGTACCAAGGAAACATAATCTTTACACATTCAATCTCAATGATATCCAGCCTGCTGGAGACTTAGCTTGTTTGGTAGCTAAAGCATCCTTGGATGAATCTAATAAATGGCATAGAAGGATGGCTCATGTAAACTTCAAAACAATCAACAAGCTAGCTAAACTGGGATTAGTTAATGGACTGCCGTCCAAAGTCTTTACCAATGAGCACAACTGTGTGGCCTGCAACAAGGGAAAGCAACACAAGGCTTCATATAAGGCCATTACTGCTGTCAGCACTATCTCTGAGCCTTTGCAGCTTCTACATATGGATCTTTTTGGTCCTACATCTATCAGAAGCATTGATCACAAATACTATTGTTTGGTGGTGACTGATGATTATAGTCGATATAGCTGGGCATTCTTTTTGGGGACTAAAGATGAAACATTCTAGATTCTTCAAGATTTTATTGCCCTGGTGGAGACAGCTGAACAAGAAGGTTAAAGCAATTAGGTGTGATAATGGGACAGAGTTCAAGAATGCTAAACTGATAGATCTCTGTGCTATAAAGGGGATTAAAAGGGACTATAGCACTGCCAGGACTCCACAACAAAATGGAGTTGCTAAAAGGAAAAACAGAACCCTAATTGAAGCAGCAAGATCCATGCTTACTGATTCAAAGTTGCCTACCATGTTTTGGACTGAAGCAGTTAGCACTGCTTGTTATGTGTTGAACAGGGTATCAATAACTAATCCTCACAAAAGGACACCTTATGAACTTTTGTCTGGCAAGATTCCTACCATCAGTCATCTTAAGCCTTTTGGTTGTCATGTCTCTATCCTCAATACTAGTGATCATTTGGGCAAGTTTGATGGGAAAGCTGATGAAGGATATGTAGTAGGCTATTCAGCTTATAGATTATATAACCTCTCCACAAAGAGGGTTGAAGAGACTCTGAATCTCAGATTTATGGAGGACAAGCCCAATGTTCAAGGTGTAGGTCAAGAATGGAACTTTGATTTGGACTATCTAACTGACCATTTGGGTTATACTAGTTATAAATCTAACATTTCTGCAGAACCACAAGAGGCTTCCACTAACATTGCAGGTTATTCTAATGATGAGTCAGATTTAGAATGTGATGAACAAGTTATACTTGTTCTCTCTTTTCCCTCTAACCACTTTTCAGGTAACAAGAACTCAGTTGCTCATGATGTGGCTTCAAGTGATGTGGGGTATGCAGAAGAACTTGTAAAGCTCCAACGCCAAGAATATGCAGCTAAAGAAGATGCTGAAAAGTTTGGTTATGAATTCTCCAAGGAAACAGAGGAACTTTTAAAACAGGCAACTGATGAAGCCCGCAGGAACTTTGATGCCACTGGTAATGTACCTGTTTCCCCTGGTAATGTGTTTGCTCCTGCTGATAAAGGAAACGTTGCTGCTTATGCGGATGCCGCTGAGACTCCCACCAGATTTGCCACTCCATTTGATTTAGCCAATTCACAACATTCTACCTCTGAATTGGATGGCATTCATCATTAGTCCAGAACAGGCATTTTTTACTCTTCCTCTTATGATGATGACTTTGGAGCAACACTTACTAATCTGGCCACATCTGTGGATGTTAGTCCTAATGTCTCAAAACGGATTAACACAGTTCATCCACAATCCCTTATTATTGGTGATCCTACTTCCACTGTTCAAACTAGAAGTAGAGTCAAGAAGACATCATTTGGTGAATCTGCTTTTCTCAGCTACATATGGGATCAACATAGGAACAATCATATAGACTATCAACATTGTCTATTTGCTTGTTTCTTATCTCAGGTTAAACCTACCAGCATTTCATAGGCACTAGGTGATGAGGATTGGGTAGCTACTATGCAAGAGGAGATGCAACAATTTTTGAAACTTGTTGATTTCCCTCCTGGTAAATATGCTATTGGAACTAAGTGGATTCTCAAATGTAAAAGGGATGCAAGAGGTATTATGGTAAGAAATAAGGCTAGGTTGGTGGCTCAGGGTCACAGACAAGAGGAGGGTATTGATTATGATGAGATTTTTGCTCCTGTTGTAAGAGTAGAAGCCATCAGGCTTTTCTTGGCATTTGCCTCCTACATGTGTTTTATGGTTTATCAGATGGATGTGAAGAGTGCATTTTTGTATGGTGATATTGAGGAAGAAGTATATGTCACTCAGCCCAAGGGTTTTGTAGACCCACATCATCCAGATAAGGTTTACAAGGTGGTTAAGGCACTATATGGACTTCATCAGGCACCTAGGGCTTAGTATGCTAGGATTTCTTCATTCCTACTGAAACATGGTTATAGAAGAGGTACTATTGATAAGACTCTCTTTATCAAGAAGAGCACCAAGGATATCATTCTTGTGCAAGTATATGTGGATGATATTATCTTTTGTTCTACCAAAGAAGCCTGGTGCAGAGAATTTGAAGATTTGATGAAGAGTGAGTTTGAGATGAGTGCCATGGGTGAGCTTACTTTCTCTTTGGGCTTACAAGTGCAGCAGAAATCAGATGGCATTTTCATTCATCAAGAGAAGTATGCGCATGACATCCTTAAGAATTTTGACATGGAACTTATTAGGACTGCTACTACACCATATGAGGCTCCTAAGGCTAAGTCAAATAATCACCCAGATCCTGCTGTTAATGTGCATCTCTACAGATCAATGATTGGGTCTCTCATGTATTTGACTGCCTCTAGCCTGACATCATGTTTTCCGTCAGTGCTTATTCTAGGCATCAAGTCGCACCTTTGACTTCCCATTTGACTGCAGTCAAGAAGATTTTCAAGTATCTAAAGGGCCAACCCAAATTGGGCTTTGGTATCCTAGGGAATCTCCATTTGAGTTGGAAGCATATAGTGATAGTGACTATGCTGGTGCAAATTTTGATCGCAAATCTACAACTGGGGGTTGTCAGTTCTTGGGAAGGAGATTGATTTCTTGGCAATGCAAGAAGCAAACCATAGGCTACATCTTCTACTGAAGCTAAATATGTTGCTGCTGCTAGTTGTTGTGGTCAGGTACATTGGATTCAAAACCAATTATTGGATTATAGGTTCAATTTTATGAACACTAAAATCTTTATAGATAACCAAAGTACAATCTATATTGTCAAAAATCTTGTTTTTCATCGAAGAACTAAGCACATAGAAATTAGACACCACTTTATCAGAGATGCTAATGAAAAACACCTTATTCAAGTGGTTAAAGTTCATACAGATGAAAAGGTTGCTGATTTGTTAACAAAAGCTTTTGATGGACCCAGATTTCAATTTTTGATTGTCAATATTGGCATGATCAACCCTGATTGTTGAGTTTGAGGGGAGGATTATGCCAAAGGGGAGGATTCTGGTTTAAGGGGAGGTCTTTATGATGTATATGTTCTGTATATTTCTATATATATTTTTGATCTTATGTATATTTTTGTATATATTTTTGTGTATGCTTTGTGTTCTTCTAACCATCTTGCAGATCAAGTTTCAAACACACAATCATGGGAATCAGATGTCTAAGACAAGAGAAACAAGCTTTTATTCATTAAACAAACTGCATTCTTAGATGCAGTGATACCATTACAGACACTGAACATGACAAACTAGACCAAGACTCTACATCCTTTCACTCCTTTCACCCCTCTTCAGACCAAAGCTTCACTCTTTAAAGCCTCCTCACTGGCCTTTGGTGTCCCCACTGTGGCATCTTGTGATGCTCTCTTCCCCTCCTATCCATCCATTCCCACACTGGGGGTGCAACAAGTCCCATCACTGTGGTTCTTCTGGTGGGATTGGATGTGGAGGGTTGGGGGTCTGGAATTGGAGCATCTGGTGATAGCATAACAAGAGGAGCAACACTCATGGACCTGGTATTGCGAGGCCTGTAAGTTGGATCATTCACCTCATCATTTGAGTCCTCATTCATATCTTTGAGCTCTGCACTGGAAACCTCAACCTCATGCTGAGGAGGAGGGTTAGGGAGATCTTCTTCTGAAGTTGTGTAGTAGAATGGTGATTTGCTAGGAGGCTCTCTTGAGATGTAGGTGATGCTGTTGGAAGCTCCAGGAGGGAAGTAGTTCAACCAGTTTGGTTCACTATCAGATGATGATAGTTCAATTGGGTGATTGGGAGAATTGCTCATAGTTATATGTTTTGGTTTTCGTGCTTAGGGTTATGAGATTTTGTGTGTATGATTCTGCTGTAAGGGGTTGGTTTTATAGGCGTTTTGGAATCTTTGGTCAGTAAAATATATGGTAAATATTGATGGTTGGAATTTGGATCGCTAAAAGTTCTGAATGGAGACAGTTAAGGCACTGTTATGGGTCAAAGATTTGATTTGATTCTCTTCTCATTGCCGCTGATATTGTACTGGATTCCTCTGATGATCTGTAGATTTGGCGGATAGCATTGGAAAGTTACTACGGACAAAAGATAAGTGGTTTCTGCCGTTTGACTGGTTGGTTTCCACTGATTGAATTTTTATTGCTGCTGATTTTGATAGAATTTGGGGATTTAAGTACGGGTTTATTTTAAGTCAAAATTGGTCAAAGATTTGTTCCAAATCTTTTGTCAATTTAAACGACTATTTTTGGAAACTCATTTAAATAGTCAATCAGAAGTAACCCTCACCCTAATTCCCTCTTAATTTGAATCCTGCTCATCTTCAATCTTCTCAATCAATATCGATGGCATCGCTCGAATACAAAGTAGATCATAGCAAGACTGCATTTCTTGATCATACCAAAGGAAGCACAAGTTATGATTGTATGATTGATTTCTTATTACGGTCCAAAATCAGGTATGCTCTTTCACACTCTCCATTTGTTGTTTATGACTCACTTGTCAGGCAATTTTGGGCCACTGCTCATGAGCGATCTCTTGCTGGTTCTGCCAAGGAGATAGTGGCTTCTATTGATGGTAGATAATATGTGATAACTGAGTCCCTCATTAGGACTCAGTTACAGTTTGATGATGCAGATGATCTCTTTGAGAATAATAGAGAGGAACTCATCTCTGGACTAACCAACTTAGGGTATCCCTTTGATGGCAAAATAATTTGGTATAAAAATAAGTTTCGCCCTAAGTGGAGGTTTTTAGTCCACACCCTGCTTCAATGCCTAAGTCCCAAATCTGGTGGTTGGGATAAGTTCTCCAGTTCTATTGCAAATGCTATTATATGTTTGGCCCATGGAAGATAATATAATTTTTCAAAATATATTTTTGAGGAAATGCTTAAAAATGTGAAGGATACCAAGCATAAATTTTTAATGTATCCTAGATTCTTATAAATGATATTAAGCATTGAAATCTCTGACAAAACTCCTAGGGTCATTACTAAATTAACTGTCAAGTTATTTGCTACAATGAAAACTGGTTTTACTGGAGAACATAGACCCTTACTACCAACCATGTTGCCTGGTGTCAATGTTGTTGTTGATGCCTCTACATCAGTTGCCCCTGCTGACCCACAACATCCACCTTCACCTCACCTTACTGCCCCACCTTCACCAAGGCCTATTGCTCTTGAGGAGCCAGTTATTGCCTTTACCTCACATGACCAAACTCCTATTGAGACTGAGGTTAATAGTCTACCTAGACAACATTTTGAGGAAGACACCACTTTTGGTGATGATTTTTGTTAGGAATTAGAAATTCCAGGTATTAAAGAGTCGGTCACCTCAAGTATATGTAATCGTTAGAAAGCTCGTAGTCGTAGTTATTTTAAGCTAAGTAGTATTTAGTTAAGTAACACCGTGGAGGACGGACGGGTCTTTACCCACTGTATGCCTGATCTACAGCCCGTTGTGTGGCATTTTATGTAAGACTATAAATACTCTCTACCTTGCAAGGTAGAGAGTTGGAGCTCATAATAATATCTTTCACTTTCTCTCACTAAGTTCCCTAAACCTCTAACTTTCTCTCTCTAGAATTCCACTTATAAGCCCACTTTGTGTTATGGTTTGATGTGTATGTGAAAACTAATATCTTACAATTGGTATCAGAGAGCCATGGTTAGATCATATCTTGCACATCTTTGGATTTCTAGTGGTTTTTGAGTTTGAAAAAGTTTAGTGGTTTGTGCATCATTTGGTTGATTTCTTATGTTAAAGCTTGGATTTTGGTAGTACTTTTATGTTTAGAATCATCACAAGTGTTTAGGTTTTCATTTGGTAAGCTTGAATCATCTTGGTTGGGTTGTTTTTGGATTGAAAAGTGATGTTTGTGAAGTTTTCTTGCTAGCGACTTGACCTACGGATTATTTTTCCTTGTAGCGACTTGCTTTACATTTTTGTAGCGAGTTGAAGTTTTTGGAGCTAGCGACTTAGGCTTAGCGACTTACAATACAAGTATTGGACTCTCCACTACGGGTAGCGACTTGGTGTTAGCGACTTGGTAAGTAGCGAGTTGCTATTTAGCGACTTGATTCTTTAGCGACTTGAATCTTAGCGAATTGCTGCCAAAATTTTGCTAGCGACTTGAGACTTAGCGAGTTATTTAGCGACTTGCCTTTGTTTAGCGACTTGGGACTTTAGCGACTTGGTGGTATAGCGAATTAGGTGTTAGCGACTTGGTGCATTATCTTCTAGCGACTTGGGTGATTTTTTACGGTTTTCTCTTGATTTAGTAAAATCCCGTGAAAGAATCTATTTCCCGGTTTAATCATAGAGTTATAAAATCCCGTATAATCTGTTAACATGTCTACCAACGTTCCTACTATCATCTCCACTGTTGCCGAGGATGTTCAAGCAGCTGGTTAAGATACTCGTCCACCCATGCTTGACAGAACTGACTACGATTCTTGGGCTCAACGAATCAGATTGTACTGTCTTGGAAAGGAAAATGGTGTCAACATTCTCAAATCCATTGATGAAGGACCGTATCGAGTTGAGACGACTAGAGATGTACTTGATACTGCTGAAGATGGAACTCTGATTTACGGAATGGACAGACCAAAGATGTATGATGAGCTTGATGATAAGGAGAAAAAGAGATTCGATGCTGATATCAGGGCTTCTAACATTGTTCTTCAAGGTCTTCCTAAAGACATCTACAAGCTGATCAATCACAACACCGAAGCAAAGGCAGTATGGGATAATGTCAAGATGCTTCTCTCAGGTTCTGAATTAACTATGGAAGACAGGGAATCACAACTCTATGACGAATTTGAACACTTCAAGATGAAACCAGATGAGAGTTTCTATGAGTACTATGTGAGATTTCATAAGTTGGTGAATGATATGAGGAACATCAGAATGACTATGCCTAACATTCAGCTGAACTCAAAATTTGTGAACAACATGAATCCTGAATGGCACAAGTTTGTCACCTCTGTGAAGCTCACTAAAGGATTGAAGAATACAAACTATGAGCAACTCTATGCCTTCCTCCTTCAGAATGAGAGACATGCTATGTTTGAAAAAATGATTCTTAATCAGTTCAAAACCAACCAGGGAGAGACAAGCTCGTCTAATGACTCAACTGCCTTCTACTCAAACATCGGAATCACAACCAAAGCCTCACAAGTCATACCCATGGGTAATGGTAATCACAAACTCATTCCTGATCCTATGTTCAAACAAGTTGATGCTGATGCACACGTGGGTAACATCATTAATCAACTAGCTCTTCTGATTAGTCAAAACATGAATTCTCTCCCACAAACCAACAACAACCTCAGAACAGCATCTACCCCACACAATCAAGCTACTGTTAAAGATGGGAGGATCGTGGTGCAACCAGTTCAGGAAAGACAGTATGATCAGGGAAGAGGTGGAGCTGGTAGAGGTTATGTTGGTAATCAGAATCGAGGAAGGAATGGTAATCAAGGTCAAGCTAAGCCGATCAAATGTTATAACTGTGGTGGTGAGGGACACATTGCAAGGAACTTCACATCTCCAAAGCGTCCACAGAATGCTGATTACTTCAGAGATAAGATGCTGCTTGTACAAGCTCAGGATAATGGTGCTGCTTTGGATGAAGAGGAATTGTTGTTTCTAGCTGAGGGCAATGCCAAGACCTATGATGAAGATGTGGATGAGCAGCCTATTCAGGAGATAGGTCACAATCATCAGAATGCCTTTCAAGTCGCTGATTGTGATGCATACGACTCTGATGTGGATGATGGACCTACTGCACACACAATTTTTATGGCTAGCATTTCTCCAATGGTTTCTCCCAAGGTCTCTTCTTCACCACAAGCTGGCTCATCCAAAGACAAACTCATCTCAGAGGTATTAAAACTATACGATGATGCTGATGTGCAAAAGATGCATGACAAAGTACAATTAACTGAAACTTTTGAATCAAATATTGAAAATATGGGTAATATCAATGCTGTCCCATATGATCAATATGTGAAACAAAGTGAAAGTGAAGTTGTACGAAGTGATGCATCTTCTGCAGTCAACAATGACTATGTTCTTGATGAATACACTGCATGTGCCCCTGATGATTCTGTAATTTCTGAACTAAATGCCTATAAAGAACGTGTTGCTATCTATGAACAACGTGCAAAATTTGAGTTGACCTCTCGTGAGCAGGAAATGGATGACCAAGTGCGTAAAATCATTAGAAAAAGTAATTTTCGAGAAGAAGTATTAAAACAAGAGTTAAATTCCTTGCAAGAAAAGCTTTCTAAAACTGCTAAGCAAAAACAAGAACTTCAAGAAAATGTGAAAATGCTTAAGCAAGAATTTAATGCAAAGGAATCAAAACTCTTGAAAGATTTTTCTAATCTGAAAACTTTGAAAAACAAACTTGAAAACAAGTTGTACATATAAGGGAACACCATTCAGACTGCTCACATGATCACTAAGCATAGAGTCTTAAGCGATAAGCATAGCATTCCCCTTGTTGAGGAACCAAATCCAGAGGTCATTAAAAGGGCTAGAAATGCTCATAAGGTTCTTTATGATGGCAATGAAATCCTTAAACCTAGACAGAAACCTAGTTGCGTTGAGTGCACTGAGGAAGATAAGAAATCAGATGAAGTCACTAGGGAAAAGATGAACAAGAAATTAGATGATCCTAAATGTAAAGAGAAGAAAATAAAGATCACACCTCATGATTACAAGAAGGAAAACTGGATTTCCTTGAACATGTTTAAGCCTCAGACATTGTTGACTCCCGAACAAGTTTTCTGGAAAATGGATTTAGATAAGCTGAAAATATTGTTGAAACAAACCCTCCCCTTTGGAAAATGCCTAGAGCGACTGTGTATCCTCCTAATACACCAATGCATCTTGTTCCTAGAACAATTGCCACTAAAAGCAAGACCTTAATTAGCAATATGTTATATTTCAACTATTTGTTGACTTTGAGAAAACTTGCAAGAAAAGGATCACACCCACTGGTATAACTGAAGGAGAAAGGGGTTTTGAGCAAATGAAAGAATTTTATTTAACCGAGGTCATGCCTTTCTTTAAACTTCTAAAAGATCACTTTGAGAGTCTTAAAAAGGGGATAGAAACTGATATTAAGGGAATGGAAAAGGAATTTGATGCAATGATAGTTGAAGTTAGTGACTATGAGCGAGCACTAAAATATAATGAGATTGAGAGGAAGAACTTGCATACACTAAATGAGAACCTGATTTCTGAATGTATTGCTCAAGATGTGTTTTTCACTGCTACAAATTGTTCCATTAATGCTTCCAAATTTCATGAATTATCGGTTGCCCTGAAAGTTTCCCATGATCGTGTCATTGAGCTTGAAAAACTAATTCTGAACTAAACGAGAAAATTGAACTGGATGATCACGACAGGTTAAACATTTTTCTAAACTAGAAGTTGAGCATTTTAATTTACAACTAAAATATCAACATCTTAAAGAAAATGTCAAAACTTCAAATATCAAGACATCCTCAGATGCTCCAGAGTTTGATGCAGTTTTTCAAATTAACAAACGTGATGAACAGATTCAAGCTCATTACAACACGATCAGAAAGTTGAAAGCCCAAATCTCTCAATTAAAGGGTCAAACGAATAATATGACAGGCTCCCAAATGCCTCCTCCTTTAGATTCTCAGAATTCTCAAACGTTTCATCTTCAAAACCTAGTAAATGCATTACAAAAGGAAAACGAAAGTTTTCTAGAAGAAAATGAAAAGGTTAAACGTCATTTCAATGAGTTATTTGAATCAATAAAGGTCACTCATAACAAAAATAACGAACAAATAGCTTCATTGCAAAAGGAAATTGAGAATCTGAAGAGTCAGGTAAAAGGGAAAATGCCAATGACCAATGGGGAGAATGGTGTATCAAAGGTTCACTCTTGTAATAAATATGCTTTGTCTGTGAAATATGTCCCTCCTCATCTCAAGAACAACAAACTTGCTATTCAAACATACTTCTCATCCCTTAAGGATTGCCTAGAATGTCTGCGTGAGATTGTTGAAGAGGATAAGTTAGAGAAACCTCATGATAATGCAATTGGACATGCATGCTTATATGCCAAACGATCTCAAGAAATCCTAGAATGCTTGATCACAATATGCCCAAAGTCCTTAGGTGAGAGAGTTAATCCGAGTGGATTCCTGAAACCCGTATAACACTAGTTCGTAAGATCCTAAAGAACTCTAGCAAACCGTATATTCGTACGTACAGGTTAACGTAATAGTACTCCAAAGAGATTGAATAGGAGAAGTTGTTAGAGTGCGTCTGTAAGATCCGTTAGGAATTCCCTACTCTTCATACAAACTTATCGTTCAAACAACAAGAACTCTACTCCTCCCTGTATAAAGTGTCTGTTTCGTATAAATAATGTTCTCACTTGGAAACTATGTGGTAAGAGGGGTAACCAGTAACCGTAAAAGGGAAAATGGACTGAGAAGTCTAAGAGTTAAAGGAAAACGTTACTTCGATAAACAAGCAATAAAAACAATACTCACTGGAAATAACTAAGTTTATTGAGTAACTTTACTGCAAATTGGAAAAGTAAAAGAAGATCTTTTGAAAGCAAAAGGAAAACATTACGTAAATGATCCAAAACTT
>BPTQ01000003.1:154068321-154133132 GCA_019973895.1 Chrysanthemum seticuspe | reverse complement strand
ATATATATATTATTTTTGAGAGAAAGAGAAACTATGGTTTATTGTCACTTCAGGCAGTAACTCGCTTTTCAAAGAAAGAACAGAGCCATACTTTATCATGTTTTCAAAATTCCATGCTCTGATTCTATAAACATTTATCTGCTGAAAACTAACTGCTTTGAAAAATAACTTGGACTCTATTTTTGATAATCATCTGGACTTATTTGTCAAAATATCAATCTCTCAATCAACAACCTATGTCATTGATTGAGGGGGAGAATGATTTCAATTAAATTAAAAAGTTATTTGGCATTAAATTGTTTTCAAAAGATACTCATGCATGTTTTATCAATGGAGTAAAGTTTTAAAATCCGATCCTTATCAGTTAAAACGCTTTCATAATCAAGTCACAATTCTCCTCAAAAGCTTTCAAAATCAATTTAAATCTATAAGAGATCACAAATCTCAAATGATTTGATAATTGTGATCGGGGGAGAATTTGTGATTTAAATTGGACTTAAACTGAGGATTCGGTAAATGGTTTTACAAGGATGTACATGTTATCCTCCCCGCATGTGACAAACGATTTCAAATTTTCCATTCACATGTTGAGGGGAAGCATCTATCTTACACCTATGATTTGAAACGTGATCATTTATCTCAATGTGCAGGTTCCCTCTAGTATGTGCAAAACTCCTTTCAAACCTTGAGGCACATATTGAGGGGGAGCAAAAGTATGAAAACCTCATCCTTCCCCAAAAATACGTTATCTACTTGATTCGATTAAGGAAGTGATGTTGATATCTTTTAGAAAATGGTAATCAAAGAAGTTAATTCTTCCTCTTGCCTCCGTGTGCAAAACGATTTCAACCATTTGATGCACATGTTGAGGGGGAGTTCTCATTCTAAAAATATCAAAAACAATTCAGGTACAAAATGCTTTGATAATACATCTTAAGTATCTGGATTGATTTTCAAATAGTTTTCAATTGGTTCCAATGGCAGATGAACAATACCAAATAGACCGACCAACTTTACTTTATTTACGCTGATATAAGGATGATAAGGTTAGGTATTGGTTCCCATGATCCGCCAGAACCGGAGGGATCTACCCAGGGACAATCCACTAGTTAGTGTAGAAGTCCTTAGGTATGATGATAAAAGGAGAAAAGTGAGATATGGGAAGAGTGCGGACTGAGGCAGAGCAAGTACTAGAACAAACCCAACAAGGTTCTTGCAATGAAGTCTCGGTAAGCACTGAAGGGGTTGAAGAATTAAAAAGAATTGAATGAGAAAAGGGTGAAAACAAATAGCCCTCCATTTATTCAACCTTAGGGCAGAAACCGGGTTCAATTCATATGCTACTGATGGTAACATCGGTATTGAAGACAAGACGTCATGGACCCAGTGACGCACTGCACTTCAACTTTCCAAACCACTCAAGATCCTCTTAAAAGGACTTGTTTCATTCTCACGGGGAACCAACATTATCTATCGACTTTCTCTTAGAGATTGTTGATATTGAAGAAGGAGACCCTCTCCCTAGTCTCCGGCACAGGATCCAAATATGCACATATTGAGTCTAGAGCCACGAGATCATCAATAAATCTCATTAGGACACTTTCAATGAAGACTCTCTGTTTCACACAATGTTGAAAGAGAGATTATATCTTGAGTCCTACGCATTATCCTTGTGGTATTGCCAGAACATCTGAGTGATGTGTTATCATATTCACAATGAAGATGGAAAGCCTTCTGGAGCCATCATCAAATAAGCTCCTGGTAGGTGGCATGTGAGATCTATTATATAGATCAACCATGTGACAACTGAACAGAAACAATGGGGTGATTCAATCTCTTGAATCAATCCTGGTTCAGGTTATGGATTGACGGATACCTTTGAAAAACCGGTCTTTGTGCTTAATAACTCTTTTCTTTAGCACATCGACCGTGTACTAATTTTTCAAATCAAAAGGTGTTTTTATGATTGATAATTGATTTTCAATAAAACCTTCGTTGTATTGCAAAAACAATTTCTATTGAGCAATACACGATTGTTTTTCAAATCTCTTTTCATCAATCAGTGGACTTAAATTCGCTGGTTCACTCACTCCGTGTTGTCTTCTTTAAGACGTTCCGGTTTGAGAACAGCTAGAGCAGCTGCAAAACCCTATCAAGGAAATTCTTCGGAATTATACCTGATCACAGGCAGTACATGTACTGATCAACGGGGAACCGTGGGCCGTGTACCTCAATTCAACTAAAGTGGTCAAAGACACTTTTGTACGCTTTATTGCTAACTGTTGTATGCAGGTATGCCCGACGTTTGCAGCTGATCAGAATGAAGCGGTCAATCCATAGCCGCATGCTCAAACAATACATTCATCTCTCAAGAAATCATGATAAGTGCATCAATGACTCTAATATTTTCACTCCATGCTTCTGCTACGCTGCTGCCAATATCATGAATCAACGAAAGCTTCCGTTACTCTGATGAGAAGATATCATGATCCAGAATGTGAGCATGTCGGTCCGAAAGTCACAACATCACATAATACCAACACTACAATGGATGTCTCGGAGATTTTTGTTGCTGATGATCTCAAAAGCTGGCTCAAAACTATTATCACGGGGATCAGTAAAAGACCTCCACTTGGATTAACCAAACATGCAATGAGAAGAATCAATGACTACGAGCTTCGGAGCAAAGTACTACATCAAGAATGCAAGAACAATTTTTAATGTAATATCTGTTTGTATTCAATGTAATTTTAGTACATGATTGAGGTGACCTCCCTTAGGGGGAGATTGTTAGGAATTATAAATTCCAGGTATTAAAGAGTCGGTCACCTCAAGTATATGTAATCGTTAGAAAGCTCGTAGTCGTAGTTATTTTAAGCTAAGTAGTATTTAGTTAAGTAACACCGTGGAGGACGGACGGGTCTTTACCCACTGTATGCCTGATCCACAGCCCGTTGTTTGGCGTTTTATGTAAGACTATAAATACTCTCTACCTTGCACGGTAGAGAGTTGGAGCTCATAATAATATCTTTCACTTTCTCTCACTAAGTTCCCTAAACCTCTAACTTTCTCTCTCTAGAATTCCACTTATAAACCCACTTTGTGTTATGGTTTGATGTGTATGTGAAAACTAATATCTTACAATTTTATTGTGTCTCCCTCTAGGTCCAATGAAGCTCCTCAAACCACAGGTATTCCTGCTGGTGGAGCTGAGGATCATATTATGCTAATGAATATGTCTAGTTTGCTCAACAGGTTTGTGCAAAAAGTTGATGATTTGGAGCTCTAGCTCAAGGAAACACGTGAAGAGCTGAAGGAGACTAAGCACACTATGGGTGGTGTAATGGTGAAGTTATTACAGAGGGTGACAGATTTGGAGGTGATATTGGACAAGAGCAGGACTAGGTTTGTGGTGTGTGATGATGAGGAGGAACAGGGACATGAGAGGGTTAATATTGATTTAGATAAACTTCATGTTCTAGCATCTATGTCCCTTGGAGAGACTCAACCTCCTATTGCTCCACAAGTAAAAGTGTTTCAGAGGAGACAGAGGAAACAAAGGAATTATCTGAGTTAACTGACTCTTAAGTCAAGAGTGGTAGATTCCTCTGAAAATACTGGTGCTGCTGTTAGTGCATTTGTTGTCGCTGAGAAGGCTATTCCTTCTGATACAATGGCTGACAATGTTGCAGATGAACTTTTGACTGTTTCTTCAGATGATAAAGGAAAAGGTAAAATGGTTGAAGAAGAAGAAGTGGATCTTGGTGTTGATAAGGCTGAACAGGAAAGGTTATTCAGACTGCATGAGATTTCAATGAATGATAGAAGGGTTGCAGAACAAGCTTAGGCTACCTTTAATGCAGAATTCTTGGCTGAATCAGCTCCTGAGATCACACCTGAGAGAATGAAAGAGTTAAATGCTTTGGCTATGGGATTCACAGATGAGACTTGGAATCAGCTTGGTAATGATGTTTCTAGAAATCCAAGTCTTGCCCAATCAATTTTAGGAGGTGCCTTTACTTCTGAAAACTATGTCAATGATACAAGGGCATTGGTGAATCAAAGAAAGAAGGCTGCTGCAGAAATGAAATCTCAAGCAAAATGGGACAAACCTCCTTCTCAAGCTCAACAGAGATTACATATGAGGGAGATGGTAAAGAACATGAGCTCTGCTATGTATTCCACTGGATGGAGTATGTCCTATGTGAAGTCTTTCTCTGATGACGTTTCGGTACAAGAGTATAATACAATTATGGATAGGCTGAAGAAGGATGGCATTAATCCTTATCAAAGGATGAAGAGACATCCACCCTCTTTGGAAGGTGCTGAGATGAAGAGGTTGAAGTTCACTGATACCTCATATGGTGGTACTTCTGTTGAAGAGCCTGATATACCTCTTGAGATACCTTCTAATGTACTTTCATCTGAGACAAAGGAGGTTCCAGCAAGTGAGACATCTGAGGTTTCAGCTGCAGATATTGGTTTGGTTTCTTCTGAGCCCCCTAGGATTATCACTGATAGTGAGATGCCTTCTACTCCATCTTCCTCGCCTGCTTCTAGTGTTCAAGACTCTCATGTATCTTCTCCTTCTTCCACACCTAGTGGTAGAAAGAAGATTCTTGCTAAGAAAAGGAAGACTAGGCCTATTGATCTTCAAGCCTCAGAAAGTGCTTTCATCAAAGATTTTGAAGAGGCTGATATGGATGAGGAATTAGTAGTTTGGTCCAGGCTGGTAAAGTGGGAGCTAACTCCAACAGGACTTGGTGGTTTAGGACATTTCAACTCTGTACATAGGGAGGATGGTTCAGTTAGGAATTTTACATTTCTCATAGAGATTCTCAACTTTTTAGATAGAGATGACCTCCTTAGGTTGTATGAAATGGTCTCTACTTACTTTGAGTCTCATGATGCTTCTGAGGCTGGGTTGTTCTTGCTTGGGGATCTTCAGGTTTTGTTTGATTCAGTCTCTCAGGATGGGAAAGGTTTTAGAGTTTGGGAGGGTCAACATGAATGGCAAGTTTATCAGTGGACATTTTACCCTTTATCCATTGTTCATGTGGTGCAGACCTGGGAGGGAGTGTATCTTTATATGTTTACTGATTTGGATTATCCACTCTCTGGGAGGTTAATGGAGCAAATGTTATCCAATAAGTTAGTCTTTTCTACTGCTCCAGTTGGGAATGATTTGACCAATGCAGAGCAGCTTATCAAGAGGTTAAAGGATAAGCTACTTGCTGCATCTGCAGATTCTTCCACTTGATGTGTGTATGTTTTTCTTTTTTTGTATACTTTATTCTTTTAGTATCTGTGTTCTTTCTTATCTTTTTCTTGTGTTAAAAAAAATCTCGTATATTTGTTTCTAACTTTCATTTTTGAGGATCATGTTGTACAGGTGTGTTTCATATGGTTCTTAACTCACCATATCTCTATGACAAAGAGTTAACTTGCTATGGGGGTACAGCTCTAGTAAGTATTCTCAAATCTGTTGATAGCTGTTGATTTGCTAAAAATCAGAGGGTTATCAATGTACCCTGGTCTCACACACCAAACATTGGCTACTCCATGAGCAAACGGATCTGGTAAAGAGATGTCAAATCCGTTGGATGGTTGCCAACTTGCCAATAAGTTGTATGGTGCTCAACTCACCATGTCCTTATAGATGAAGAGTTGGCTAGCCCATAAGTTCATGGCTTGTGGTAAAGGCTGTGGAACACCATGACTAGTTCTGAGTTAAACGGCTTCAGGTAAAGACAAGTCAAATCCATTGATGGCAGTGATGGTTTGCCTAAAATCATTAGGGTCTTCCAACACACCATTGATTCACGTTCTAAGTGTTGGACTGGTTATTGGTTCACCAGGGTGATGACATGATTCCACTCAAGAACCAGCTAGCCCAAGAGTGAGTAGCTACTTGGTAAAGGCTTATCAAATCTACCCTGGTTACTGATGCTGCTGGTTCCTGGTGTTGTTGCTTTAGGAGTTACTCATGGGATCTTGGACTTCATTGTTGATCTGGTGGTTCTAGGTGTTTTGCTGGTGTTTACTTATGGTTTCAGTTGCTGCTTTGCTTAATCCTCTTGTTTGCTAAAGATCTATCTGGAAACTTGAAGTTAACGGAGTTAAATTCAAGTTTAGGAGAGGATTGTTAGGAATTATGTAAACAGTTGGTTCCCGCAGATAGGGTTCCTACTGATAGTTGTTTTGTTTCTGCTGATAGTAAGGTTTCTGCTGATAGTGTGTAGTTTCCTATGATAGATAATATGTTCCTGCGGATATGTAGTTTCCGTTTTCTTAGTTTATTAGTTGTGATATGCTTGAGTTAAAATAGGAATAGATAGAGCATATCTTTTACGTGATTAGCAAGCTGCATAGTTAGGGTTTCTTGTACTATAAAAGAAACTAGCGGCTAGGGTTTATGTGCGCCTTTCAATAACAACATAGTAAAGGAATATAGATCCATAGAGGATCAAGTTTATTGTGTTTATCGTCTTCTTAAGTCTTGTATTTATTTTCCGCGTGAGTACAATTCTTGCAAAGGTTCTCCTTAGTTGTTTTGTGATTACACAGGACAACTACGATCATTCTAGGCTCATAAGATCTATCTGGGACTGAACCCAACAAAGTAGACAGGCACTCATACCATGCCCTAAGAGCTTGATGCAACCCATACATAGCCTTCTTCACCCTGTAAACCTTGTCAGGATGATCAGGATCTTCAAAACCAGGAGGTTGACAAACATAAACCTCCTCATCAATTGTACCATACAGAAAGGCACTCTTAACATCCATCTGATACACTACAAAATTCTTGAATGAAGCATATGCTAAAAATAATCTAATAACCTCAATTCTTGCAACTGGAGCAAATACTTCATCATAATCTAAGCCTTCAGTTTGTGTGTATCCTTGAGCAACCAGCCTTGATTTATTCCTTACCACTATCCCTCTTTCATCCCTCCTATTTCTGAACACCCATTTAGTCCCAATTGCCCTCTTTCCATTAGGAAGGTCAACCAATGTCCAAACCTCTTGAAGCTTAAACTGTAGAAGCTCCTCTTGCATTGATTCAACCCAACCTTCTTCAGAAAAAGCTTCTTCAAATCTCTTGGGCTTTTTTTGAGACAGAAAACAAGCAAACAGGCAATTTTGCAGATCTTTGTGACTATTTCTTTTGTGAAGTGACCTTTCAAAGAAACCTTGTTCAGGAAAGGTTTTAGTGTTCTGAACCTTGCTTCTTGTTTGAACTGGTGTATTCAAATTTCCAAGTATTTGATCCTTGGGATGAATCTTATGAATCCTTGTGGTAGTAATTGGACTTTCATGAATGACAGTTTCCAAATTAGTAAAATCAGCATTGAAGAAATCATCCATGTCTTCATCATCAGTAGTAGTATCAATCTCTTCCAAAGCAGGCATGTCAGGATCATGTGGATACTCCTCTTCACCAAATAATGGCTTGGCAGTTGGTCCAAAGTAAGTACCATCATCAGTACTTTCAGTCGGGGTTTCACTTGTACTGGCAGTGGTAGAAGTTGGCTTAGCAGTTCTTTCATTATACCTAGCCGTTCTTTCATTTGGCTTAGCAGTGCTTTCCGAATGCCTTTTCTTCCTTTCAATTTCTTCTACTGACACTGAGTTATCTTTCAACAACTCATCCTTATCTTGATGATGATCAACTTTGCTTCCAGAATTCAAGGCATCATCATCAGTGGGACCTTTCTTATCAATGATGGGTGAGACAGAACCAACTTTCCACTTTTCAACCAAATAGAACTCCTTTGGAGAATCAGCCTCCTTAGAAAGTGTTTCTGTATCAGAATCCTTTTGTGTACCTGCATTAACATTAGTGGAAGTTCCTGCAATGATAGGCTCATAATTCATAGATTTGGTTAGCATATCAATGTTAAACAACCAGTCTGGTCCTTTGGTCTTAACACTAGGAGTTTCTTCAGTAAACTTAACATGTAAGTTTTCTTCAACAATCCTAGTCCTCCTATTGTATACTCTAAAGGCTTTGCTATTAAAAGAATAGCCTAGAAAGTATCCATCATCAGCTTTTTCTTGAAACTTGCCTAGGTAGTCTATGGTATTCAAGATAGTAACAGGACACCTAAAAGGTTTTAGGAATGCAATCATTGGCTTCCTATCATGTAACAGCTCATAGGGGGTCTTGTTATGAGGCTTCACTACCTTACTTCTGTTTTGCACATAACATGCAGTGCCTACAGCTTCCGCCCAAAAGGTAGTTGGTAGCTTAGATTCTGAAAACATTGTCCTAGCAGCCTCAATTAGTGTCCTATTTTTCCTTTCAGCTACACCATTCCGTTGTGGTGTTCTAGCAACACTAAACTGTCTTTCTATACCCTTAGCTACACAGAACTGATTCATTACATTATTCTTAAATTCAGTTCCATTATCACATCTGATTACCTTGACTTTATGGTTTACTAGATTTTCTATCTTAGTAATGAAACTCTTGAGGATCTCACTAGTCTCACTCTTAGCAGCCAAAAAGTACACCCAAGAAAATCTACTATAATCATCAGTGATAACTAGACAGTACTGCTTATGGTTCAAACTTTTAACAAAGGTAGGTCCAAATAAGTCCATATGAAGCATAAACAGTGGTTGTGTGATGGTGTTAACAGTTTTGGACTTACAAGAAGCTCTATGTTGTTTTCCTTTTTGACAAGCCACACAAAGTTCCTTACACTCAAAAACCTTAGAAGGTAACCCTCTCACTAAGTTTCCTTTTACCAGTTTATTGATTGTTTTGTAATTAAGGTGACCTAGCCTTCTATGCCACAATTTTGACTCATCAACTGATGCCTTAGCAAACAAACAGGTTAAGGACCTATTAGGAATTACATCTTTAAGATCAAAACAATATATGTTCTCTTTCCTAGGTATCCTTAACTGCACAAATTTCTCATTAGGCATATTAAAATCAGGTGACAACACCACACACTCAGTTTCCCCAAAAAGTACCCAATTTTTCTTATCGCACATTTGAGAAACACTGAATAAATTGTACTTTAATCCCTTTACCAGATAGACCTTTTCAAAGTCTAATTTCCCTATTCTGATTGTGCCTCTGCCAAGTATCTTTCCTCCCTTTGGATCATTGCCAAATTCCACATATCCTCCATCAAAAGCTTCAAAATTCTCCAGGTTGCTCCCATCCCAAGTCATGTGCCCAGAGCAACCACTATCAAAAATTCATTTGTCTTTTAGCTCATCTTGTAGATTGCCCTGCACATGAATTTAAACAAATTAATTCCTTTTGTGGACCCAAGCCAATACTGACTTGGGTCTGCCCTGTGCATCAACATAATCAAATTTCTTTAGGTCCATTGATGCACAGCTGACATGATGTAAAACCTTGGTCTTAGGCTTCCATTGCCAGCTAGCTGAGGCCTTAACAGCATAAAAATGGTTTCCAACTACTGTGTCAGTTATCACTTTTGGATAAATTTTGCTTAGCAGTGGTTACATTTTGCATAGCAGTGGTTGGAACCCATTTTGGTGCAGCAGTGATTATTGATTTTTTTTTACCATTCCTCATTAACACTGCCCTAGGAATCATATTTTTGTTAGGATGAGGGATTGTTTTCTTTGAAAAGTTTTGATGATTTACCCTCCTCCAATGATTCCAAATTTGTGGTTGATTTTTATAATAGTTTCTCTGTAAGTGCTCAAAACTATCACATTCAAAACAAGCCTTCTTAACACATTGAAACTCATCTCCTAATCTGTTTGAAATTAGTCCATTGAAGTTTCTCTGATTTTCCCTAGGTATGTATCTTTTTATTTGTTCCCTAGGTAACTCCTTGTAGTCTACAACTTTCCTAGAAATTGGTGCTCCAAATCTAGGCACAAGGTTGGCTTGTTTAGAATCAACTTTCTTAACATTTTCTATCTTTTCAGGCTGAGTTGATTCAGATCTAACTTCCTCAGAATCTGATTCCCAATCTTCAATAGTGGGAGCATCAGATGACTTATCAGAACCTATCTTAGTTGTTTCAGTTTTACTAATCTCTTCTACAGGTTTGTTAAAACTGAATTCACTACTAAATGACAGTTCTTTTGAAGGTGGTCCATGTTTCATCAGAGAGGGTGGTGGCATATTGTTGTATCCAAGGCCAGTACCCTCCTTGAATAATTTTTGACCAATTGGCTTATTGACTAGATCATAAGCATACTGTGTTTTAGCAACCCTAACAACATGTTTTTCTTTTTCTACTAGGGCTTCTTGTTTTACACTTTCTGCCTCTTCCAATTTCTCTTTAAGCACTTTTATTTCTCTGTCCCTAAGATCAATTTCACCACATAGTATGTTTATTTTATCTACATACTCAAACTCATATTTGATACAAAACTTAAGTTTCTCTTCAACACTCTCAAGACCAACTTTATAACCTAAGTTATCTAGTGAAAGTCTATCTACTTCTTTTCTCAAACTCTCTATAATAACTTTTTGAGATTCTAAGTTATCTTGACATGACTTATAAGAACAAGTAGAATTTTTTGAATCATTAGATATCTCAGAATCTGAACCAGAAGATGAAGATGCATAGTCCATGAGAGCAAAGTTATGCTCTTTAGAAGCTTCACTAGCAAGAAAAGCAGCATTGGGACCTTCTTCAATTTGATCACTCCAATCATAATCACCAAGTCCATCTTGAGCAACCAAAGCAGAAGTAGGAACTGGTTCTTCAGTGATCTTCTTGTATCCTTCACCAATCCTCTTAGGAGCTCTACATTCTCTAGCAAAGTGTCCCTTTTTCTTGCAGTTGAAACACTCCATCCTGCTCTTGTCAAATCCAGCTCTCCTTTGACCATCATACTTAACTTTCCTTCTAGTTCTTCTCAAAAACTTCCTTTCTTGGAGAGTCAACATTGCCATCTGCCATTGAAGATTTATCTCTTCAAGATCATCAGGATCAATTTGATCTAAATCTAGATTCAAAACAGTAACACTGGTAGTTAAATCAGCCAGAAAAGCACAAATTGCACCATCACTAACATTGGTATTGTTAGCAATGGCCGTGGTTATTCCATAGGCAGCAATGGATATATCTTGTGAGCTCTTGTGGTTTGTAGAAACGAAAGCTATGTTTTGATTAGTTGAAGATGCACCAGCAATGTTGTTCTCAGACTCATAAACCTTCAAGTTGTTGTAGAGATTGTCCAGAGTCATCTTTTCAAAGTCATCCTTATTTCTCCACACAACTGTATGCACAGCCCATTCAGGTGATAAACTTCTGATGAACTTCAAATTGATATCTTCTTGAGCAACTTTGTAGTCCACCAACTTTAGATGACTGATCAGCTTTTGAAGTCTATTGTAGGTGCCATCAAGACTTTCTCCACTTAATGCAGTGAAGTTTTCAAGCTGATGCTTGAGCATATTCTTCCTAGATTTTCTGGTAGCTTCATTACCAGCAAACCTTGTTTCAATAGCATCCATCAACTCCTTTGCTGTCTCATATTGTTCAAAATCCAAAGCATACTCATTAGGTATTCCCATGCTGAGAATACTATGAGCCTTGATCTCCAATTTTCTCTGAGCCTTGTCAGTTTCACTCTTGATAGCAAGAGCTTTTCCATCAGGACCCAAAGATGGTAGCTTATCACCCTGCTCTACAACATCCCAGATGTTATAATCAATCATGCGAATGTATTGCCTCATTCGCATTCTCCAAACTTGGTACTCACCCTACTTGAGCATGGGCACCTTTGATGCAGTAACCATGCGAGTTTCGTCAGACATCTTACTTTACTTGAATAGAAGTTAACTAGACTTCTTCTTGGTTTCAGTTTCTAGATCACAAGCTCTGATACCACTTGCTGATCCCAGTTGAGCAAACGATCCTTTATAGAAACTGACTTAGCAAAAACTTATTAAACATTACGCGGAATTTAATACTTAATCTTAAGAAGAAGAACAATTAACATTCAACACCTCAATATTATTATTAATACGAATACTCTAACCAGTATTAGGGTTTTACAACCTTGAAGTGTATCGACCTTAGATATAGCAAAACACACGTATATCTAATCTAACCTAGGACCTCCTTTTATAGGCTAAGGAGTCCTTTACGTAATACAATACGTAACCTACAAGATAAATATCTTTTTCATATTTATCTAATACAAAATATTAAACCGACTATACAAAACTAGCAGTGCTTACAATACATTAGCAGTGGTTCTATATTACTACTAGCCGCGGTTTAACTTCAGCAGTGGATTCATTATTCTGTCAGTGGTTTCATAAACTCTGTCCGTGGTTCCAACACTTAGAATAATTCATGATCTGAGGAACCTAAAACCCAACAACGGTTTTTTTTAGCAAGCTGATTTTCTGCTCTTATTGCAAGATTATAAGCATCATCTAATGTGTAAACGGGGACAAGAGAAATTCTGTCCTGGATTTCAGGTGACAATCCATTGATGTACCGTGTTACTTGTTGAGACTTAGTTTCGGATAAATCATTCCTTGATGACAAAACATTTAACTTGCACGCAATTTTGGAGAAGATTAAAAAGAATTTGATCATGATTGGGTGGAAGAAACCTTCTACGTAACTCTCGCTCCATTCTCTCCCAACTAGTAATAGGTAGTTTGCATTGTCGTTCACGAATGAGCTGCAAATTTTTCCACCAGGATTGAGCGCCACCCTTGAGCTTGTATGCAACGAGATTAACTCGATTATCCATAGGAATTTCGTAGAATTTGAAAAAGGTATCTAATTCACTCATCCAATCTATCAAATCTTCCACATTCATTGAACCATGGAAAGCTGGAACATCTTTTGAACGTTGACGGTAATCAAAATCGCTAGCATCCCTATGACCAAAACGCATTCCCTGCACGTCATCTTCATACTCGTTCTCAACATCAGAATCTTCACCACCATAATTAACTTGTTGAATATGTTGTCTCTCTGGTCGGCCATTCCTGCGACCCCTGTTCAATCGTGGTGGCCCACCTGGATTTGGTTTATCTTCATTCTCATGTGTCATTAAAGTTTCTATGGTTTGAGTTATTTGTTGCAACGAGTTCTGGACGGTTTCCTCAAGTTGTTTAAATGAATTTTGGAGCCGCTCAACTCTTTCGTTATTAACATCGTCACCCACCATTATTGAGTTTCAATATAAAATCAACCTAGAGATTTTCAAACAATACCCAAACTGCAGTTGCAATTGAGATCACAACTCCTGGATTGAAACCTGAATAGAATGGGTTAGCTCTGAATACCAACCGATGTAGCATGAAGCCAGAGGATTTAGAAAATTCAAGTATTGTCAGACTTTGGGAGGGAGTAATGAGGTTTACTGGACCGAGGGTTTGAGAAGACAATTCTCGACTCTTTTTATTAATATCAAAATCTCTGCAAAAGAACATAATAACTTCCTAACTATGACCCCCATTTATACTAAACATAAAAGTAATCCTAACAGAATAAGGATTAGACACTCCTAGTCCTAATCTGATAAACTTATTAGATAAAATAACTGAAAACAAACTCCAGCACTAATAATAACTTCCTAAGACTCCAACACTAATAATAACTTTCTAAATAAAAACAAACATCAGATAATAACTTGGGCTTCAAGAATCCTTCACCGCATCACAATGCCATACCGCGTCCACCCGACAAAGAACAAAGATTGAAAATTTAATGATCTTCAAACTCATCTGCCACTTCTTCACAAGACATTTTTCAAGAGACGTTGCAACAACTAGTGCTTGACCATGATGAGATGGAAGAAATAAGAAACGAGGATAGGGCTTCTTCACAAGGCATTTTTAAAGAGATGTTGCAACAACAACTAGCGCTAGACCGTGATGGAGATGGAAGTAATAAGAAATGAGGCTAAGGCAGTATACAATTAATCAACACTCAAACAAGAAAAACGGATATTTAGAGGGTAACTGAAAGCTGAGTTAGAAACAGGATATATATTAGCCCGCAAGACACCTAAAGCAAAAACCTATTATCACAACCTTTCTCCGTAATTATCTCTCTGGTATCAAAACAGATTAACAGCCTTTTACAATGTCGGCCATCTGATTAAAACATTTTACAAAAAAAAGGCAAGTCAAAACATGAAGGCTGGTCCACATGCCTCTACAGTTACATTAAAAACTAATCATCAATGTTTCTTCTTGCTTCCCTTTGCAGCACCAGACTTTGATGGAGTAGCCACCATGTACACAAACAAAACCACAATGGAGATGACAGACACCAAAGAGCCATACTTAGCCAACAACTTCTGCAAATTTAGATAACAAAAGCATAAATATGGATGATTACAATAGACATATCTCAGATCCACTACAGACATATTACATCAAATTTACTACAAGCATCAATATAGATGATAACAATAGCCGACAACCACAACATAAACAGATCAAATAAAGAAATACATTGATTAGAAAAGTATCCCATGCCTTAGCCTGAAAGGATAGCATCCTTTAAGCACAATTCATGCAAAAGAACACACCAATGCATTATCAATTAGAAGATCATACATATCTATAAAGGTTTTATCATTTTCTTTTTTAAAACAAGTTTATTATGTTGTTTCTAACAGTAATACAGAACTTACGAGACCAAGAGTACTCTCACGAGGCTTGTTTGATAGGATTTCATGAGGTAAAAGTGCGTTTGAATATGCCACATTTTTTGTGGAAATTTGTATCCATATATATTCCACATTTTACACATAATATCTAAAAAAGGATAAAACCATAATATCCCACCCTCACCTAACAAATTCATTTTTTTTAGGTGACCAGTTTTGGGGTGACTCGTCGCTGCCAGTCGAGAAATAGGATAGAATTATATTCAGTTGTGTCACAACATATATATGTGTAGTTAAATAACTTACATGTAACCATTACACTTGACCTCTGAGGGACATTGTTTTTGTTATTATCACGAGTTTGAGATAAAGCCCTTATTCCCAGTACAATATGATTGTATGGATATGCACAAAACTTGGGGTATGATCAGAAGATTCAGTTTAAACAACAAAATGAAGATATCATGTAATCTAACAAATGCTAGAAGCGACAGCTGGAGAAATTAATATTCTTCTAATATCAAAAGCATAAAATTGGATGATTACTACAGACATATTATATCATATTTACTACAAGCATCAATATAGATGATAACAATAGCTAACAACCACAACATAAACAGATCGCATAAAGAAATACATTGATCAAAAAAGTATCTCATACCTTAGCCTGAAAGGATAGCATCCATTAA
Organism: Chrysanthemum seticuspe; assembly: GCA_019973895.1. Lineage (NCBI taxonomy): Eukaryota > Viridiplantae > Streptophyta > Magnoliopsida > Asterales > Asteraceae > Chrysanthemum > Chrysanthemum seticuspe. The sequence goes on along the minus strand of BPTQ01000003.1, from coordinate 154,117,839 downwards.
GCATAATTCATGCAAAAGAACACAACAATGCATTATCAATTGAAGATCATACATATATATAAAGGTTTTATCATTTTTTATTTTTTAAAACAAGTTTATTATGTTGTTTCTAACAGTAATACAAAACTTATGAGACCAAGACTACCAGGGCCGGATTTGGGCATGTGCAGGCTGGGCAACTGCACAGGGCCCAAACTCTTTGAGGGTCCTCCAAAAAATATTTTATACCCAGGTTATATATATAGTACTTAAGCCCAACTTTAAAGCCATTTAGTTGGGTTCTACTTATTGCTGTAGTAGCGAATTAAAAGCCAGTATATTGTTAACCGAAATTTTCAAATTCTCGTTAACTCTGAATTTCCAAAATTAAAAACACCTGTATGTTTTAGGAAGTAATCTGGTTTGTATTTGAAATGCCGGCCTACTTTATAGTTGCGGTACAGGGCTTCCAAAATCCACGAGACGGCCCTGAAGACTACTCTCACGAGGCTTGTCTGATAGGATTTCTAGAGGTAAAAGTAGGGTTGAATATGCCACATTTTTGTGGTCACTTATTTTTCTTCTGTTTTTTATCGATGTATGCCCAGTAGCCTAGCTCGTGTTTTTTGGTACTGTGACTTTTTGACTCGGTCTATTTGTTTCTAGACTTTTATATTTTCTCTTGATTACTATTCTTTTACTTGGGTTCTCTTTAACTTATGTCAAAGAGTCTCTTTTATTCCCATATTTTTCACACACAAAAAAAACTCAACTTTTGCACTTTTTAAATGTGAGGATTCACGAACAACTTCAGGCTTAGATACGAAAACTACTTCTGAGAAGTTTAACTTCTAAAATAAGAATGAATATTATACCTAAACAAAGTGATTTTTTCACAAGCCTAGAGAATATGATGGACAAACAAAATGGTTATTCACAAGCATGCAAATCGATAGAGGAGTTGGTGGTGTCATGTCCACCTCATGTTTTTTGCCATGACTTGAAAAGGTTTTATGCTTGGATGATTGTATAATATTGTATATATTTACAAATAAATAGATTCTTAACTAATTTTTTAAAGTTTTTCCAACACTTTTTATTGTAGCAACTCCTACTTTTGTTGAGAACTCTACTAAAGACCTAATGATGAAAACTTCCATGCTGAGCTTTTGAAGAATTGTCCTTCTGAGTATAACATTATACTTGGATGTAGATTTGACAATGTGGAACTTTAACAAGATTGTTCTCAACAGCGGGTGTCTTGTCACTGTGAGCTCTAAAGTGACTACTCGTTCAGGAAATGATCTATCCTCTGAAAAACTGATTAACGGTGTGGTTGGAGGCCTAAGGGTTGACCTGATGTGTTTTGGGAGCTTATTGAAACAGTGTTCGTACATTATGTCCATTGAACTACCTATGTCCATATATATCATACTTACCATATGTGAGACTATCATTGCTGTTATGACCACTAGGTCGAATCAAGGTATGAATGTATCCCAGGGAATGCTTCTTGGTGGGGTACGTTGTCAGGTCTCCATGATCATTACTAGTTTTTTGCCTGAGTGCCATGATTGGATCATGTTGGCACTCTCTACCTGTTCCCTTAGGGATTCTGGCTCCTTTTGGGCATCGATCTCTGCTCTAGGTTGTGTGCCATGGCAGTTAGGTCTGGGTGGACCGGTTAGATGCTCTAAGTGTAGCGTAGGTTGCATGTTATGTCCAGGGTATGGGCTAGGAGGGGATGTCAGGGTGCCTTTTTTAGTGTTATACCTATGATAGTTCCCAAGTAGTGTTTTGGTCTAATTGCTATATATAAAGTAATACATAAAAGGACAATTAATTTGACATGTGTTTACCTGAGTTTTTCACGATAAGTGCGTGTAGCATGACCCTAGTTATATGTTTGTCGGATCTTTTTTCTGACATCCTCGAGCATCTGATAACATCAAATAATCCTGAATATTAAGTGTCAATTTCCCCCGATAATGCTTGTAATTAATATAATTTACATGGATTTACGCTTATTTTCCATTGTTTTCCACTTTCAGGTAAATTACAAGCATTGGAGCTAAAGAGACGCGGAATTAGAGAAATATCAAAGATTTATCATAGTATGCTGACTTTGAAGAAGTTACGGCATAACTCATCTCTCACATTACGCCGTAACTAAAGTGTGACTCAGAAAATCAACTCATCAGAAGGTTACGGCGTAACTCTCCCCAAAGACTACGATGTAACTCTATTAGGTCAAATGAGGTTCCACGCCGCTGATAACTACGCCGTAACTATTCCACCAACTACGGCGTAACCAAGTATTATTGAAGACTACGGCATAACCATTCATTAGGTTACGCCATAACTAGAAGATCTAGTGCAAAATACGAAGGAATTGAAGGTTACAGCGTAACTCTTATATTAGTTACGCCGTAACCCAGATCTGGCCTATAAATACCCCACGATTTCCAGCATTTCAAAGCATCCCCATTCCACACACAACAACCAAAGAACGTGGGAAGAAGCCAAAGGCAGGCCTAGAGGAGCATACGGAGCTGTCTCCAAAGGAGAAATCACTCCCCTACGATAAGAATTAGCATTTTATCTTTTCTTTACTTTCGATTCATGTATTTCATAACTTTGAATATTGAATTGGTTTGTATGGTTAATATGATTGGCTAAGCACCTCTTGGTGCTGGCCTAGTAATTATTCCTTAATTGTTTTGTTTGTGTTTACATTACTTCTGTATAATTATTTCTAAGTGTATGCATGCATAGTTTATTGGTAGCTACCCTTGTTTCGGTAGTTTTGAATGGCGGTAAAGGCCAATTGCCTAAGAGATATGACCAACTGACCCTAGGTGAGCGGACTAAGACGGGAAGGGTAAGATATGACCAACTGAAGACCCTTTCTACTTGTGCGATTTGACCAACTGATCACCTACCGTTTGGATGAACTTAAGAATTAGGGGGTGAGTGTTTAAGTTGCTAACGCCCGGGCACTCACTATTATAAATCTAGAATGTAGCGGTACTTAATGACTTAGCTTAGAGGACCAGGAACAACAGGAATTATGAGGGGACACCTGACTTCTCCTGTGGTGGCATCTTTTCTGATAGGTTAGGGCGAATTGACTAAATGTTGTCTTCTCGAATTTGACCCCACCTAAAGTAATTGGAAGTAAGTAGACGTAGACATTACTAGCTAGGAGGATTAACTAGGTTAGCACCACTCTCTTTTATTGATTAAACCTTTGCCTTTATTTGCTTTAGTAGTTAATTAATTAAGAGTAGTGATTGGCATACCTAATTGGTATGCCTAATTTTGTGCCTAACAAAGATCTTAAGACATGTGGCAAAATCAATGGTATATGTAAAAAGAAAGAGATAGTGGGATCCATGTGTCTAACAATGAATGGAATAGGCATATAATTAGTCATGTGAATTAGGCATCCTAATCATTTTCCATTAATTAATTCCTTATCGAAACCATTATTAATCTGTGACACCTAGACATAGTAATAATCCAACACACATAGCTCTTGGGACGACCTCGGTTTTACCAAATACTACACTACACACGACCGGGTACACTGCCCGTTAGTGCATTAGGGTAGACCATAGGTATAACGAGACTTTATAAATATTAAAACCTGGTTAGTAAAACCTGCATCAAGTTTTTGGCGCCGCTGCCGGGGAGTTATATTAGGATTTTTATTAAGTCTTTAGTTTTGTTCTAATATTATGTCTCTCACTATGAATGATTATCTCACCACCTCTAAAAGTAAACAGAGAATCACCATTCCAGCTCTTGAAGAAAATATAGAATTTGAATTCTGGGGACTCTGTCTTGAAGAACTAAAAAGATGTTGCTTTTATGGAACCAAAGATGAAGAAGCATACGAGCACATCGTAAAAGTATGTGATATTGCTGATTTATTCCACTCGCCTGGGGTCTCCAGAGATCATGTTATGATGAAGGCATTTCCTTTTACCCTAAAACGAAGAGCTAGAGATTGGTTAAAGAAGCTTCCATCTAGATCTATCACAACGTGGAGTGCATTTAAGAAGGCCTTTCTTAAGGAATACCGAACCCCTGCAAAAATCCTCTAGCAAGTTGATGAAATTAGGAGGTTTAGCCAATTCAATGATGAGCCACTGTTTATAGCTTGGGAAAGATTCAACGAAGCCATCCTCAAGTGCCCCGAGCATAAACTCAACAAGCACGAGCAACTGCAAATATTTTACAACGGGTTGAACATAAAAACTCGGCAATTATTAGACGCAAAAGAACCTATCCCGTTAATGACTGCTGATAAAGGATGGAAAAGAGTTTAAGAAGTAGCTCTCCACTCGTCGTCTTGGAATGAAGATTAGAATGAAGACCCTATCGAGCTACAATCGGTAATAAAGAATCTGGAGGAATTTGAAGTAGATATGCAATCCATTACTGAAGAAGTCAAAATGGTTAAACACAAGTTCGATAAACCCATTGACGGGAGAGTAAAGGATCTCGAAAAGGCTGTGAAGAAGCTTGTTAAGGAATCCAGCAGAAAACAAGAAGAGAGCGAAAAATTGGTGTGGAATATCAAGCGACATTACGACCATGTACTGAGAACACAAGCAGCTTCTATAAGAAGACTTGAAAATCAAGTCGGAAAGCTAGTAGAATCTATCAGAATGAGAGATGAAGGAGAACTACCTAGCATAACTGAACCAAATCCTCGAGATTTAGCACATGCTATTACGACCAGAAGTGGATTAAACTATAAGGAACCAGCCTACCCTTCAAACTCAAATGATCTGAGTGAAGAAACGCCTCAAGATAACAACAAAGAAACCAAGGGGGCTCAACCAATTGTCGAGAAAGTCCGTCCCTACGTTCTGCCAATACCATTTCCGGGAAGAATTAAGAAGGAACAAGAACGAATGTTATTTCAGAAATTCATAGAAAAGTTACAACAACTCAGAATTAATATTCCTCTAGTTGAAACCCTTGAGCAAATGCCCAAATATGCTAAATTCATGAAGGATCTCCTAACCTATAGAAGACTTTCTGATCGGACGCAGATAACTTTAAATCAAAGGTGCTCTGCCGCTCTTCTAAAAGATATGCCTCTTAAAGAAGAAGATCCAGGGAGTTTCACCTTACCTTGCACAATCGGGGGAATTTTGTTCGACAAGGCCCTTGCCGATCTTGGGGCAAGCATAAGTCTTATGCCATTCTCTCTCTATTCGCGTCTGGAATTGGGGGAACTGAAACTAACTAGAATGTGCATTGAGCTAGCTAATAAAAAAACTGAATATCCTAAAGGAATCGCTGAAAATGTTCTCGTTAAGTGTCACACCCCCAAATTACATGTTTTGCAGCGGAATGGAATTCCTGGGGATTGACTGTCATAGCATCACAATCACAGTTATATTGAACGACCTAAAGTGTCGTTTGGAAAATACATCGCTTGATTTAATAAAAACATTCAGAGTTACAAAGATAGGTCCCAAATGAAAGTTACTATGTGCGGAAAATAAGTTTGATACAAGTCAAACGATGTTTTTAAAGTGTATAAATCCCATGTGAGACGCGTCGTCACCGTGACTCTATGATATGTCCACATGCATGCCATGAAGTGAATGTCGTAGTTACCTGAAAATACATTGCTAAAAGTGTCAACACAAAAGTTGAGTGAGTTCATAGAGTTGTTGAAAATATTTAATACGACTACCACAAGTATAAATAATGTATGACAATGTCGTCACAAAAATGATACAATTGCTATAAGTCCATGACACCGAAACTAGACTGATCATGATGTTCGCCCCAACAGAGTGTTTGCCAAACAACTCAAATAATGATATTAAATGAAATGCATCCATTTTACCAGTTGGAATCCACCAACCCGGATGGAGGAGTCACCCTCGATAGATCTATCCACTCACCCTCGCTTCTATGAAATTAACGGCTCATGTTATAATGGGGACATTCAATTGGCATGAGGTAACTTAAGCAATGTAAATGAATTTGATATACTTGGTATCGTAATAAAATGATGTGCAATGTATTCTCCCCCGTAGGTTTGAAATAAGTATAAACTTGAATAAATCGGGGCTATGAAAACTCACCTGTTGCAATGTTTATGATGATATAATGGCAAAAGTGGATACACTGAAATGAGGCGCAACCTCTAACCGTGACCTATTATGAATGATATGTTCTATGATAAGTTATGATGTAATGTTATGCATGCAATTCGTATGATATCTATACCACTTGTACATTTGAAAATAATGTTTATCGTCGAAATATATGTTTATGACATCTCGTCATGTTATAAAATACTTTACAAGTATTTACGTTGAAATGAGATCTTACGATAGTCATTTAATGATTTATTATGAAATTATAACTTTTTGTCGTAAAATAATGTCGTTGAAATTTCATGAAAGTGACAAAACGGCCTTTAAAAAGCTAGTCGTAAAATGGTGCACGTCGAGTGTTAGGAAACGAACTCAACGGTTTTGGGAAGCTTGTATCATTATCTCAAAGTTTTAGCATTTAAGTTTTCATTCTAGAGGTCTCGATCATGGAGAGAAATGTAGTTAAAGTATGGTACTTGTGTCCAACATATTGTTTAAGGGTGGTTTTTCGGCAAAGTTTCAGCGACCGTATATTATTCATTACAACTCCGTTTGACGAACGGTTGAACACTTTGGAAAATAGATCAGGCGAACTTACTTTTACTAGAAGACATCATTTTATAAAAAGTACTCCATCAATGTTAAAAACGACCCTCAACATGGTCACTTGTTTGCCGTCATACTTGTCTAATAGAAATATATTAGTTTTTCTTATATAATAAAGTTACGGCAACTTTGTTAAATCACATGTAATTTAATCGTTACAAGTCCGTTTTCTACGTTTTATATGTCCTCGGAATCGTGATAATATATACTAATATATTTTTGATAAGTCGACACATTTTATAACGCTTAAGACTCATTTTTGACTCGTACAAAGGCGAGATTACAAGCTGAATTTTCTGTACCAAATATCTTTCGTCGTCAAACTTGAAAATTTCATAACTTCTTCGTTATAGCTCCGTTTTAATCCGTTCAAGCGGCCACGGTTTCGTTTTAAAGTATATCTTCTAAATATCTAGGCCAAAAAATTTTATCTACTGTCGGATTTTCCAGATTTTGAAAATAAGGACAGACCCTTTTGCAAACTTGTCGAAATGAGTTTTTCTCGCGCCAAACCTATTCTAACCCATTCAAAACAACTCCGAAGCTATTCTAATCCTACCATACACCTTCTTAGGGTGTCATGGGTTCCTAGACATCACCAAAACTAATATATAACAAGGAGTAATTATAGGATGAATTATATATATATATATATAACACTTAAAAACCTTAAAAAGTGGTATAAACATCACATAACTTGCATGTTTTCTCAAATAAAAATGAAATGACCATAACAATGAATATGAAATATTATGATAATAATGAATGCTTACTAGTAATTGATGAGGTTATGAGAACAAAGGGTTTTTCCTAATCACCCAAGGTTTATATTGCAAAACCTTAACAAGAGTGATACTAGTGTATGTAAAAGTTGATTAGAGAAAAGTTTATGAAATCCTTCTTCTTTTCTTGCCATGGCCGGTTCATGAGTGAAATGGATGAGAGGATATATTTTTTTTTCACCAAAGATATATGTGATGTATGTGTAAAAGATATTAAACACAAGTATATATTTGTTTACTAGAGATATTTGTCAAATTTTGATGACTAACCCCCCTTGTGTCGACAAGGGGGTGTAATTGTTTAAGAATAAATTTTTTTTATTAACTAAGTATAGATGTAGAATAAATGTAAGTAGTTGTAAGTTATTTGAGGATAAGTAGTAACTTGTATACACATTTGAGTATTTAAGGTAGCGTTAACTAAAAATAAATTTTAACGGGTCAAAATAAAACATATTGATGTCATAAAAATTATAAAAACACATTTCTTGAAAAATTTGAGTGAAATAATAATTATCGTGTAATATTTAAGAAAACCGTCGTAATTATATAAATTTAACAATTTATATACAAAATAAATTTAAAACACTGGGTAAACTCATAATATTATTTTTACAAACTTAATATGAGTATAAAAATATATCGGGATAATTTTTGGAAGTACTGGATCAATTGTTCAAAATAATTAATCACGCGATAACGTTTATTTAATATGAGAATTATACGTTTAATGTAAAATGCAAAACCATGCATGAACTGATATGATGACAATGATGTTAATGAAATGTAGACTAAACTTAGTCTATATGAAATGTCCTCGATGATTGGTTCATGAATTCACAGCTAAACCATTAAGGTTACGCGAATTTGATACTCGTAAACCTAGTTTACGATAAATGATAAATGATGAAGCATGAATAATGTTTTGAGAATGACCTGAAAATACGAATTGTCACATTCGCCCAACCAAAAAGGAATTCAGTCCCTGAATTCAGTCCATGTTAGGTTCTACGATGTTACTTGTGAAAAAGTGAGGATAATTGAGTCGCATTGGGTCGTCCAATGTTTTTCTGAATCGTACCACGCCTTTCCAAGACGGGACTTTGAACATAAATTTGTTGCCAACTTGAAATTCTAATGGTTTGCGACTTATGGAACATACTTCCAATATTTTGCATCGCATATCGACGTAGCTTATTTAGCTATTTGTTGTTGCTTGTAACTGATTTTTGATCTGTACGATCACTTTGTTGTTTCATGAATGAGTCATTGACTAGTGGGTTGGACTTTCCTGATTTTTGCCCGTAAATAGGTGATTGACACCCAAATCAGAGAGTGCCTCAAATGGTGTCGTTAATATGTTTATGTAATTACTATTGTTGTAAAACAACTGGTTCGATGAAGTATGACTTGCCTAATCATTTCTAGAAAGTCACACATGCTTGAGCATATTATCTAATGTTTGAATTGTCCTTTCACTTTGACCATCGGTTTGTGGATGATATGCTGTGCTCATCTCTAATTTGGTTCCAAATGAATCTTGTAAGGATTTCCAGAAATTTGAAGTGAATCGACTATCTCTGTCAGAAATGATAGAAATTGGTGCTCCATGCCTCGAGACTATTTCCTTGACATAAAGTCTAGTGAGTTGTTCCATGTAATAAGTCTCTCTAATTGGTATGAAATGGGCTGATTTGATAAGACGATCAACGATTACCCATATAGCGTCATAACCTCCTGATGTCTTAGGAAGTTTCGTGACGAAGTCCATCGTAATGCGTTCCCATTTCCATTGAGGAATTTCTGGTTGTTGGAGTAATCCTGAAGGTTTTTGATATTCGACTTTTACCTTAGAGCAAATAAGGCATCTGCTAACGTACGTGGCAATTTCCGCTTTCATGTTCGGCCATCAATAAAGTTTCTTGAGATCCTGATACATCTTATCAGAACCTAGGTGAATAGAATGCTTTGACTTATGCGACTCATGCATAATCATTTCTCGTATCCTGCCATAAAATTGTACCCACATTCTATCCTTGAAGCATAATACTCCATCTGCTCTCTTTACAAAGCCATTTGCATTTTCGGGCATACCATAAAGCTTTTCACTTGGTCGGTTTTCCTCCTTGAGTGCCTCGATCTGTGCCTCGAGTATTTTTTTATGGTAAAGGTGAACTGATCGTCATTCCTAATGATCGTACTCTTAAAGGTTTGGGTCTTTCTTTCCAACTAAGAGCATCAGCCACAACATTGGCTTTTCCCGGGTGATACTTGATTTCACAATCATAGTCGCTGAGTAATTCCAACCAACGACGTTGCCTCATGTTAAGTTCCTTCTGATCAAGAACATATTGTAAACTCTTGTGGTTCGTAAACACTGTGCACTTTGTACCATAAAGGTAGTGTCTCCAAATCTTAAGTGCAAAAACTACGTCCCCCAACTCAAGATCATGTGTGGTGTAATTCTTCTCATGAACCTTAAGTTGTCGAGAAGCATAAGCTATCACCTACTCGTTTTGCATTAATACAGCTCCAAGTCCTTTATGTGAAGCATCGCAGTATACAACGAAGTTCTCAACTCCTTCGGGTAGTGCCAAAATTGGCGCACTGCAAAGCTTTTGCTTCAACAACTGAAAAGCAGCTTCTTGTTTCTTTCCCCATTCGTACCTCTTGTTTTTCTGTGTCAACTTGGTCAAAGCTTTAGCTATCTTTGAAAAACCTTCGATGAATCTTCGGTAATACCCGGCAAGTCCTATTAATTGTCAAATTTCTGTAGGATTCGTTGGAGTAGCCCAATCTTTTACGGCTTCAATCTTTGCAGGGTTTACTTGTAATCCTTAACTATCAATGACATGACCAAGAAATTGTACTTTACGGTTCCAAAAATCACACTTCGAAAATTTGGCATACGACTCCTCATTCTTGAGTAGTCCTAAAATCGTTCTTAAATGCCCTTCATGCTCTTCTTTGCTCTTTGAGTAAATCAATATGTCGTCGATGAACACTATGACAAACTTGTCCAAATACGGTTTGCATACCCTATTCATGAGATCCATGAATACTGCAGATGCATTAGTTAATCCGAATGGGATTACTTGAAACTCATAATGTCCATAACGTGTTCTAAATGCTGTTTTCGGGATGTCCTCCTCTCGCACTCTAAGTTGATGATAGCCTGACCTTAAATCAATCTTTGAGTAGATACTAGAGCCTTGTAACTGATCAAACAAGTCGTCGATTCTAGGGAGTGGGTAACGATTCTTTACCGTTAACTTGTTCAGCTCTCTATAATCTATACACATTCTGAAGGATCCATATTTCTTCTTCACAAACAAGACCGGTGCTCCCCAAGGCGAGGAACTTGGCCTAATGAATCCTTTGTCTAAAAGTTCTTGCAACTGATTAGACAACTCCTGCATTTCTGATGGTGCTAATCGGTACGGTGCTCGCGCAACTGGTGCAGCTCCGTGCACTAAGTCAATATGAAATTCTACTTGACGTGCCGGTGGAAGTCCTGGTAAGTCTTCAGGAAATACTCGAGCAATCGGTACATCCTCAAGTCGCTTCTCCTCCGACTTCTTCTCGGTTATATGTGCTAAGAAAGCTAAACAACCTTTCTTTATGTACTTCTCCGTTTTGATGCATGATATAATACTGAGTCTAGTTCCACTTCGTTCCCCATGAATGATCAAAGTTTCGCCGTTGTAAGGAAGATGAACAACTTTTTCATCACAAATGATTCTTGCACGATGTTTGGATAACCAATCCATGCCGATGATGACGTCGAAACTACCAAGTTCTACGGGCATAAGGTCTATATTGAAGGGATGATTTAGAAAATTGAATGTACAACCACGGACAATGGTGTCGGTGCTAATTAAGTTACCATTAGCTAATTCAATATTGTATAATGTGTCTAATGTGGGAATTGTTCTCTCGCTCTAACCATTGAGCTGAGGATAATAAGCGGTAATCATGTACTAGTGAATTCCAAAGGAATCTTAAAATGGTTGTCAGAAGTCTAAGGTGAATCGAATAGCTTGTAATAGGTACAACTGGATTTGATACCACGTGTCTCATGCCAAATTTCAAAATGTTAAATCTGTCGAAAAGGACCTTATAGAAAGGAATAGATTATGGGTAACAGTTGTGATTCCTCGCGTTTCTCGTTCCAGCGAATGTCATGATTTGAATCTTACTTGCCTAAGGCGTTTAGTCCCCATGACTAAAATGTTTATGGTTTGATTATCGAAGTGTTTCCATGCTCTAAGTTGTAAAATCACAAAACCTTAAATATTCAAGTGATGTGGTGTGGTGGTTGATTGTCAAGATTTGTCCCAATATTGAGTGCTTCTATAATATTTCATCTCTTATATTGCTATCATGCTAGCAAGAAAATAGATATCAGCTCATACTATGTCGAAGAATGTTTGTTTTAATTTCACTTGTAGGTGGAGAGTCATTGATTGTCCGATATGTTCAAACCTGTTGCATCTCTTGATATAGAAGTAGGTTATCCGTAATTTCTAGAGAACACAATGCCTTAGGGGAAGTTTATATCGATAACCTTAACTTAACCAAATTTTCCTTTAAGGGAAACTCATTGTAGGGAAGTTCACATATTGTTGAGGCCATGTTTAATGAAATGTTCTGTAGTCTTGATTAGAAGACTTGGTTTCTCCATATAGTGTTGCTTAGTGTGTATTCGCTTCGTACTAAATCTTGTAACTCAGTCCAACTGATGCTTTTGAAATGATATAATTGGGCTTCTAGTCCAAAATAGTGGTTCGGAATGTCTCGTGATGTATTAAGATTTTTGTTGAGTTTTGAATCATCCTACTATCTAGTTCTAGTCCTTGTTGGTAGTTCTGAAATCTTTTCATTGTTTTCTTGTATTGAGGAATCCTCCTCGTAGATGGTATAGGAAGCCTTTCCTAAGAAAAAGTAACTCGTCAAATTCTAACTTATTGGTTGAATGAGGGATGAATGGCGTAAGTATTTATAGAGTGTTATTAAAAAGATATGTTTATGAACAATTTATATGATTACAAAGCTTTGCTTTTGAATGAAGATTGTCTTAGGAAATTTGAAATGATACTTGTTTCTTTCATGACATAATTCTTCCTGAATTATACATAGGTGATCAGGCTATGTATAATCGAGGACAAATGATGTGATGCTTGGTTTTGTTGAAATGGTATTATGTTTCTCCGAAGTTTTAGATGGTATTCAACATTTTGTTTTGTAAGACAATGGCTCAAACAATTTTTCATAGTAACATGAAAATCGTTTCGCATGATGATATTAAAGCGTTGATAAAATGACTGAAACCAATTGATAAGTTGGTAATAAAACAACTTGCTTTAAAACTTTATGAAACAACGTTTCTAAGATGGTGATAAAATAGTTAGAAATAAAATCAAGTGAAATAATTTCATGTAATAGTAGCAGAATAACTTGGAATAAAATTTGTGGAATGGTTTGTAGGATACATGGAAGAACCTCATAGAGTGGTAATAGTCTCTTAATTTGTCAAGAAATAAAGTTGACCTAACCCCTAGTAAGATAGTGAGGTATCATCGCGAAATGATTGAAGAATTAGGCAATCGGAATAGGGAATGAAGTAAACAAAGGTTGTGATTATCGTGGAGATAATAAATGATACAGATTACATTAGCTAAAAAGGTACTTATTATCTGCTCCTGTTGGTAGTCTAATCACGTCTCAAGTGTAGGAGTAGTAGGCAGTCTAGCAGCAATAGCCCTAGAACTCTCACAGTCCTCAAACCTATGAGATGGTGTAGTGTCTGTAGTCTTAGTAGTAGATGGTAGTGGTGTGTCAAATCATGCACGCTTCCTAAGCGGCAAATCAAATGTATGACTAATAGGTCCACTAGGACTAAGCTTGTAAGTCCTACCAAATGGTATGATCTGTCTCAACAGAATGATAAAAATTGTCCTGATCCTACAGTGAACCAATGATGATCGTGATGGTGTAGGTGCAACTTCGTCCTCCTAAAAGGGTTCAGTCTCATCATCTGATGTTATAGGTGTTGAGTCAACTGATGTTAAAATTGTGATAGGGAATGACAGGGCATTCTCCATGTCAAAGTGATGGGATGGGTATCTGAAGGCATTAATGAGACAATCGATTTGAAATGAAAGTAAATAACTCGCAAAATGTGCGTATGAAATCGCATGTATAGTGACTATGCACTTATGATGAAATGATGAGATGCTATGATGATGTAGTTATAGTCTAGGGTCAATGATGCAACCTAGTTCTCTATAACCGAAGCTCTGATGCCAATCTGTCACACCCTCAAATTACCTGTTTTGCAGCGGAATGGAATTCCTGGGGATTGACTGTCATAGCATCACAATCACAGTTATATTGAACGACCTAAAGTGTCGTTTGGAAAATACATCGCTTGATTTAATAAAAACATTCAGAGTTACAAAGATAGGTCCCAAATGAAAGTTACTATGTGCGGAAAATAAGTTTGATACAAGTCAAACGATGTTTTTAAAGTGTATAAATCCCATGTGAGACGCGTCGTCACCGCGACTCTATGATATGTCCACATGCATGCCATGAAGTGAATGCCGTAGTTACCTGAAAATACATTGCTAAAAGTGTCAACACAAAGGTTGAGTGAGTTCATAGAGTTGTTGAAAATGTTTAATAAGACTACCACAAGTATAAATAATGTATGACAATGTCGTCACAAAAATGATACAATTGCTATAAGTCCATGACACCGAAACTATACTGATCATGATGTTCGCCCCAACAGAGTGTTTGCCAAACAACTCAAATAATGATATTAAATGAAATGCATCCGTTTTACCAGTTGGAATCCACCAACCCGGATGGAGGAGTCACCCTCGATAGATCTATCCACTCACCCTCGCCTCTATGAAATTAACGGCTCATGTTATATAATGGGGACATTCAATTGGCATGAGGTAACTTAAGCAATGTAAATGAATTTGATATACTTGGTATCGTAATAAAATGATGTGCAATGTATTCTCCCCCGTAGGTTTGAAATAAGTATAAACTTGAATAAATCGGGGCTATGAAAACTCACCTGTTGCAATGTTTATGATGATATAATGGCAAAAGTGGATACACTGAAATGAGGCGCAACCTCTAACCGTGACCTATTATGAATGATATGTTCTATGATAAGTTATGATGTAATGTTATGCATGCAATTCGTATGATATCTATACCACTTGTACATTTGAAAATAATGTTTATCGTCGAAATATATGTGTATGACATCTCGTCATGTTATAAAATACTTTACAAGTATTTACGTTGAAATGATATCTTACGATAGTCATTTAATGATTTATTATGAAATTATAACTTTTCGTCGTAAAATAATGTCGTTGAAATTTCATGAAAGTGACAAAACGGCCTTTAAAAAGCTAGTCGTAAAATGGTACACGTCGAGTGTTAGGAAACGAACTCAACGGTTTTCGGAAGCTTGTATCATTATCTCAAAGTTTTGTCATTTAAGTTTTCATCCTAGAGGTCTCGTTCATGGAGAGAAATGTAGTTAAAGTATGGTACTTGTGTCCAACATATTGTTTAAGGGTGGTTTTTCGGCAAAGTTTCAGCGACCGTATATTATTCATTACAACTCCGTTTGACGAACGGTTGAACACTTTGGAAAATAGATCAGGCGAACTTACTTTTACTAGAAGACATCATTTTATAAAAAGTACTCCATCAATGTTAAAAACGACCCTCAACATGGTCACTTGTTTGCCGTCATACTTGTCTAATAGAAATATATTAGTTTTTCTTATATAATAAAGTTACGGCAACTTTGTTAAATCACGTGTAATTTAATCGTTACAAGTCCGTTTTCTACGTTTTATATGTCCTCGGAATCGTGATAATATATACTAATATATTTTTGATAAGTCGACACATTTTATAACGCTTAAGACTCATTTTTGACTCGTAAAAAGGCGAGATTACAAGCTGAATTTTCTGTACCAAATATCTTTCGTCGTCAAACTTGAAAATTTCATAACTTCTTCGTTATAGCTCCGTTTTAATCCGTTCAAGCGGCCACGGTTTTGTTTTAAAGTATATCTTCTAAATATCTAGGCCAAAAAATTTTATCTACTGTCGGATTTTCCATATTTTGAAAATAAGGACAGACCCTTTTGCAAACTTGTCGAAATGAGTTTTTCTCGCGCCAAACCTATTCTAACCCATTCAAAACAACTCCGAAGCTATTCTAATCCTACCATACACCTTCTTAGGGTTTCATGGGTTCCTAGACATCACCAAAACTAATATATAACAAGGAGTAATTATAGGATGAATTATATATATATATATATATATAACACTTAAAAACCTTAAAAAGTGGTATAAACATCACATAACTTGCATGTTTTCTCAAATAAAAATAAAATGACCATAACAATGAATATGAAATATTATGATAATAATGAATGCTTACTAGTAATTGATGAGGTTATGAGAACAAAGGGTTTTTCCTAATCACCCAAGGTTTATATTGCAAAACCTTAACAAGAGTGATACTAGTGTATGTAAAACTTGATTAGAGAAAAGTTTATGAAATCCTTCTTCTTTTCTTGCCATGGCCGGTTCATGAGTGAAATGGATGAGAGGATATATTTTTTTTTTCACCAAAGATATATGTGATGTATGTGTAAAAGATATTAAACACAAGTATATATTTGTTTACTAGAGATATTTGTCAAATTTTGATGACTAACCCCCCTTGTGTCGACAAGGGGGTGTAATTGTTTAAGAATAAATTTTTTTTTATTAACTAAGTATAGATGTAGAATAAATGTAAGTAGTTGTAAGTTATTTGAGGATAAGTAGTAACTTGTATACACATTTGAGTATTTAAGGTAGCGTTAACTAAAAATAAATTTTAACGGGTCAAAATAAAACATATTGATGTCATAAAAATTATAAAATCACATTTCTTGCAAAATTTGAGTGAAATAATAATTATCGTGTAATATTTAAGAAAACCGTCGTAATTATATAAATTTAACAATTTATATGTAAAATAAATTTAAAACACTGGGTAAACTCATAATATTATTTTTACAAACTTAATATGAGTATAAAAATATATCGGGATAATTTTTGGAAGTACTGGATCAATTGTTCAAAATAATTAATCACGCGATAACGTTTATTTAATATGAGAATTATACGTTTAATGTAAAATGCAAAACCATGCATGAACTGATATGATGACAATGATGTTAATGAAATGTAGACTAAACTTAGTCTATATGAAATGTCCTCGATGATTGGTTCATGAATTCACAGCTAAACCATTAAGGTTACGCGAATTTGATACTCGTAAACCTAGTTTACGATAAATGATAAATGATGAAGCATGAATAATGTTTTGAGAATGACCTGAAAATACGAATTGTCACATTAAGATCGATAAATTTGCCTTCCCGGTCGACTTCGTAGTCCTTGAAATGGAAGAGGATGATATCCCAATTTTGCTTGGGAGACCCTTTCTTGCCACCGCACACGCTATGATTGATGTCTTTAACAAAAAGATTTCATTGGAGATTGGAAGCAATAAGATTACCTTCGATCTTGAAAAATCAATGAGATATGCTTCTTTCACTGACGACAACCTTGATGATCTCGACCTTATCGAAGCTAATGCTTAGAAACATGCCCAGGAATGCTTTCTGCCTGACCCTTTGAAATCATTCAAATTCGAAGATAATGATAGGATATCTAGCGATGGAGAAAGCGAAACGGAAGAACTGGCCGTGAACAATCAAACACTATGTTCAGCAAATACCCCGGAAGAAGCTGATACTACCCCAAAACTCAAGGAGCTCCCTCCTCATTTAGAATATACATTCATTAATGGGGATCATAATTTTCCTGTTATGATTTCTTCTCTGTTATCTGACGAAGAAAAGGAGTCCTTATTGCAGGTTTTAAGCAAGCACAAGGGGGCAATTGAGTGGAAAGTCTCTGACATAGGGATCAACCCTTCATATTGCTCTCACAAGATACTAATGGAAGATGATTTTAAACCTGTAGTACAGCCACAGAGGAGATTAAACCCAAAAGTCCAAGACGTGGTAAAAGACTAAATCATTAAGCTTCTGGATGCAGGTCTAATCTACGCTATTTCCGATAGTCCTTGGGTTAGTCCTATTCATGTTGTGCCAAAGAAAAGAGGAATGACATTAGTCACTAATGAAGATAACGAGCTGATACCTACTAGAACGGTCACTGGCTGGAGGGTGTGCATCGATTATAGGAAATTAAATGACGCAACACAAAAGGATCACTTCCCTCTTCCATTTATTGATCAGATGCTAGAAAGACTCTCTGGACATGAGTATTATTGTTTTCTTGATGGATTTTCAGGATACTTTCAAATTTCGATCGCCCCGGAGGATCAAGAAAAGACTACTTTCACCTGCCCTTACGGAACATTCGCCTAACGAAGGATGCCTTTCGGACTATGCAACACTCCCGCAACATTCCAACGGTGCATGACTGCCATATTTTCGGATATGTGTCAAGATTTTATGGAAGTCTTCATGGACGACTTCTCGGTTTTCGGTAACTCTTTTTCATCTTGTCTTAATAATTTATCTAAAATGCTTGCCAGATGTGAAGAAACCAACCTTTTCCTTAACTGGGAGAAGTGTCATTTTATGGTAAAAGAAGGGATTGTTTTGGGGCATAAGATTTCCCAAACTGGGATCGAAGTTGATAAAGCTAAGGTTGGCGTTATTTCTCGACTTCCTTATCCAACAAATCTAAAAGGAATTGGGAGTTTTCTTGGGCACGCTGGATTTTATAGAAGATTTATAAAAGACTTTTCCAAAACTGCCTACGTATGACCCAACTCCTCATGAAAGATGCAAAATTTGATTTGAATGACGATTGCAAAAAAGCTTTGTATATTTTAAAAGAAAAACTGACTACTGCCCCTGTTATTATTGCTCCTGATTGGGGGAACGATTTTGAACTTATGTGCGATGCTAGTGATTATGCTGTGGGTGCTATTTTAGGACAAAGGGTGGATAAAAAATTTAAACCCATTTATTACGCTAGTAAAACCTTAAATGAGGCACAAGAGCATTACACAACCACTAAAAAGGAACTCCTGGCTGTGGTTTATGCCTTTGATAAATTCAGGTCTTATTTAGTAATGTCAAAAACTGTTGTCTACACTAACCATTCTGCTTTGAAGTACTTATTCAATAAACAGGATGCCAAACCAAGATTGATAAGATGGGTGCTGCTGCTGCAAGAATTTAAAATTGAAATCAAGGATAAGAAAGGGGTAGAAAACTTAGCAGTTGATCACCTCTCACGATTAGAAAACCCTGAGCTTGAAGAACTTGACAAAGAAACTATACGGGACTCCTTCCCCGACGAGCATCTCATGGCAGTAAGAATTAAGGATTCCAGTTCCTAACCATGGTACGCAGATTTCGCTAATTACCTCGCGGCCAGAGTATTACCGAGCAACAAAACTTATGATCAAAAGAAAAAGTTCTTCTCATATCTTAAATATTACTTCTGGGATGATCCTTTCTTTTTTAAATCATGCTCTGATGGTATTATTCGGAGATGCCTATTTGGAAATGAGCAAAAACATATTCTGGAACATTGTCACAACGGGGCCGATAATACTGCTCGGAAGGTTTATGAGGTCGGATTCTTTTGGCCTAGCATTTTCAAAGACGCCGCAAAACATGTAAAGGACTGTGACGCTTGTCATAGGGCAGGAAACATCTCTTCTCGAAATCAGATGCCACTCAACAATATTATGGTATGTGAGGTTTTTGATGTTTGGGGGATCGATTTTATGGGACCTTTTACTCCGTCAAAGAATAAAAGCTATATCCTTGTAGCTGTCGATTACGTTTCAAAGTGGGTCGAAGCTGAAGCTCTGCAAACATGTGATGCTAGAAGTGTCATTCGTTTTTTGAAAAGATTATTCTCCAGGTTTGGGATCCCTAAGACCATCATAAGTGATCGAGGGACACACTTTTGTAATGCTATTATGGAGAAAGTTCTCAACATATATGGGGTACTCCACCGAATGTCTACAACTTATCACCCACAAACTAATGGGCAAATTGAAAACACCAATAGGGCACTCAAGCAAATTTTAGAAAAATCCGTCAGCAGTAACAGAAAAGATTGGTCTGACAAACTCAACGAAGCATTATGGGCATTCAGAACAGCTTTCAAAACTCCTATTGGAAGCACCCCTTTTAAGATTGTTTAAGGAAAAGCATGTCATCTTCCCGTGGAGTTGGAACATAAAGCATATTGGGCTCTCAAGAATGCTAATTTAGAGGCTGATGTGATTAAGGAACACCGATTTTCCCAAATAAATCGTTTAGCTGAATTACGTGACGAAGCATACGATCATGCCAAAGCATACAAAGACAGGACCAAAAGATGGCACGATAAGCGAATTAAGGATAAAAATTTTGAAGTAGGACAAGAGGTTCTCGTTTTTAACTCAAGACTCAAATTATTCCCTTGAAAAATGAGATCTCGTTGGGTTGGCCCCTACACAGTAAGTAAGGTGTTTCCTTATGGGACTATTGAGGTTCATAACAAGGAAGGAGTATATTTCAAGGTAAATGGACATCGTGCAAAAATTTATTATGGGAAAGATGTTAGCAAGCTTTCGGGAGATGAGTTCTTCTCCCCTGCCTAGAGCCCCGCGGCTCTGAGTGTAACTTAAAGACTCGAAAATAAAGAAAAGTGCTCTTTCGGGAGACAACCCGAATTATCCCTTTCTTTTGTTTCCATTTCTGTAGGGTTTTGTGTTTTCTAACCATTTTTGCAGGAAACGAGGAAGTAATTGCTGCTGCAGTTTGCTGATCTGACCATAGTTACGGCATAACTCATCTATGTGATTACGCCGTAACCAACCTTTTGCAGCAGAATTTTAGACGCATTACTAATTACGGCGTAATACCATCTCAGTGATAACGCCGTAACCACTCGCTTTGCAGCTTATGTCAGGTTTTGCCAGTTACGGCGTAACTCCCTAAAAGAGTTACGACGTAACTGATGTGCTACGTGTGTACAAGTTTTAAATTTATAAAAGGTGAATTACCAATATTACAAATAACACATACGAGCAAGTATACTCGTCCGTTATAGCAAGATTATGAAGGTAAGTCGGGATCATTCGCAGGGATTTGAGTGAATCTAAACACAAGTTTGAATTAACGGAGTCTATCCAAAACATATAACAAAGCAAATAGATATAATGAAATTCAGATGATTAAAAACTACACTTGCTTAAACTAGTTTCATATCATAGATTAATGTGATTGTGTTAACCTCTTAACATGTTGGTTATGATAATTAGTTGGAAGACAAATCTATTGTTCTTACAAGTTAAACCTTCGTCAAGATTTTAGTTCATAAAAACAAGCATTACATTTTAACCAATCAATTCAAGATCAATTCAAGTTTCATAAGTCTACATACATAAACTTAAACACAAAAACATCCACTTGTTCATCAAATTGCTTAAAAAATGGTCAATACAAAAGGTAACCGATCATAGAAAAAAGGCTACAATTGATTCTTAACAACTAATCTTACGACCTTTTAGATGTTTCCAACCAATCCAATTCAATAATCAAAAAGCGTTTCTATTACAACCACACCTTAGTTCCTTTGTATAATCAAGAATAATGGGTAAAAACAATCATCCATAGACAAAATGATTATGACTAGTTGAATAACAATAAGTTCTTTTGACCCCAACGATTACTATCAATTAGCCAAACTTCATTAACAAATGTCACTATGAAACTTTAGCACAATTGGATCTTAGAATCAACTTGAAATTGAATTAAAACATGTTAACACAATCACTTACTAATCATATGATAATCAACATCATTTAAGCAAGTGTATAAAGAAACTAGCCACTCATAGCAAACATGAACATAAACTCAGAACTTTGAACATTAGAAAACATGATTAAAAGTCTTACAATGCTTGGAATAAGATTACAAATGGTGAAGTAATGATTCCCAAAGTATTGGGGTAGACTTCTTGGTGGTTTGGCCTCCAAATGTGGAACTTCTGGAACTCCAAACTTCCCTGGACTTCTAAGGACGAATTTTGAGAGCTTAAGGCTTTGTTTGATGAGTAGAGAGATTTGTATTTGAGGTGTGTCTCATATGCTCACTATTAGCCACTATTTATACTAATTCCAAAGCCTAGGGTATTAATTGCTGAACTTGGCCTCCAAGGAGTAAGGAAGGGACTAGAATACACCAAGAGAAGGACCTAGAATCATTTGGATGCAAAGGGGAAACTTAGTGATGAAGATTGGCAGATGCAGCTTCTCCAACCGGATCGGTCATATGACCAACCGATCCGGTTGGTCTTCTACAAAAGTGGCCAACCGATCCGGTTGCGGGTTGCGACCGATCAGTTGGTCATGGTCATAATGTTGTTTCTGGACGTTTTCCAACCGATCCGGTTATGGTTGTAACCGATCCGGCTGAATTTCCTGAGTTGCGGAAACTTGATCTTTTCTTCTCTTTATCTTGTAGAACTTGGTTCTTCAATCACTATGGTCTTCAAAAGTCCTTGAGATACTAATTTAGACTTACTGAAACGGGAATCTTCATTTTGCTGAACATTTCTTTATTTTCCTTCTGTTTCTCTGCACTTGGTTATAAACACTAGACAAACATCTTTTGATGCGTTTAAGTACTATAATCACGCAAATATAACCAAATAACATATATAAAAGCACACATAACGCTACTAAAAACATGCACAATCTGAGCGTTATCAGTAACCTTCCTCTGCATTACTTCTTTCATTTTAAAACACAACAACCTTGTATTAGTATTTTAAATGAACTTTGTGGTGTGTTCCCTGAAACCCTCACGAGACTTCACTCGTCCACTTGGGACACCAAGTGGTTTAAAAGGCTTATTGCATATGCTAAATGCAATCGTGATTCCTACGAAAATGAGTTAGGTTTAAAAGGTAGTGTGATTTCAGGGATTGAAGTTTGTTCATGATGCTTATACGAAGGCACGTCTCTTTCTCGTAGGCCTTCTTTCTTTGTAGAGCAAATTTCAGGGAAGTTCTCGCTCTAATTCTACTTTTCTCTTCACCTTTATTTAATGCTTAGTACAAAAGGGACTTTGTACAATTCAAGTGGGGGGACGGGAGTAGAATTATCTCTTGAACATTATTTTGCCCTCGTTTTTCTAGTTTATTTTGAAAAATTATGCCATTTTTAAAATCTTGACATGTTTTTCTTAACCTAACTAGATTAGACCTTAGCCGAGCACATACAACCCTTGATATTATATGGTGAGATTAGCCTTATCCGTTTTCAATATTTTACCCCAAATCCACCAAATTATGAGTGTGTCGGTAGCTTGTAAACGTTAGAAATTGGCCTTTGCATCATTTCTAGACCATAGACGAGGTATGTTGAGTTAGCTCAATGTATTTGGACTTTTCAATTTTAGAAGGCAATATAATAGGATTATCACCCAAATAGCCTACCATTGTGTGTCTATCGATTTGTCACCTCGACTTCTTGACCCCTATGTGAAACCCTTTTGTTGCACTTACCTTTAGTGCAAGATACCCCTAGATATACCCATCTGAGCCATTCCTTTCATTTAGTTAACCCAATATATTGTTTCGATACACCTATACACTTTAGCCTACCCTGTAGTCTTTATTTGTGATTGGGAAGTCATCATTTTCCTAAGTTCAAGGTTCAAGTGGAAAGGTTCGGAAATCATGCTTTCATCGACAACATATTCTTGAAGATCATTGAAGACCCCCCGAATTCCCATTGTTTATCTCAAGTGGGGGGATATTATGTTTAGTTATTATTGTTATGTTGAAAAAAAATGTATGTTATTTAGTTATTGTAAAGTGCAATGTTATAAGAACTATGTTATGAGCTTTATAGATTTAGTATCGAGGAGGCCACCTCGGTCACATTCGAAGTTGGGAGTTGGTAATTATGCCAACAGTTGGAGAAAAGGTAGTGTGCCCATCACGACGTCCTCTAATGACACATCTACCTAATATTTCATGATCCAGTTTCTTGACTTCAAAGCTTGAACTTTGGGCAGACGGTAAGTGGTGATGACTTGGTTATAGATTTAGACTACCTGCTTGTTTTTTTTATTTTACACCATTTATATATCCCATGTCTTATCCTACCCTTTAGTCATGAAGCGTGTCTAGGTGATGCAGCGAGCAATCTTTGGTGTCTTGGCCATGGATTTGGTCATGTATCATTGATTTTGTCCACTTCGCCGTGACATGTTAGTAATGACGAGTCACCCCTTAACCTTTGTCGTGTCTACCCATATTGCCTTTGAGAATTGTTTAGCCCTTAACTCTAGTGGTGGAGATTTGTGTAACCGCCAAGCTTATGATAGAATACATGCTATGACTATGCGATTGAGTTATCACCCCGAAATTGACACTTAGAATAGCTGAAAGATTTGAGTGTTTCGTTCCCATTTTGTGAGGTGTTCGGCTTTGTTTTATTCTAGCATAAGGGATTTGTAAACTTAGATTTTCCAGGTTTTGGGAGATATCTTTTTAAAAATCTTTCTAATAAGGTCTACTTGAGGGCAAGTAGAGTTCAAGTGGGGGTATATTTGATAACATCAAATAATCCTGAATATTAAGTGTCAATTTCCCCCGATAATGCTTGTAATTTATATCATTTATATGGATTTACACTTGTTTTCCATTGTTTTCCACTTTCAAGTAAATTATGAGCATTGGAACTAAAGAGACGCGGAATTGGAGAAATATCAAAGATTTATCATAGTATGTTGACTTTGAAGAAGTTACGGCGTAACTCATCTCTCACATTAAGCCGTAACTAAAGTGTGACTCAGAAAACCAACTCATCAGAAGGTTACGGCGTAACTCTCCCCAAAGACTACGACGTAACTCTATTAGGTCAAATGAGGTTCCATGCCGCTAATAACTACACCATAACTATTCCACCAACTACGGCGTAACCAAGTATTATTGAATACTACGGTGTAACCATTCATTAGGTTACGCCGTAACCAGCAGATCTAGTGCAAAATACGAAGGAATTGAAGGTTACGGCGTAACTCTTACATTAGTTACGCCGTAACCCAGATCTGGCCTATAAATACCCCACGATTTCTAGCATTTCAAAGCATCCCCATTCCACACACAACCACCAAAGAACGTGGGAAGAAGCCAAAGGCAGGTCTAGAGGAGCATACGGAGCTGTCTCCAAGGGAGAAATCACTCCCCTACGATAAGCATTAGCATTTTATCTTTTCTTTACTTTCGATTCATGTATTTCGTAACTTTGAATATTGAATTGATTTGTATGGTTAATATGAGCGGCTAAGCACCTCTTGGTGTTGGCCTAGTTATGATTCCTTAATTGTTTTATTTGCGTTTACATTACTTCCGTATAATTATTTCTAAGTGTATGCATGCATAGTTTATTGGTAGCTACCCTTGTTTCGGTAGTTTTGAATGGAGGTAGAGGCCAATTGCCTAAGAGATATGACCAACTGACCTTAGGTGAGTGGACTGAGACGGGAAGGGTAAGATATGACCAACTGAAGACCCTTTCTACTTGTGCGATTTGACCAACTGATCACCTACCGTTTGGATGAACTTAAGAATTAGTGGGTGAGTGTTTAAGTTGCTAACGCCCGGGCACTCACTATTATAAATCTAGCATGTAGCGGTACTTAATGACTTGGCTTAGAGGACCAGGAACAACAGGAATTATGAGGGGACACCTGACTCTCCTGTGGTGGCATCTTTTCTGATAGGTTAGGGCGAATTGACTAAATGTTGTCTTCTCGAATTTGACCCCACCTGAAGTAATTGGAAGTAAGTAGACGTAGACATTACTAGCTAGGAGGATTAACTAGGTTAGCACCACTCTCCTTTATTGATTAAACCTTTGCCTTTATTTGCTTTAGTAGTTAATTGATTAATTCCTTATCGAAACCATTATTAATCTGTGACACCTAGACTTAGTAATAATCAAACACACATAGCTCTTGGGACGACCTCGGTTTTACCAAATACTACACTACACACGACCGGGTACACTGCCCGTTAGTGCATTAGGGTAGATGATAACGCTACACGCGTCGTTCGGGGTCAAAGGAACTTCCTTTTCGTCGAGCAAGTTTTTCAACACCCTAGGCAGTGAACCTAATCATTTTAGTGTAGTATTAGAGTAAGCCACGGGTATTGATATCGTTCTCTAGGGGAATAGGAATGCTAGTGAGAAGTTACTACGCTAAGGTTGGGGTTGAGGAAGATTATTTTTTATCTTTTTATGTTTTTTAAGGAAAGGAAAGGTACGAATCTCGGGGTTTGAATTTGGGGGGGTTCATATTTCTACCGATTACTTTACTTAACTAATTATCTAATCTAAGGTGTATGTAGTCTATGTCTAATTATTGTGTGCTCGTATGATAGTTTAAAGATGTATTTACTTAGGTTTTACTACTCCTTAATTATCTCCTATTGGTGGTTGAATTGTTACGTCCTTATTCTTAGTTGCGTTGTGTGTCTAAGGTTGTAGGGTATGCGTTTCTCCCTAACTCTTTGAACTTACCAAAGGGTCTCGTCTACAAAACCCACTAGGGATAATAAACTCTTACTCTAAGGCACTCTTTGGATGGTTTAGCTTACAACTACTCAAGGAGTTATATTCTAAGGTTCACAAAAATTTAATCAAGCATTAAGTACACAACTAATGACCTATCGCATTACTAGATCATTAATCAACTAAGATAAGAGACAACCAATCAATATTCAATAATTAAGTTTCATATTCCCTAAGCAAACACACAAGTAAATTAGCCGGACATGGAGAACATGCAAGCATACACACAAATAATCAAAGACATAATTGAATTAATGAAGTAAAACACTTATCTTGGTGTAAGATAGGGTTTGGAACCCTAAAATACTGTACAAGACAGCCTTGGTTCGGTTTAGGTTTTTACTCCAAAAGACTACACACAAATACTGAAAAATTCGGATTCTATATATAAGATTACATCTACGACGGCGTCACCTTATGTTTCGTGACGCCGTCGTGTCGCCGTCATTAGGGTTTCGTCTTGGCCACGTTAGACTTGCGACGGCGTCACCTTATGCTTGTGACGCCGTCCTCTTCAGCTTCTGACGCCGTCTGTATTGCATCTAGGCCGTCTGAGTTGCGACGGCCTACTCTTTTATAACTTGACGTCGTCACTTGAAAATAGGAGTTTTGGCTTCTGTCCCGTCACAAAATCCTCCGACGGCGTCGCATATAAGCAGTGACGCCGTCACCTTATGTTTTCAGCAGCTTTGAGTGTCTCGATTCTGACTTTGGCCATTTTCTTCGTATATTCGCGCCTTTTCGTCCAAATAAGTGCCATTCCAGCATTTTGCCTTCAAGAGACCTAAAAAGTGAAAAGGAACGATATTCAGCAATAACGGATACAAAAGTGATCAAATAAGGGCTTAAACGACCCCTCAAAAAGGTACCTTTTAAAACCTTATCAGTAGACCATAGGTATAACGAGACTTTATAAATATTAAAACCTGGTCAGTAAAACATGCATCAGCATCCCTCACAACCCCTGAATCTAGTGCGTTTTCGATTTTCTAGCTTGTGTGAGTAACCTGAGAGAGTGGTATCTCCCGTAGAACCATGTCGGCTTCCTTGAGAGGAATGACATGTGCAGGACTATAAAGTCAGCTGTCGGGTGTATCTTCCTCATAGGTTTCTTCGTGTTGTTTCCAGGTGGTAAGTGAGTTTCTTTTTCGAATATTTGTAGGTATTTCTTCATGTGAGCAAGGATTTCCACTTGGATAGTTCTGATGTGGTTTTTGGTTGCTTCTGAAATTTTAGGGTGCTGGTCACCAGCCATGTTTAACCAAGAAACTAGTGATTTCAAAGAAAAAATCGTTGGATTTTTTAGTGAGAAATGAATGAAAATAGGTGAAAATTTTCAAAAAATTTGTGGTTATTTTGTATCATGTCCCCACGGATGCGCCATGTTTATGTATTGTATGTAAATCGGTTTAGAGATGGGATGGGAATGTTTTTGTTGTTTGTTTTTCTATGTTGAATGGTAAGGGCCCGATGAGATTGATATTGTTAGCCTTAATAGTTTTTATTAGAAGTGATGGTCATTCACATTTAGGAACTTTGTAACGTGTGTTAGATATAGTGATAGAATAGTCAACGGACTCGTGGATTGGGCTAAGCTAAATGGGTATTAGTTTAGTTAAGCTAGCCTTGAATAAGTTCATTTAACCCAATCCAATCCAAGCCCATCCACGAGGCCCATGAAAAGCCTTTTAGGGCATCTAGTGCTTGTACTATATAAACCCCTCAAAGTCTCATTTGAGGGGTGTGCTTGAGTGTGTGTGTGTGTGTGTGTGTTTTTTTTGGAATATACAACATATTGTTTTCATCTTTCTCTCTTTACATACACGGTTCATATATCAAGTCACCATCTTTCTCATCTTTGTTTCTTTCTTATTTACGCATAGTTTGTGTTTGTGTGCTAACGTGTTCTACGCATAACGTGATATACGTGTTGGGTTTGTGATAAGGTTGATAGATTTAAGGTCCTACAATTGGTATCAATCGCCTAACAATGGTTTAGGAGTGTTTGTGTTTCATTTTTTGGTTAAAACTAAGCATAAAGTTGCTTTTTTCTCTATAAAACGTGGGCTTTTTGCATAAAGTTTTGATTTTTACGTGTTTTTAAGGTTAAAGTTATAGACTTTATTGATCTTTAAGTGTTTTGGAAGAATTTTGTGCAAAAGAAATCGATTGGAAACGTGTTTTTGGGTGAAAAATTCGTGTTTTTGCATTTCTGGGCATTTTACGCGTAAGCTGCATCTTGGTCAAAACCTTCTTTTTACGCGTAAGAAAATTCAAAACCCTAGTTTTCTACGCATAAGGTTTTACGCGTAAGATTTGGTTTTTACGCATAACTTTTTGGTGAAGAATCTTCGTGCAACAACTGTTACTCAGTGCTTCCCTCACTTGGATAAGTTTGTGGAACACTTCGACTTGTGGATATCTTTTACGCTGTGATAGTGTAAAGGATTTTTGGTTTTTAACCTAAGTTTACGCATAAGCAGAACGCTTACGAGTAACACTCTACGCATAAGTTAACACTTACGCGTAAGGTTTTTACGACTAAGCATTGTGTTTACGCATAAACTTACGCTTAAGCCTAAAAGTTACGCGTAAGTTGGGTTTTACGCATAAGGAATCCTACGCATAAGCTTTCTACGCTTAAGAACAGGTTTACGAGTAAGATTTTAATAATGATTTAGATAAGGAATTAATTAATTAACTACTAAAGCAGATAAAAGGCAAAGGATAAATCAATAGAGGAGAGTGGTGCTAACCTAGTTATTCCTACTAGCTAGTTATGTCTACGTCTACTTACTTCCAATTACTTACGGGGGGTCAAAGTCGAGAGGACAGCATTTGGTCAATTCGCCCTAACCTATCAGCAAAGATGCCACCACAGGAGAAGTCAGGTGTCCCCTCATAAGTCCTGTTGTTCCTGGTCCCCTAAGCCAAGTCATTAAGTACCGCTACATGCTAGATTTATAATAGTGAGTGCTCGGGCGTTAGCAACTTAAACACTCACCCCCTAATTCTTAAGTTCATCCAAACGGTAGGTGATCAGTTGGTCAAATCGCACAAGTAGAAAGGGTCTTCAGTTGGTCATATCTTACCATTCCCGTCTCAGTCCGCTCACCTAGGGTCAGTTGGTCATATCTCCTAGGCAATTGGCCTCTACCGCCATTCAAAACTACCAAAACAAGGGTAGCTACCAATAAACTATGCATGCATACACTTAGAAATAATTATACGGAAGTAATATAAACGCAAACAAAAAAATTGAGGAATCATAACTAGGCCAGCACCAAGAGGTGCTTAGCCGCTCATATTAACCATACAAATCAATTCAATATTCAAAGTTATGAAATACATGAATCGAAAGAAAAGAAAAGATAAAATGCTAATGCTTATCGTAGGGGAGTGATTTCTCCCTTGGAGACAGCTCCGTATGCTCCTCTAGATATGCCTTTGGCTTCTTCCCACGTTCTTTGGTTGTGGTGTGTGGAATGAGATGCTTTGTAATGCTGGAAACCGTGGGGTATTTATAGGCCATATCTGGGTTACAGTGTAACTAAAATAAGAGTTACGCTGTAATCTTCAATTCCTTCGTAATTTGCACTAGATCTGCTGGTTACAGCGTTACCTTATGAATGGTTACGCCGTATTCTTCAATAATACTTGGTTACGCCGTAGTTGGTGGAATAGTTACAGCGTAGTTATCAGCAGCGTGGAACCTTATTTGACCTAATAAGTTACGTCATAGTCCTTGGGGAGAGTTACGACGTAACCTTCTGATGAGTTGGTTTTCTGAGTCACACTTTAGTTACGGCGTAATGTGAGAGATGAGTTACGCCGTAACTTCTTCAAAGTCAGCATACTATGATGAATCTTTGATATTTCTCCCATTTCGCGTCTCTTTAGCTCCAATTCTTGTAATTTACCTGAAAGTAGAAAACAATGCAAAACAAGCGTAAATCCATATAAATGATATAAATTACAAGCATTATTGGGGGAAATTGACACTTAATATTCAGGACTATTTGATGTTATCAAATATCCCCCCACTTGAACTCTACTTGCCCTCAAGTAGACCTTATTTGAAAGATTCCTAAAAAGATATCTCCCAAAACTTGGAAAATATAAGTTTACAGATCCCTTATGCTAGAATAAAATAAAGCCGAACACCTCACGAAATGGGAACGAAACACTCAAATCTCTCAACTATTCTAAGTGTCAATTTCGGGGTGATCACTCAATCGCACAGTCATAGCATGTATTCTATCATAAGCTTGGCAGTTACACAAATCTCCACCACTAGAGTTAAGGGCTAAACAATTCTCAAAGACAATATGGGTAGAGACGACAAAGGTTAAGGGGTGACTCGTCATTACTAACATGTCACGGCGAAGTGGACAAAATCAATGATACATGACCAAATCCATGGCCAAGACACCAAAGATTGCTCGCTGCATCACCTAGACACGCTTCATGACTAAAGGGTAGGATAAGACATGGGATATATAAATGGTGTAAAATAAAAAACAAGCAGGTAGTCTAAATATATAACCAAGTCATCACCACTTACCGTCTGCCCAAAGTTCAAGCTTTGAAGTCAAGAAACCGGATCATGAAATACTAGGTAGATGTGTCATTAGAGGACGTCATGATGGTCACACTACCTTTTCTCCAACTATTGGCATAACTACCAACTCCAATCTTCGAATGTGACCGAGGTGGCCTCCTCGATACTAAATCTATAAAGCTCATAACATAGTGCTTATAACATTGCACTTTACAATAACATAACAACTATTTTTTTTTTCTTTTTTTTTCGAATCACTTTTTTTTAACATAACAATAATAACTAAACATAATATCCCCCCACTTGAGATAAACAACGGGAATTCGAGGGGTCTTCAATGATCTTCAAAAATATGTCGTCGATGAGAGTGTGATCTCCGAACCTTTCCACTTGAACCTAGAACTTAGGCAAATGATGACTTCTCAATCACAAATAAAGACACAGGGTAGGCTAAGGTGTATAGGTGTATCGAAATAATATATTGGGTTAACAAAATGAAAGGAATGGCTCAGATGGGTGTATCTAGGGTTATCTTGCACTAAAGGTAAGTGCAACAAAAGGGTTTCACATGGGGGTCGAGAAGTCGAGGTGACTGATCGATAGACACACAATGGTAGGCTAGTTGGGTGTTGTTGGGTTCAGTAAATACCCAAACCCCTTGATCTAGGATTTGAATAGAAAATAACCTGAGTGTTTAATCCGTTAAACACTATCAGGTCACTGAGTGCATAGTCTCTCAGTGAGCCATCTTCAGGATACTCAGTACGAGGCGAAGAAGAAGCCTCTCCACTCAGCAAGGCAGAACTTAATGGGTGAAGACTAAGACTCCTCTCCAACTGTTAGCACTGAAGACAAAATGAAGGAAGAGACTGAAGGCTTTGAAGATTGAAGAATGAGCGGGACTAGGTGGGAAAAGTTTACCCAGATAAAACTAAGTCCCCAAGTGCTTTACCCAGATAAAACTAAGTCCCTATATACTAAATCCATATCTTCCCATTTATAGTAAGCGGCGATACTAAAGGAACTTTGTTAAGGAAAGAAGCTTCGCCGCCTGACTACAAATAGCAAAGTAAATAGTAATCGAATATATCTATATTCGTGATTACTGTGATCAATGTTTTTGTCTTCTAGGTTAAAGTTAAAATCATACTTGTATAAATAGGATAAGAGAATGAGTGAAAAGTTTTAAGCTTGTGAATTGTAAAAAACACACACACACAAGCCAACTTTTCACTCCTCCAAATACAACTTTATCCTTGAGATAGCTCAGTGGGTTCTAAGAGTTGTGCTCAGAATTAGCCTGAGCTTAGAGAGGAGTCACCCCAAACTTTGTCATTTCAATCCCAAGTACTATTCCGCAAGTACTTAGGTAACGTTTTCTTTTGATTTATTTCTAATAAGAATATGATGTTGAAAATTACTTTGTGTATTTTACTTATGTTAATTTCAGTCATTATTCACTATTAAATTGTTTTAAGTACTTAATTGTTTTTAAACGATAGTGAATAGGGAACAACAAGTGGTATCAGAGCAAGGCTGATTATAAAACCTTTTAAGCCGCTCTAAAACATTTTTAAATCAGGATCCCTATGGCTGAAACTGATGTACCCCAACTAGTCGATAAAAAGGGTGGAGCTTATTCAGCTGTTGCCCCTAGACTTGAAGTTGGTAAATTCAACAAATGGAAAAAGTGTATGCTTTGCTATTTGATTAGGATGGAACCTTATTATGTCGAGTGTATAAATGAAGGTCCATTTATCCCAAAGACTGCTGAAGGTTTGCCCAAACCTGAAGCTCAGTGGACTCAGGATGAAAGGAGAGTGGTCAACCAGGACCAAAGACTCAAAAGTATCATCATATCATGTCTTCCTGATGATATAATGGAGTCAGTTATAAGCTGTAATACAGCTAAAAAAACCTGGGATGACCTAGTCCATAGCCATGAAGGCCCATCTGATACCAAGGAAAACAGGATTATGGACCTGAAACTTGAGTATAATACCTTCAGGGCTAGGGACTCTGAAACTCTCTCACAAACTTACACCAGATACAAAACTCTTTTAAATGAACTGGCAAATGATGGTGTTAAGTTGTCCAAACATGAGATTAATGTTGGTTTTGTCAATTGTCTCCCTGAGAAGTGGTTGAACTTCTCTCAGGGACTTAGAAATGCAAATCACATTCAAAATCTTGAACTTCCTGAAATTTATGGAAAATTTGTCTACGAGGAAAACCTCATCAACAGACGATACCCTGACTTAAAGAAGTCTCAGGAAGTCAAGAAGTCCCTGACCATCACCTCACCTATATCAACTGCCTTCTTTTCTAACAATGTGGTTCAAGATTTTCAAGAAAATTCTGATGATGAGCCTGATGAGAGATCAAGTGAGGAGTACCTAAATGACCTGAACGTTGAATTTCAGGAAAGAGCACTCCTTGCAAACTCTCAAAGGTTTATTAAAAGAAACAAAGGTTTTTCAACTGCTAAAGCAAATGAGGACACTGAATGCTTTAAGTGTCACAAAAGAGGTCATTTTGCAAAGGACTGTTTTTCAAAAACAATTTCTGAACCCTCTTACAGACCATCAGGGTCAAATCAGTCCTCAGGCTTTAGCATATTTCAACCTAAAATCTATCAGTCTCATCAAAACTTTCAGAATAAATCTGACCAGAACAAAACAATAGATTTTGAAGCTAAGTATAGGAAAATCAAAGCTAAGCTTGCATTACTTGAGGCCAGTCCCTCAGAACCAAAAAGTGTTCAATCTGTGCAGGGTAAAAACAAAGGTCTTGTTGCTGAAACCTTCAACTGGGATGAAGAGCCAGTCTCATCAGATGATGAAATGGTGCATGTCAGTGCACTGATGGCCCTCTCAGAGGAAGACAAGCTAGCTGTTGGAAAGAATCATGCCAGAAATGGAGAATGGGTCAACATCACAATGAAGAAGGTAAATATTCTACTTTCTATGGATGATGATTCTGATTGGCAGTCCTATATGAACTATATCAATGTTGATCTTAAGTTTGTAGAGGAGCAAAGACTAAATCTTTATTCTAAGTACAACAAGTTAAGTTTTGAATTAAATAAGTGTAGGGATGAGTTACTTGTGTTAAAACAAAACAAGCTTGAGGCTATCACCTTACAAATTCAAAACACTGAATTAGTTAAAAGAAATCAGGCTCTTCAACATGAACTTAAGAAAGAAAAAGAAATCATTGATAGTTGGACCAACAAGAATCCAAGAGTCTTTGATGATGTGGGTGCCCCCAGTAGCAAAAAGAGAGTCATAGGTGAACATCATCTTTCTGACTCTCACAACAAAGACCAGAGTCCTAAACCATTTATGTCTGGTGGCATGATTACCAATATGTTGTCTGTTCCCAAGCCCAATGATTGGATTGAAAGACTTAATCCTGAGAGTAAGCTTCCTAACTTTGACTCTGGAAGAATTCTATAGCCTGAAAGTCAAGCTCTAAAGAGCATGCTTGGACTCCCAGATGTGCCCAGTAGCACTGAACACATCTCTGAGTCTGAAGATGAATCTCAAGCACCACTTCCACCTTTGGAACCTCTTCAGGGTGCTGATCCTAGCTCTGAGCTTACTCCATTACAATACAATCCACACTCTCCTAAAGAAAGGTCTGGACTTGGTAGAACCATCCTGAAAAGACCATCAAACCCAACTCAACAAGAATCCACCCCCACTGAAACTTCCATATCCTCAGTCCCCACTGAAGCTGATCAGATTCAGCAACTGACTGAACTTGTGAGGAAGCTAACTGACAAAATGGAATCCATTGAAAAGGTCCCTAAATCAATCAAGGAGACAAAGCCAGCTTCCTCTAGTTCCTCAAAGTCAAAAGCCACCACCAAAAACAAGCAGAAGTGTGATCTGTGCCACTATACCAGTCACACCACTGACAACTGTTATAGAATCCTTTTTTGCATGATCTGCAAAAAGGATGATCACAGAAATGCTGACCACTTGCAATATGTAAGCTCTCTCAGTCAAGCAAACTACACCAAAATTGGTCATCAGTATGCTTCTTCATCCAAGTCAGCTCAAAAGTTGAGAGCAAAGCCTTTTCCTCCTTGCCCACACTGTGGCTTTAATGATCATCGCCCTGATGATTGTCTTATGAACATATGCTGTGATATTTGCGGTAACACAGCTCATAAGACATCCCAGCATGACAGTGTCATCCATGCAAGGAGAAGTTCAAAGCAACCCAAATCCACTGAGTCATCCTCAGTCTCTAAATGCAAAACCTGTGGTAGCTCATTGCACTCCACCACTGACCATGAATCGATTTCTCAATTCAAAGAGACCATGAGACCCAAGCCCACTAGTAAGTGGGTCACGAAGAGAAACTAATTCAGTTTACTACTTGTGCAGAGGCATGCCAGGGAGCCTATCTGGCATCTAGACAGTGGGTGTTCAAGAAGCATGACTGGTGTGAAGGAATATCTGCACAAGTATGTAAAGGAACCAGGGCCCAAGGTAGTATTTGGTGATAACTCATCATGTCCCACTGAAGGTTATGGTTCAGTAAACTGCAATGGAATAGTTTTCTCTAGGATTGCTTATGTCAATGGTCTCAAATACAATCTCATCAGTGTCAGTCAGCTATGTGATGCTAAGTACATTGTACAATTCAATGACAAACAAGGTACCATTTTCAATGCCAACAAGGAAGTTGTGTTGATTGCTCCTAGGAGAGACGATGTTTATGTCTTAGACATGTCAACTCTCTCTAAAGATGGAACCTGTCTCTTTGCCAAAGCCACTGAAACTGTCAACTGGCTGTGGCACAAGAGACTCTCACACTTAAACTTTAAAAGCATCAACAACTTGGCAAAACAAAACAAGGTCCTTGGCTTACCATCACTGGTTTTTGCAAAAGATAAACCATGCTTAGCCTGTAAAAAAGGCAAACATAAAAGAGCATCTTTCAAAACCAAGCAAAACTTCTCTATCAAAAGCTGCCTTCACCTCTTGCATATGGATCTCTTTGGACCAGTCAGTCCTAGATCAATCCAGCATGAGAAGTATACACTTGTCATTGTTGATACTATAATGTCATTCATCAGGAACATTGAAAACCAGAATGACATTACAGTGAAACAAATCAGAACTGACAATGGTGCTGAATTTAGAAATGCTGAGCTTGAGAGTTTCTGTGATGAGAAGGGAATCTCCCAAAATTTCTCATCTCCTTATACCTCTGAACAAAATGGGGTAGTTGAAAGGAAAAACAGAACTCTCATTGAGGCTGCAAGAACCATGTTAAATGGCTCAGCCCTTTCTAAGCATTTCTGGACTGAAGCAGTTAAAACAGCCTGTTACACTCAAAATAGGTCAATCATTGTCAAAAGACATAATAAAACCCCATATGAGATATTCAAAGGTAGACTTCCTGACATCAGCTACTTTCATGTGTTTGGATGTCCTGTGTTTATTCATAACCACAAGGATCATCTAGGCAAGTTCGATGCTAAAGCTGATGATGGATACTTTCTAGGTTACTCACTGATCTCCAAAGCCTTCAGGGTATTTAACACAAGGAGACAACAAGTTGAGGAAACTTTTCATGTCACCTTTGATGAAAGTGTAGAAAGCATCAGGTTCACCAACACTTCAGTGGAGGATATAGGAATTGACAACTCATCAAGATATCCTCCTGATGAGTACAACTCCGAAACCAATTCCTCATACCAAGCTGATGCTGACATCTCATATTATGTCTTGCCTCACAACCTGTCACAACCAACTATCAGCGAATTCATTGATAATCAGTCAGTCCCTGCTGGGATAGGTAACACTGATCCAAATGATCAGGATCCTGTAACTCAAGAACCTCTACCAGAACAAGACACCTCAACAGATGATCTAAATGATCCTGTGGCTCTTGCACCTGAACTCCCAGTGACTTCCTCAAGCTCAAAACCTAGACCACAAAGTAAGTGGACAAGAACTCAGGACATTGAGCTTGTAAACATCATTGGTGAACCCACTGAGGGCATGCTCACTAGAAGCATGGCTGCTAGGTTAACTGCAGCTTCAGCCAATGAATGTCTATATGCTGATTACCTATCAGATATAGAACCCAAAAGTGTCACGGAGGCTCTAAAGTATCCAAGCTGGGTTTAGGCCATGCAAGAAGAACTTCAACAGTTTGACAAAAACAAGGTCATGACCTTGATCAAATGTCCTCAGGATGTCATTGTCATAGGAATGAAGTGGGTTTTCAGAAACAAAACTGATGAAAATGACACTGTCATTAAAAACAAAGCCAGACTTGTAGCCAAAGGTTACAGTCAACAAGAAGGCATTGACTATGATGAGACATTTGCTCATGTTGCAAGAATGGAAGCCATCAGGATCTTCCTTGCATATGCTACCTACATGAACTTCAAAGTTTACCAAATGGATGTAAAAATTGCATTCCTAAATGGTGAACTCAAGGAAGATGTTTATGTTCAACAACCTCCAGGCTTTGAGAACAGTGAATTCCCTGACTATGTCTGTAAGCTTGACAAAGCCCCTTATGGACTGAAATAAGCTCCCAGGGCATGGTATGAAACTCTCTCAGCCTTCCTGATACAAAACAAGTTTGTCAGAGGAAAGATAGACAACACACTGTTTGTCTATAGAACACAGCAGGATGTGATACTGGTCCAAGTATATGTTGATGACATCATCTTTGGCTCAACAAACTACAAACTTTGCAAACAGTTTGAAAAACTGATGACAAAGAAGTTTGAAATGAGCATGATGGGTGAACTCACATACTTTCTTGGACTACAAATCAGGCAAACTGACAAAGGAATCTCCATCAGTCAAGAGAAGTACACAAGAAATCTCTTGAAGAAATATGAGATATCTGACTGTGCCTCAGTGAAGACCCCAATGGTCCCACCTAACAATCTTGGACCTGATCTCACTGGCAAATCAGTAAATCAAACCCATTTCAGATGGATTGTTGGCTCACTGATGTATCTAACTGCTTCCAGACCAAACATACAATTCTCAGTCTGTCTAATAGCAAGATATCAGTCCAATCTTAAAGAATCCCACCTCACTGCAGCCAAAAGAATACTCAGGTACCTGAAAGGAGCACCAAGCCTTGGACTCTACTATCCAAAATGCTTAGGGTTCGACCTCAAAGGTTACTCTGATTCTGATTATGCTGGCTACAACATGGACAAAAAAAGTACCTCAGGGTCCTGTCAATTTCTTGGAGGAAAACTGGTTTGTTGGAGTGCTAAAAAACAACAATCAGTAGCTATGTCTTCAGCTGAAGCTGAATATGTGGCTGCCGCAGGATGTTGTGCCAATGTTTTATGGATGAAAAGTCAACTCAGTGACTATGACATCCATTACAAAATGGTACCTATCTTCTGTGACAACACCAGTGCAATTGCAATCTCCAACAACCTTGTCCTCCATCAAAGGACCAAACATATTGATATCAGATATCACTTCATCAGGGATCACATAATGAAGGGAGACATAGAACTTTATTTCATCCCTACTGAATATCAACTTGCTGATATCTTCACCAAACCTTTGGATGAACCTACCTTCAGGAGACTGAAAGCTGAATTGGGAATGCTTGACATTGAAATTCAGGCATCTGAAAACCAATCTCAGTGAATTCTGTGAATTGGTTCGTCTCCCTGAACATCCAAAATCAACCTCTCACTGAATGAGTAAGACTCACTCAGGGTCCCTGACATAAAGCATTGAATGTGTAACTAAATGCTCCAAGTATTAGTTACTTAAATGTCCTAGGTTGGTAATCCCTCCAATTTAATATAGGAATATATGTCTTACTGTCAGGGGTCTCATCACTTACCCACTTGGCATTAAATGCCCTCTCACACATAAAATATCCTATGGATATTTTAACGCTGCAAAAGTGCACTTTTACTGTGCATTGCAACTGTTCCCTTGAAATACGGGATTTTACTGCGGGTAGTGGTAGGTGGCATTAAATGTGGAATTTCAAACGATTTCAAAAACCGTCTTTACAAATCCACGTTTATGCAAAAATCACCCCTCTCACCACTCTATAAATACCCTCTTCTAAACCAAAAAAACACACACAAATTATTTTCTGCAACTAAACTCTGTCAAAATCCCTTCTCAAATCCAGAATAATTTGTGTGTGCTCAAAAAAATCATTAAACCTTCTTTTGGAAAACCCTCCTTGTAAACATTTACAAAAGTTTTTCATCACAAACTTGAGAGATCTTAAATCTTTGATTGTTCTAGTCAAAATATTTCTTTTCAAACCCTAAAATCCTTTTAAATGGAAATGGCTAGAACACAATCTCTCCAGTTTACTTCTCAGTGGGTAGGAGATCTTACAAATGTTTAATTTAAAACTAATAATGTCATAGGCAATTTTGAATACCCTGAAACTGTCCCAGCCTACAAAGACATTATGAAATTTTTATTTAACTGCCCACTAAAAACGGCCTTTGTTCAGTGTCCCTCCATCGTTTACCAAAATCTCCTCAGGGAGTTTTGGGCAACGGCCAAGGCCTTTGACCCGACACCCTCTACTGATGAGAACAACCTTAGACCTCTCAGGGAATATCTCATCAGATTCAGTCTTCATGGGGGGCAACAACAATTCACCCTTGATTATAAAACATTTTGCACTTCAACAGGGCTGGATTACAATAAAGGAGTTTATGTCGCCCATCCTGAACCTTCCACAGTGAAGGATGGGTTAAAACAAATCATTTTAGATCCAACTTTTTTGGACAAGACCCGAGTCACCAAAAGCTCTTTTCCCGTGGCTTGGAGGATCCTATTCACCTTCGTGATTCACGTCCTCAGCGGGAACCACTCATCCACTGAACAAGTTAACTCTATTCAGTTGATGATGGCATACTGCTTGATGAATGGGGTCACTGTCGACATAGGGGAGATCATTTACAGTGATCTCGTGACCAAGCTACAGTGCAAAAATAGGACAAAATACGTTTCGTATCCTAGGTTTGTCTCTTGTGCTTTGCAAGTGTTACTGGGTACAAACTATCCTCAGGAAGAAAATTTTGGTGCTTTACCAGGCATCCTGAGCCAATCAAATTTTCAAAAAGACCCATCCCTTGTCACTCCTATTGAATTGACGGCCCACATGATTGCTGTAAACAATCAGAGTGGATCAGTGTCTCCAAATCCTGCTCCCAAAAAGAGAAAGGGGAAGTCTCAGACTAGGACTAAGTCTAAACCAAAGTCTCAGGGCCCTGAGGCTTCAGGAACACAGCCTAAAAGGCACAAAAGACCCGAGACTAAACAGACACCCACTAACCAGGCAACATCCACCCCCGTGACAATGACGGACACTGATACATCACAGTCATTGCCCTTGGTCACAACTACTACTCCCCAAGATCCAGAGGGAAACAAACAACCCGCTGGTAGGGGAGCGCCTTCCACAACGCCTGATGATGACATTAGCCAATCCAAGCCTTTGTCTGAGGGCACACTGATCGATCCCAAAGACTCAGGGAGAAACAAACAACCCACTGATAGGGATACAACAATCACTGACTCCGCCAAAGGCACTGGGAAACACCCACCAGTGTCTCAGGGGTCACTGGGGGACAAAGACTCGGATGGAAAGAAACAACCCGCCGATACGGAACCCAAAACCAATCCTGACTCCGGAGAAGGCACTGGGAAACTCCCACCAGTGTCTGAGGGGTCCACGGGGGACAAAGACTCAGAGGGATATATACCACCCGCTGATATGGAACCCATCACCAACCCCTTACTCACCATTGCTGATGTCACCGGTATTCTTTTCTCAGAGGATGAACTTACTGAAACTGAAGATGAAATCTTATCAGCTGGAGAAGAAGTGGACGTTGAGGTTTAATCTGAACAAGAGCCTCAGCCTGATCCAAAGGAGCATACTGAGTCACCATTTCATCCAGAAGATAATGACTCAGACTCCTCATCATCCAGCTCTGAGGAATTTAACCGTTTTGACAACATTCTTCCAGTCACTGAAAGACAGCTGGTTCAGTGGATCACTAGAGCCTCAAGGAAGCTGTACACTGGGGTCACTGAAAAATTTTAGGATCAACACACTGAAGCGGCTGCCAGCTACGCTGATCTTTGATCTGATGTGCTCACCTTCAACGAAAATGTTCATGAGCAAAGAGATCTTATGTACCAACACCTTATAAGACTGGATGAAAATCTGGTTAAGTTTCTCAAGCATCTTCAGTCGTGTGGGGTTAAAATTGATGAAATCAGGGATGCTGTTAAAGAAGACCCAGCACTCAATGCTAAAGTGCTGGAGGCCACTGAGGTGTATGTGAAAAATTCATCTCGACTCACTGAACTGATTGAAATGCTCCAATCTGCAAATGTTCAGGGTCTCCAATCTTCAGTTCAATCTCTTCAGACCTCAGTGGACTCTTTGAACACTCAGGTAGCTGCTATGGCTCAGGCCTCATCTTCTTTGGCCTGGAATCTTGGTCCTCGGATGACTGCCTTGGAGCTTTCTCAGGCTAACTTGGATACAAAGGTCACTGGTCTTCAGGCAGATACTTCAGAGATTAAGGCTATGATCACTGAAATCTATCAGGCCTTCAAGGGTCAAGCAGCTCAGTCCCCCTCAGCACCAACTCCAACTCTTTCCCTCACTGAAGCTCCGGCAACAGTTGAGGGGGAGAATACTACTGAAGAAACTCCTCTTCACACTGAGGGGGAGCAAACACCACCAGTCTCAGTAGCTCCCACATCATCTACACCAGTCTCAGCAATACCCATCTCCTCACTACCACCACAAACATCAACAACAACAACAACAACAACAACAACACTAACGGTCACAACATCAATCATGACAACAACACCACCCTTAGTTGCATCATCTTCCTTAGGCCAGGACAAAGGCAAAGGCATAATGACAACTGCTGAGCCTGAGAAGATTCCCTATAAAATCGGCGACACTGAATACCTGCTCACACCACAACAGCTGAGTAAACATCTTGTTAAAGAAGAAAGAAGATTGAAACTAGCTGAGGAAGAGAAAAGGAACAGAGAAGCACTGGCAAAGGTTGTCGCCGAAGAAGTTGAGAACATGGGATTAGATCCAAGCAAGCTTCAAAAGGGTCAGGCAGGACAAAAGTTCAAGGATGCTCAGGCTGCTCAGATGGCTGCAATGAGAAAGCAGTTTGAAGCAAAGAAAAAGAAAGCTGAAGCTGTCAGACAAGAACGAATTGATCATTACAACTGGACAATGACAAGCCGAAGGAAGCCTGAGAAAATCACTGATGTCAAAATCATCCCCAACTCCAAACCACTAGCAATGAATGTCTACAGGGGGATGATAAGAGACATTTCGAGATTCATGATCCCTTAACTTTTTTTGACTTTGGGATCACTGAACTCGATGAGCTTGGTCCAATTATTGAAAAGAAGCAAAATAAGGTGGTCAAGGAGCTGATGAAGATGCTCAGTAAAAGATATGAAAGGCTGAGAGATGCACCAGCCCAACTGGGAATTCAGCCTGCCTTGACTGCACCTCAAGGATCTCAACTACAAGCATCCACTGGCAAAAGGAAGAGAGTTGAGTTCCAGCCTGAAATCAATGTGCCTGGATTAGAATGCAACAGGGAGCTGCTTGAAGGTGTGAAATTTGTAAACTGTCTAGTGATTGAAAAGCCTGAAAGATGGCTATTTTTTATTGATGTCTATGGAAACCCAGCATTCCAAAGGTGGAGTGATATCGATCAGGCAGGAGTGGCTACAATGATCAGCTATATTCCAGTGGCCTCTCAGATCCAATCCCCAGCAAACTTCAGGTTTTGTCAAGACCTGAATGCCAAAATAAGAGACCATCCTGATAGGGAAACACTCATCACCAAGAAAGTTAAGCTTGAAGCACTGGGAATTTATCTTGACTGACATCATTTTATTTTCTTGTACTAGTGATAGGAACCATGTAATGGGATCAATAAACGATGTATGTTTTTGCTAAAATTCTCAGTGTTCCTTATTATATTCATTAGTACATTCAGTGTAAGAAGAAGCCATTTGCTCACTTACACTGATCAAACACTTAGGCTATTTGTATATCCAAATAGGGGGAGACTATTGGGTTCAGTAAATACCCAAACCCCTTGATCTAGGATTTGAATAGAAAATAACCTAAGTGTTTAATCTTAAACACTATCAGGTCACTGAGTGCATAGTCTCTCAGTGAGCCATCTTCAGGATACTCAGTACGAGGCGAAGAAGAAGCCTCTCCACTCAGCAAGGCGGAACTTAATGGGTGAAGACTAAGTCAAGAAGAAGATGGTGGATTCAGTGAGTGATGACAATAACTCACTGAATCCCTAAGACTCCTCTCCAACTGTTAGCACTGAAGACAAACTGAAGGAAGAGACTGAAGGCTTTGAAGACTGAAGAATGAGCGGGACTAGGCGGGAAAAGTTTACCCATATAAAACTAAGTCCCCAAGTGCTTTACCCAGATAAAACTAAGTCCCTATCTACTAAAGCCATATCTTCCCATTTATAGTAAGCGGCGATACTAAAGGATCTATGTTAAGGAAAGAAGCTTCGCCGCCTGACTACAAATAGCAAAGTAAACAGTAATCGAATATATCTATATTCGTGATTACTGTGATCAATGTTTTTGTCTTCTAGGTTAAAGTTAAAATCATAGTTGTATAAATAGCATAAGAGAATGAGTGAAAAGTTTTAAGCTTGTGAATTATAAAAAACACACACACACAAGCCAACTTTTCACTCCTCCAAATACAACTTTATCCTTGAGATAGCTCAGTGGGTTCTAAGAGTTGTGCTCAGACTTAGCCTGAGCTTAGAGAGGAGTCACCCCAAACTTTGTCATTTCAATCCCAATTACTATTCCGCAAGTACTTGGGTAACGTATTCTTTTGATTTATTTCTAATAAGAATATGATGTTGAAAATTACTTTGTGTGTTTTACTTACGTTAATTTCAGTCATTATTCACTATTAAATTGTTTTAAGTACTTAATTGTTTTTAAACGATAGTGAATAGGGAACAACAGGTGATAATCCTATAATATTGCCTTCTAAAATTGAAAAGTCCAAATACATCGAGCTAACTCAACATACCTTGTCTATGGTCTCGAAATGATGCAAAGGCCAAGTTCTAAAGTTTACAAGCTACCGGCACACTCATAATTTGGTGGATTTGGGGTAAAATATTGGAAACAGATAAGGCTAATCTCACCATATAATATCAAGGGTTGTATGTGCTCGGCTAAGGTCTAATCTAGTTAGGCTAAGAAAAACATGTCAAAATTTTAAAAATGGCATAATTTTTCAAAATAAACTAGAAAAACGAGGGCAAAATAATGTTCAAGAGATAATTCTACTCCCGTCCCCCCACTTGAATTGTACAAAGTCCCTTTTGTACTAAGCATTAAATAAAGGTGAAGAGAAAAGTAGAATTAGAGCGAGAACTTCCCTGAAATTTGCTCCACAAAGAAAGAAGGCCCACGAGAAAGAGACGTGCCTTCGTATAAGCATCATGAACAAACTTAAATCCCTGAAATCACACTACCGACAAGCATAATTCTAAAGATAAAAAATGAAAAACAAACCTAACTCACTTTCGTAGGAATCACGGTTGCATTTAGCATATGCAACAAGCCTTTTAAACCACTTGGTGTCCCAAGTGGACGAGTG
Organism: Chrysanthemum seticuspe; assembly: GCA_019973895.1. NCBI lineage: Eukaryota > Viridiplantae > Streptophyta > Magnoliopsida > Asterales > Asteraceae > Chrysanthemum > Chrysanthemum seticuspe. The sequence goes on along the minus strand of BPTQ01000003.1, from coordinate 154,073,328 downwards.
AAGTCTCGTGAGGGTTTATAGAGAACACACCCACAAAGTTCATTTAAAATACTAATACAAGGTTATTGCATTTTAAAATGAAAGAAGTAAAGCAGAGGAACGTTACGTCGTAACTCTTTGAGGGAGTTACGCCGTAACTGGCAAAACCTGACATAAGCTGCAAAGCGAGTGGTTACGGCTTAACCACAGAGATGGTATTACGCCGTAATTAGTAATGCGTCTAAAATTCTGCTGCAAAAGGTTGGTTATGGCGTAATCACATAGATGAGTTACGCCGTAACTATGGTCAGATTAGCAAACTGCAGCAGCAATTACTTCCTCGTTTCCTACAAAAATGGTTAAAAAACACAAAACCCTACAGAAATGGAAATAAAACAAAAGAAATGGATAGTTCGGGTTGTCTCCCGAAAGAGCACTTTTCTTTATTTACGAGTATTTAAGTTAGACTCAGAGCAGCGGGGCTTTATGGGGGCCTTTGGACTTGGCCGACTTCCTCTATGTTATTATTTGAAGAGGGCCGGTCCCAAACGTGCGGAGAAATAAATCGAGTCATGGTGTATCTTTTCTGCAAAAAATTAGCTTGTGTCCACTCGCGATGAAATTTAACCTCTTATTCCCATTTAATTTTAACATGTCCAAATTTTACTCGTAACCAATTTCCAAATGAGATTCCCCTGTATCCTACTTCACTTCTCTTATCTTTGTTAAAACATGCCCATTCCTTGCGTTTGAGCCATTTAGGTTCTGGGAATTCTCCTCCATCGTAGATCTGTCGTTTTGGGTTGCATGTAGGCCATGCCATGGTGAAGTCATCAGACATGATAGCTGGTTCACAAAAATGAATGGTCCAATCAATCTCGGTGAACCATTCGCTAGAAACATTATGCCCTTGTAACCACTTTTTTCTGATAAACTTTTCATCTTCCCAGCACCACCAAACTTCCACAGCCTCTTTAATCATTCTAATGAGATGATGTCCTCCTTCGTTGCATCGTTTTTGAAAAGGGGAACACGTGGGCAATGTTACTTTGGTCCCATCAATTAAACAAGTATCAGGAACACAACAGTGAAGTCTTCGCGTAACAACGTAACTGGGTACAGAAGGTAGGATCTCTTCCTCATTGCTTTCATTGTCACTTGATTCGGTTCCCTGCAAGTGGCCAAAGTATGAAGGCGGAAATCTATCGGAATCATCTAATTCAATCCTCTGTGAATCTTCAGCTGTAACAATTTTATCTGGTTCAAGGAATAAGGTTTTTGTCTAATTTAAATTCTATTCTATCACCATAATATACCAATGAGTCAAGGAACGGTTTACCAAGAATCAAACGTTCCTTTGTGCTTTTCATCATGTCCATAACCACAAATTCTGGGGCAGAAAAGAATTTATCTACCTTTACACAAGTTCCACCAGTAATTCCTAACGGAACAGCCTTGGTCTTATCTGCCATCTCAATCACGATATCCGTATTCCAAAGATGAATTAATTTGAGTGTTAAAAATATAGAGAGAGGCATGATATTTACGCTAGACCTAATATCTATAATCCCCAAAATATCATAATCCCCAACTGAACATGTAATGACTAACCCGTTAGCGCTAATGTCTTTAACCGAAAACGAATTGCTTTCTGACCTGGTTAAACCTTCTGAGACACAGTTACGCCATAACTCGGGGAAATAGTTACGGCGTAACCGATCCTGGTTGTCGACATTCGCTCCTTCAGAATTTTCTGTTGTAGAATAGCACTCCTTAATTAGTTCCTTCGTATTATTATCAACAAAAATAGCATTGCACTCAACCATAGGTTTGGCCATCTCTGGCTCCACGTTACTCATCTCAATTTCAGCACTGAGCTTTTCTATCATGGTTTCAAGATATTTTAGGGTTTCATCGTGCCTGGAGAGATTTTTATTTGTGTTATCCTGGAAATCCCTGAGCCATTTATCTTGTTCTTTTTGCTTCTGGGCTGAACTTTCCAGGAATTTATTTATGGTTTCTTCAAGATTGTGCCTTCTTTCTCCATAAGGCCCACGGTTGTAATTTCCACGGTACCAGTTACTATTTCGATTATCTCCGTAAAACGGTCGATTTTCTCCATATTTTGCTTCTTCAATTATATTTTCTTCGTCAACGTGAGGACAATTTTTCGTGAGATGTCCTCCCCCACAGCTTTCACAACCTACTTGGATGGCATGAACGGTTTCTCTGACTTTCAGCATATCTCGACTTAGATTTTCAATTTTACTAGCGATTCCTGCAATTTCATCAAAATTTCCGCTTTGGTATCTTTTGCTTCCTCCGACGTGCCATTTTTGAGAATGATCAGCCATTTTTTGAATGGCTTCAATAGCAAGGGTAGGCGTCATGTTCGGAATAGGTCCTTGATAGTCCAGCATCTGTCTCGTAGTTACGTTGATTCCTTTGTAGAAGATATTGACCTTTTGTTGGTTGTTCAGATCATGTGTAGGACATTTGTAAAGGAGATCGTTGTATCTATCCCAAGCTTGATACAACGTTTCATCGTCTTCTTGCTTGAAATTATGGATTTCCAAAAGCTGGTTAGAAATCTTTAACGGAGGACAGTACCTTTGAATGAAATGCTTCTTAAGTAGAGCCCAAGTATTAATTGCCCCGGCGGGCAATCTTTCGATCCATCTTCTGGCAGCTCCAGTAAGAGTCATGGGGAATACCCTTAGCATAACAGCATCGTGAGACACGCCCGGAATGTTGAAAAGGCTTGCGATGTATAGGACATTTTCAACGTGCTCATATGCATCCTCGTCCCTGTTTCCTAAAAAAGGGTTAGTACGAAGCTCCCTCATAAATTGGTCTTTAATTTTGAAACGGATATCCGCTCCAATTGCCGGTCTTACGAGACCCGGCCCTTGTTCTGCTCTTGTCAACGCCAAATATTCCTCAAGAGTGAGGTCATCGATGTTAACAACTTCCATGGTACCTAAAAACTTGAATAATGATCGTGAGAAATATTGAAAAGTTTAAAACAAAACGAAAACGAAAGACTTAATAGCAATCCTAATATAACTCCCTGGCAACGGCGCCAAAAACTTGATGCAGGTTTTACTGACCAGGTTTTCATATTTATAAAGTCTCGTTATACCTATGGTCTACCCTAATGCACTAACGGGCAGTGTACCCGGTCGTGTGTAGTGTAATATTCGGTAAACCCGAGGTCGTCCCAAGAGCTATGTGTGTTGGATTATTACTAAGTCTAAGTGTCACAGATTTTAATAATGATTTTGATAAGGAGATAATTAACTACTAAAGCAGATAAAAGCAAATAAAAGGCAAAGGATAAATCAATAGAGGAGAGTGGTGCTAACCTAGTTATTCCTCCTAGCTAGTTATGTCTACGTCTACTAACTTCCAATTACTTCAGGTGGGGTCAAAGTCGAGAGGACAGCATTTAGTCAATTCGCCCTAACCTATCAGCAAAGATGGCACCACAGGAGAAGTCAGGTGTCCCCTCAAAAGTCTTGTTGTTCCTGGTCCCCTAAGCCAAGTCATTAAGTACCGCTACATGCTAGATTTATAATAGTGAGTGTCCGTCCGTTAGCAACTTAAACACTCACCACCTAATTCTTAAGTTCATCCAAACGGTAGGTGATCAGTTGGTCAAATCGCACAATTAGAAAGGGTCGTCAGTTGGTCATATCTTACCCTTCCCGTCTCAGTCCGCTCAGCTAGGGTCAGTTGGTCATATCTCCTAGGAAATTGGCCTCTACCGCCATTCAAAACTACCGAAACAAGGGTAGCTACCAATAAAATATGCATGCATACACTTAGAAATAATTATACGAAATCAATATAAACGCAAACAAAATAATTAAGGAATCATAACTAGGCCAGCACCAAGAGGTGCTTAGCCGCTCATATTAACCATACAAATCAATTCAATATTCAAAGTTACGAAATACATGAATCGAAAGTAAAGAAAAGATAAAATGCTAATGCATATCGTAGGGGAGTGATTTCTCCCTTGGAGACAGCTCCGTATGCTCCTCTAGATCTGCCTTTGGCTTCTTCCCAAGTTCTTTGGTTGTGGTGTGTGGAATGGGATGCTTTGAAATGCTAGAAATCGTGGGGTATTTATAGGCCAGATCTGGGTTACGGCGTAACTAAAATAAGAGTTACACCGCAATCTTCAATTCCTTCGTAATTTGCACTAGATCTGCTGGTTACAGCGTAACCTTATGAATGGTTACGCCGTATTCTTCAATAATACTTGGTTACGCCATAGTTGGTGGAATAGTTACGGCGTAGTTATCAGCGGCGTGGAACCTTATTTGACCTAATAAGTTACGTCGTAGTCCTTGGGGAGAGTAACGCCGTAAACTTCTGATGAGTTGGTTTTCTGAGTCACACTTTAGTTACGGCGTAATGTGAGAGATGAGTTACGCCGTAACTTCTTCAAAGTCAGCATACTATTATGAATCTTTGATATTTCTCCAATTCCTCGTCTCTTTAGCTCCAATGCTCGTAATTTACCTGAAAGTGGAAAACAATGGAAAACAAGCGTAAATCCATATAAATGATATAAATTACAAGCATTATCGGGGGAAATTGACACTTAATATTCAGGACTATTTGATGTTATCAGTGCATTAAGGTTATAAGTTACTGCATTATAGTTGATGCACTTAACTTATTAGTGCATTAAGGTTATAAGTTACTGCATCACAATTATGATTTTAGTGCATAAATGTTATAAGTTACTGCATTATAATTATTGCCCTTAACTATTAACTATGATGCAGTAACTTATAATTAAGGTTATAAGTTACTGTATTATAGTTGATGCACTTAACTTATTAGTGCATTAAGGTTATAAATTACTGCATCACAATTGTGATTTTAGTGCATTAAAGTTATAAGTTACATCATTATAGTTGATGCACTTAACTATTAACTATGATGTAGTAATTTATTTTGACGGGAAAAAAAATTGGCGGGAAAAAAAATTGCCCGGGGGGGGGGGGGGGGGGG
>BPTQ01000003.1:153865232-154054365 GCA_019973895.1 Chrysanthemum seticuspe | reverse complement strand
TCGTTATAATGCATCTAAGATTATAGGGATGCATCTAATTTAGGTCGGTGCATCTCGGATTTGTGGTTATAGTTCTTCTTATTCCTTCTTATTTTAAGTAATCTTCTTATTTGATCCTATATATATATATATATATATATATATATATATATATATATATATATATATATATATATATATATATATATATACACATAAGAGAGTTAATGTGAGATCAAACTTAAAGTTGTAAAAATAAGATCTAGTCTAAAAAGCCACTAAAACATTTATAAATAACAATTTTAGCAAAAACACACAAAAAATAATATTTTAATACAAATTAACAATTTTGTTAATACAAATAAGCCGTAAAAACGTTTATTTAAATTTTACGATCTTCTAATGTTTTGTCGATAACAAACGTAAATGGTTTGAGCCAATAGTTTACTAACACACTTACGTTTTTATATAAAACATTGAACAGTAATAGTGTTTTCATGTTATAATGCATATGTATAACAATTAGTGTTTACATAATGGGTAGATATATATATATATATATATATATATATATATATATATATATATATATATATATACTAGTTTTCGAAGCCCGCCCAATGGGCGGGCATGACTTATAATTTTTTGTTTGTTGTTTATTGTTAACTGAAATACATTTTTAAGAATTGTCAAACAATATTATAAAACAATTGTTTCTTTGGTTTTTAGTTGTTGGTTTTAGTTTTTTTTTTTTTTTTTTTTTAGAATTATAAATAATTGTATGGTTTGCGTGGATGGTTAATAACACAACATATATAATTTTTACGACATTATAAATTTTATGTATGTGTGTAAAGTTGTAGATAATGAAAATGTATTAAGGTACTCTTGTAGAACTGAGTTAGTATGCATGTAGAAGTTGAAGCATATAATGCCTAGGGTAAACGTTACTGCTATGTTGGGTTATTATAAGATCTATATAGCATTATAGCTACTCCATTGTGAGTTTTCATCATAAAAGCCATTAACTTGGTAATATGCACATAGAAGAACATTGTCATACTTTCATTCCAAGTTCTTATCTCTGTTCCCACCCACAATGACATAAATGCTAAATCATCATCTCTTTGACTTTTTATAATAGGTATGTAGAAGGAATATTATCTCCAAAATGGACAAATAGATGGAAATGCAAATTGTTGTTTAAAAGCATATATAAAAGAGCATATATAATAATAAGTGCAGATGAATTAGCATATGTAAAAGAGCATATATAATAATGCTGCTTTGTCTTGAATTAAACAATTTATATTCTTCATGTTGTTCAAATAGTGGGTTACGGTCAAAATATAACAAAGTAATAGAGGGCTGAGGCAACTTTTTGACGCACATATTATCAATATGTCAGAGAACATGTCAAAAAATTTAAATTTCACGAGACGAAATTACAATTGCAAAAATAACAATATAATGAATCTAAATATGTAGTGGAAAGTTGTGTCTCTTAGAGCCGTGAACGTTGCATGTATAACATATTAACATCATAGTCTGGTAGCTTTAGGTGAACATGAGGTGGTTAAGAATACGACTTTTGTAGACGTTTTTCAGGAAGAGGTATCGTGGAACGCTTGCAAGGTAAACTCATTCCCCGTTCCATAGTATTTTCATGGCGCATGTTCTTTTCGTTAGCTGAGCAACGGATTTGAAGATTCTCCATATCAATGTCCTCAATTCTGAGGAGGAAACCTCTTTGATCACTACCATTGCTCAACGGTGATTTAAATTCTTCAAAGTGGATTCAGTATCATCGTTGTCAATAAAATCAAGTGGATTTACGTCGGGGTCAACATGACAGCTATCAAGGTTGTCGATAAAATCAACTGGATTTATGAAGAGGTCAAGATGTGCTATGACCGCCATTGATCGATAATGTTGAAGTTTATGTACCTGAAGGGGAATCCATGAGTGTAGTTATGAAACCTTATGATCGAATCGAACGTACCCGAGAAAAATAATTATTAATGGGATATCGAAGAATGTCTCTAGCTAACACCCTGCTGCCTTGTATTTATATATTCTCGTGCATGCATACCTCCACTCCTTCTACTACTACCAACCGTATCAATATTCTTATAAAAACTTGAATCACTATGCCTATGTGTTAATCTTCGAGGTGGAAGGTCTATTGAATTTTTAAATGAAACACACGAAATGATATCATCACCTAAAGATGAACTTCTGCTATGTTTCCTACGTTGGTTGCTGCTCTCTTTCCCTCTAAACACTCGTTTAAGTTTTCCAAAAAACTTGTTGTTCTTTTGAGATGGTGCATCGTCGATAAATGATTCATCAAACTCCCCGAGATCTGTAATAGAAGATTGAGAATTTGACCATTGATCAGAGTCAATTTCGTGTACATTTATACCCTTTTCACCACCACCTTCTTTATTGGCATATTCGAGAATCAATTGTTTGGCCTTTTCTTCTGATTTAGGGCTTAATGTTTTACTAAGGTCTCTAGCAGTTATTTTACCAGGTCCCGGTTGGTAATTCCTGAGCTCATATCTTAAACACGCATTGATCCATCTAAGATAAACAAGTTCCTCAACATCAGCACAACTGCTTGTTTGAAGTTGCTCGATTTCCTTTTATAGTTCTTCGTTCTGTTTCTTCAAGTTTTGATTTTTTTTCTCTTACTTTTTCTGACTGCATAATTAACCGTTAACCCGTGAGATAAAAGAAACAGATGACACAAAACCATCTGTTAAATTAGACAAAAGAAAATGATTAATACACTTACTTCACTATCTTCTAAGACGGATGTAGCAAGGATTTGAGCACAATCAAACTTATGAGCCAGATCGACCTTTTCAAGCTGCAAATTATGGTTGAATTTCCTCAATTCCTCAGCTTCTGATTCTATGTCTTTTAGTTTATGCAGCCTAGAAAATTGAAGACCTTGAACATGTGTACCATGAACTTTACCCAAAACCAGGACTACAAAGCTACGCACAGGACCTCCGTAACACCCCGACACTCACAGATCTTATTCAATGTTTTTAGCCTCGTTTTCTTATCAACAACAATCACCCTAAATCCCTAATAGATTGTTTTCCTAAGGTCATACTGAGTCTTGTACAACTCACTTTCACATTCGTTTCATGCAATAAACTTTTACAACTGCCAACAATCTTAGGCTCAACAACTCAAAGTATAATATTTCCTGTTAAACTTGCATCCACTTCAAAACAGCTATTGTGGACCCCATTTTCCAATAGCCCCTCAGCTTTGATATCCCTGGACTCAGAACTTGCACTCGCAAACAGGATTCCATGTCGGTAATTTGGACTTGAAGGCTTTTGACTGGCTTCGGGTGGACATTTAAAAAGAAATTATATTCGATTATAATATTAAGGCTGGACTCGGTTAATATTAGAAGAAAGAATATGAAACTTCCCAATACCTGTAAGACTCTAAAATCTTGTTCAACGCTTTGTAGCAGTCATACTTCTCATGATACTCCTGTACATACTCGTTATACCTAAATACACAGAAGGAACCATAATACAAGCTGATCAGCAAATTGCACAATATATAATTTTTATAACAAAAACTTATTGTTGATGACACTGTTCTTTATATGTTTTATAAATAAGTCACCAATGGGTCAGCCCTTGATACAAATTAATCTTAATACAGTTGAGCAGCCTGTTCTTCAAGGTTCTTGTTGTGTTTATATGCCCACCGAAGTAACTGCTGAACCATATTTCCTACTTCAATGAGTTCAACTGCACTACCAAAGGAGCTCAACTGTGGATTGTTGCACTTCTGAAGAAGAATAAGCAGAATATTATAATAATGACGTGAGGTAGCTGTCAAAATTGTTAGTTACTTAATGAAAGTAAACTCTAAACATACCAACATCATTAATAAAGATTATCATGTACCTAATGTTGATATTACAAAGAGAATTGTTAGTTACTTTAATTGAATGAATAGAAGAACATGCGTCAAAACACATAATAGTCTCCGGTTAAAGCATCTTAAAGAAAAGAAGCCCTGTAAGGAAAGGACTCGGACCTGGGAAAAGAGTGTACCAGCTTGACATGTATCTACCATTATCAGCAGTTCCTTGAAGAACCTAAACATGAACACAAAAGAGAAAATTTTAGTCATCAATCTAGTGCTAATGATAAATGACACTTGCTACTTTGTTTATAAGCCATTAGAAATGGAAAAAATTCATTCTCACTCTCACCTATGCTTTTTTTTCATTTATTTCACTGCATCGGCCAAATCAAGACTCTGAAGTTCACTCGCGTCCTGATATTTCAGAAACTCGTCTCCTCCATGTTCTGTCATGTATCAGTAGCAAACACGCAGCAGTAGAAACACGTAAACGTAGCAGTATAAAAAAATACGTTTGAATGACCAGTATATACACAAGTGAACTTAGTTTTAAGCCACATGTGATATTCGTATAGTTTTTTGAGATTATAGGTAGCCTCTTTGCATATACAATATAACTACACCACCAGTAGACCCACGTAATCTTATGTAACTTTGAATAAATATATAACTGCTAATATTAAAATCCAATAAAGATTGATACCTTAAAAATTCGATAACATGATGAAAACTTTAAAGACCATCGAACATTTTCACAACAGCTTGCATCGATAACCTAAACCTTGTATAAGAGTTTTGAAAAAAAAAATTGGTTGAACCAAATAATATTAGGGTTTTGTAGTTGGATCATCATCAACCAAACACCCCTTGATAAACCTTGTGTATCTAGTTTACCATAAAACATGCCATCAAAGAATTGAAGTTCAAAGGGTTAACAAAAAATCATATGACAGTAGATATACATGATTAATAGAAAATTTTAACAACATATTATACTAATAAAAAGTTGATCTTATGAAACCTTTATGTGAGGTAGAGGTATCATTAGTTCTATAAACATAATTCCCATGAACATCATCATCTACTTCATGAACCATCACAACCAAACTGCAAAAAAAATATAACAGAGACCATTAGGGTTTCTAGGAAAAAAGAGGCGTACAGAAAAAAAAAAATGAATGTACCGAATTTTTTTTTTTGTATATGTTTTGTTTAGGGCTACCTAAGTTGTAGGGATTCTCCTACATAATTGGTTGCATAGATTTATAATTTTGGACTTGCAACAAATATTCCAAAAAATCATGTTGCCTTAGTGGTAAAACACACATGTTATTTATCCAAATGACCAAGGTTCAATCCTTGCAAGGCACCTTTTTTATAAACAATTTTCAAAAATCTTTAATAAAAATCCGAAAATTACCAAAAAAATTAATATAAATCCGAAATTTAACAATTAATGCTTAGGTGGATAAAAATATTGCTTAGTTGGACAATAAATGCTTATGTGGCATGAAAAACAATTACTGGTTGCTTAGGTGGACATATAATGCTTAGGTGGCATGAAAAATGATTATGTGGCATTGAGGTGGCATTGAGGTGGCATTGAGGTGGCATTAATGCCAAATGCCTCCTGTTATATATAATATAGATATATATATATATAGATATATATATATATATATATATATATATATATATATATATATATATATATATATATATATATATACACACATATATATCTTAGTATGTATTGTATTGGGTAATATAATGGGTAGAAGTCTAAGTATTTGACTCATTGACTAAATACATTGAATGTAGTTGGGTAAAACCCAAAGTCCATGACCCATTGCATGACATCATGCATAAGTCATAAATGGGTATTATCCATGACCCATGGAGCTAACCCATGACCCATTGACTAGATGCATTGCATCTTCTAGATACATTGTATATATTTGGATACCCATGATCCAAAGTCCACAACCCATGATCCATGACCCATAACCCATTTAGGGGGAGCGTCCTACGGATCCCAAGAAATACACTGGACGGATCCCTTATGTAAGGGATCTGTGGGATCTATGGAACAGTAGTGATTTTTTCTCTATAAATAGTGAGCCATTTCTTCATTGTAACTCACCCCTTTCACACACATTATCTCTTAGTGTTGTAAACTCTCTAACCTCATATCCAAAGGATCTTTCTATCTAGTTTTGTGTTTGTGTGATTCTCTAGGTTCCTCTTAAAGGCAAGATCACCACCTCTTGAATTCGAGCAAGCTCAAGTCCATGAGTTGCCAAGCTTCATCATCATCAAGACTACTGATGTTATCTTTTTGATAGTTCATTCCTCTCTCATTAGAATTGTTGTGTCGAAAACATAGGTGAAAGATATCCAAAGGGTCAAGACGAAGACATTAGTGAAGGGTGTCGAAAGTCCGTGTTGAAGGCATTAGTGAAGGGTGCCTAGGAGTCGTGTCAAAGGCATTAGTGAAAGGTGCCGAAGGTCCGTGTCTAAGGCATTAGTGAAGGGTGCCAAAGGTCCATGATGAAGGCATTACTTAAAGGTGCCAAAAGATCGTGTAAAGGGCATTAGTGAAAGATGTCAAGGGTGTACAATCGATATGGTGCATTGATGTACAAATATAGATAGGTTGTGTCCAAGGATATTGATATCCTTAATGATGTTGTAATAAGGAGTGGGTCTCCTTTGGAATAGGTGTCGTGTAGTGTTAGGTAGTAGTTCCTCCTTTATAATGGAACTCGGTATCTAGCCTTGTACCGAATAAAGTGTAGGCGACGTTGTGATAGGTTTGGTTCTACCTCGTGGAAGAACCCGGTGTCTAGCCTTGTACCGTAAAAAGAGTAGGCGACGTTGTGAAGGCTTCTCCGCCATAAGGAGTTTGTGTCGTGTAGTGCTTACGAACTATCGAGTAAGTGACTCGGGGAGTGGAGTAGGACAAGGAAGGTGTCCTTGTAGCCAAACCACTATAAACACTCGTGTCGTGGTTTTTTGTCTCATACTCTTTACCTTTGCATTACATATTTACATACTTATCTATCAACATCCAACATACATATTTAAATAGATTGACATACATCGATCTAAATATATTTCAAACGATATTTTAATTGGTAAAACTATTCAGCCCCCCCCCCCTTCTAGTTTTCCACAATTGGTACCAGAGCTTCGTTACCAAGTTTCTTAATAGTATATTGTACTTTTAAAACTTGATACGATCCGTTTATGATTGAAAACTACAAGGAAGGAAATTTCTTAAAAACAAAATGTCACGCTTTAAAATCATCATACTTTATAATGTTGGATAATGATAGATCTTTCTAATATTTTCCTTATTGAGAATTCTCCATACTAGGATTTGGGCATCCTAAGAAGATCATGAAGAATCTCTCTTTAATATTTCGTTTCTCAAAAAGAATATATAGCAAAGGTATGATCTTTAATAAATTACTTACAAATAGATTATTTTCGTATATTTTCTAGATGAATTAATATTGTCATTTTGTATAAACATGATTAAGATTAGTAGTCTCATTACGCTTTCTTAAAAAATCACTAAAGTTGTTATCTATATTGAACTCATCATCAAGAATAGTATTCTTCGTTGATCTTTATAGACAAAACTACAAACTAGTGATAATGATATCTCAGCTATTCGAGAGCCTTGATCATTACTCCTCACATAAGGTTATTGACATTTCATCTATGTCAATAAATATCCATGTGAAACTCCTCATATTATGATAAAATAGGACTTTATCATAATCTTTAAAACTTCCCAAAGAATTATGATGTATTCATAAAAAGGGAACCTCCTCAATTAGGAGTAGTAAAACATGTCAAAACCCCAAACCATAAGTTATAGAGCATAAACATCAACCCTAGCCAAGTATTAGAACTCCCAAATCAAAATTATCAAAGATTACTTAAACTGATAATTGCTGATATGCCGGATCCCTAAGTTTACACTAGCCGGATCCCTCATTCAAGGGATCCGTGGGAACCGGCACATCAGAAGACAGTTTAAGTAAAATGTGATCATTGTGGACCTCTATACTTCACTTTACCTTCCCAACTCACGAATATAAAACCCAAATTACTGTTCACAGGAGTTAATTCATCATCTTCTCTAAGGAAGCAATCACTTGTGACCAATCAAGCCTAGCAATAGACAACAAGATTACCAAGATACCGCACATTACATTCCCATGTACCATCGAAAGGATGGGTTGAGCCCGGATGACCGAAAAGCCTTCAAGATGTTGGAAAGGAGATTATTCCACGAAGGACGAGTAATTGAACCCTCATTCATCAACAACACCAACATTCCCCAAGTCTTTGCGGGAATCAACTTCCATTGCCTCTTGAATATTAATGAGAAAATTTGTCCAGTGTTTGTACTAGAGTTTTACAAGACCATGAGAATCAGAGGCGGAGCTATGTGTTAGCAAGTGGTGCCCAGGAACCACTTTACACATCAAATTTCTATACAAGTTATGTGTAGTGATTTTTTAGGACCTACCTTGAAAATGAGTAAGGAACTACCTTAGATATCGTGCAACCACGAAGTAAAATGTGTAAAGAAAGACGAGAAGTGGATTTTGTTTGTAAAGCAGATAATATAGACGAGAAGTAAAATGAGGAAGAAGATGGAGTAGAAGGGTATTTAAGAATAGAGAGAGAAGATACAAGATAGGGGAAGAGCTATTGTGCACTCACGTGGGTACATGTACATATTGAAAAAAGTTGCATTTTAATTAAATTTATCATTTAATCATTTTTCCATTTCAATTGTCAGCTTTTAATAATGTATATTTGCACACTATCACTAAATTTTGTATTAGCATTGATTTTGTTTTCCATGTATACACGTGAAAAACAAAAAAAATGATGTCACACCGTTTGACCCGTTAGTTTTCTACCTCTGCCCAACCGACCGGACTTGCTTTCTTGATACGGTAAAAAGAAATTTGTTCTGATTAATGCAAGGAACCACCTTACGTTTTACTCTAGCTCCGCCACTGATGAGAATCATTCGAAATGAAGATGGAACCATTTCGATAGCCTTTACCATCAATGAGCATGAGTTCACCTTCACTCTTGAAGAGTTTGCTAGGATACTTCATATCCCATGTCAAGGAGTATGTATGTACTCAAATGAATGGTCATTGGCGGAGCTTCATGACATGGTGGATCATCACGAGGTGTACTTCACAGCCATCCCGGAAGCAACTACGGTAAGAGATACTGACTTCATGGAAAGAGCCTCTCTGTCAAGAGTTACTAGAAAGTCCAAGGTGATCTATAGAGATCCGTTTCAAATGGAGCTTTCGGAAATGTTCCCATTATACAAGAAATGGGAACTTGTGCTAAGGGAGAACGTTCTTTGTTTGGGAGGAAATAAGGATCATCTTGATGCTTGCCTAAGCTTCATGATCTATTGCCTTGTAACCGGCACTCACTTCAACCTTGCCTATTATATGGTGAAAAGAATGACAAGTGTGAAAAGGACGGACAAGATGGTACTCCCTTATGCCATGCTCTTGACTCGCCTAGAAAACTTCGTCTTTGCTCTAGATCCTTCTCCTTATTCCAATGACCACACCTTTTGCAACAAGGTTATGGTGCCCTTGTCCGATGGAAAGACTACAAGGATTATGGTGGATAGAAAGAGACCTCACCCACCAACGGACTCATCGGATGAAAGAGAAGGAGAAGGTAGCAACCCCATTGGAAACGTCCAACTCGACCCCCTAGCATACATTGACCAACTGCCAGAAGTCTCGAGCCCTTCACAAGAGTTCCAACAAACCAAGGGCATGTTCAAGTGTTTTGCTAACTTCCTCATGAAGAAAAAGAAGTAGCGGTATAGGGGTAAAGAGTGAAGAGTATAGGCGATGGAGATGGAGATGAAGATGGAGATGGAGTAGGAGGTTGAATGGAAGGAAGGTAAGGTCGTAGACCTTAATTTGTGAACAATTTATGAACAATGGTTTGTAAAAAATCTAAACAATACTTCTGTAGTTTAGGACGTAGCTCGTAGTAGATGGCATAACATAAACTAAAACATTCTAACCTAGGAACCCGGACAATGAGAATTTTATGACAACTTGATCTCAATCAAGGAGTCGGTCTCACTCATTTTGCTTACATTCTAGTCGCCCTTACTTACTATGCGTTATATTTGTTGCTTGCATATGTTTATTAAATGTAGAAATGATTAGGATGGGTATTTTCTAAAGAGTGCAAAAACTGCACATTTGCTAAGAAGCTACAGATCAGCAGTAGCCGGATCCCTGAGCTATAACTAGCCGGATCCCTTAGATGATGGAACCGTGGGATACGGGCAAACAGACAAGGATTTCTTACACTTTCACTTCAATCCAATCCTCTAGACCTTATCACACTAGATAAACATGATACTTTAGGACCACTTAAGTCTTCCTCAAACTCAGTAGGTCTCACACTCACTCACAGCTAACATAGGATCACACTCTAGGTATTTTTGATTTATCACTTCACCAAAAGTCACCATATTTCCGCTCCAATACTCACACATTGTTCCTCGCATCTCAAAGCACTTAGTTGGCTATTTTTCTTAATTTTAACAAATTGATTTTAGTCATCCTTACCTCAAAATGGGTCAAAAACTAGTTTTTCATTTCTTATAATTTTTAAGGAATTTTTCAAATTAATCCTAAGTTGCCATCTGATCTCTAGGATTATTTAACACCACTTGACACTCTCAAATCTCCTAGTGTCATCTTTGATCAATCATTGGTGCTCATAAAGTCTCATCTTCTTCCATAAAAGACAATCATTAGCTATCATTACTCATTACCCTTGATCATTTAAGTCCTCTTTCATTTAAGACACTTAAGAAGACTGAAACACTCAAGATGTATAGGTACTAGACCTTACAAACATCATTTTTCTCTTTTATTGGTTGTTGAGAGCCGGATCCCTAGGATTAGCCTAGACGGATCCCTCATTGGAGGGAACCGTGGGAACCGGCTGACTTGAACACTCCATCTTGCCTTAATTAACCTCCTTGATCAGTGCAACTCTGAAATTGACTCTTGTGCATGCAAATCATTGCATTTCAAAGGATCTTAGTGGCTTGAGCCTTGAATGCACTTGCCAAATCCTTCCCTTTATAAACCATCTTGTTAGGACTTATTAGTCACCATCCACAACTTAATTCTCAGCAACTAGAAGCTTCTATCTCACTAAACTTTATCATCTCATCATGAGGAAAGCTGCTAGTGCTAACTCATCCACCAAAGGACCACCTAAGAAACTTGCTCGTGTTGTTCACGAAATTTCTTCAACCGAATCATCTCCCGTTAAATCCACAAACTCTAGGATTTCTCCTCCACCAACTCAACCAATCAAACCAATCCCCAAAAGGATTGTTCTCACAAAACTACCATTGCCAAACACCACTATACCTCCTAAACCAAACACTCCTATTTCCACTAAACCATCACCCTTAGTGCCTAGAGCCTTATCATTCACCACTCCACTTTCATCTCCACACCTCTACAACTTAGAGGTCTTGCCCTCTAGGCCATCACATCATCCACCATTGCCAACATTCTCCTCAATAGAGAGAATAGCGCAACAAAATCAAGGTGTTGAATCGACACTAGCACTGGCATCCTTTTCTCCATCACCCTCAAATAGTCTCTTTTGGATTATGAGGAATCATCAAAGTCAACCACCCGATCACATGGAAGTAAATATCTCTCTACCACAATCCTCGTCACATATTCCACCACCACCACCTTTGGTTGAACCACCTCCACAAATCCATCCTTCTTTTGAGAATCTTCAACCTTCCTCACTTAACGCTCCTCCTTTTGTGGAACCTCAACCCAATCTTCCATCTCAAGCCATTCCACTTCTACCACCACCATTTCCGAGCCATGACAAAGATTGTTATCATTTTCAACATGTTGAAGGCTTGATACATGAACTACGTGAAGAGCAACGTTTCATGTTTTATCACCTCCTCGAACGTTTCGATGAGGTCAGCAAACCTAAACAACCTTGAGCTCAAGGATTCAAGTGGTGTCTTAGTCTTAAGCTTAACTTAGATAGTTTAGGAATCTTAATCTATGTATTGCTCATTTTCTTAGTTTTAGAGTTATGTACATCATTTCTCTAGTTTTTATTAAATGAAATTACATGTTATATGTCATATGGTCTTATGTATATGTTTAGTCCCTTAATGCATAACTCTTATTGATGTTAACACCACATTTTACATCAACATTGTTGTCTTGAGTTTACAGGCAGAAGGATCCCTCATGTTTGCCTAGACGGATCCCTCCAAGGGAGGAACCGTGGGATCCGTGCAACAGAAGACATTTTTATTACTAACTTGAGTCTTATTTGCAGAAAATTATGCATCATATACTTGTTTTCTAACATTTGTTTTGTAAATTTTCAATATACAGATGAAGACTTTGACATCCTTAGCTAGGGGAAGCTTCTTGTCAAAGCAAAACAATTGCAAAATCATTTGCAATACTTTCACATAGGATTAGAATAACTACATAATGTCCTCCTTGCAAAGGAGCACTCATCAAGGGGGAGCATGTTCGTCAAAAAGACGAAACCATTTGCAAACATAATTGCAATGCACTCGCTTAGTGTTTCTACTTACTTAACGCCCTCACAAAGGGATGGACCCGTCAAGGGGGAGCTAAGACGAGAATACTTCTTTTCCCTTACTCTCTATTTTTCATATTTTGTTTTTCTTTTCACATGTTTTTCTTAAAACAATGTGTTAATTTCTTTTCGACGCTCTTTTTGTTTCGACAAAAGTGGGGAGAAGAGAGTAAAAACTCCAATTCAAACTTTTACGAATTTTAGTTTTTTTCTTAAAATAATCTTATGTTTTGTCATCAACAAAAAGGGGGAGATTGTTAACCCAAAGTCCATGACCCATACCCATGGAGCGGATTGAATTCTAAGTAGGGATTGTGCGAATAATATTAGAGTAGCTTCTTTTTTTTAATCAAACAAATCTGAAAAAATTAAAAAAATAAAAAGGACAATAAATTATTAAGAATCGCTGAAAAAAAATCATTTTCATGGTTAAAGGTATTGTGATATTAGCGTCTGATTTACACTTTTGTAAAAAAGTCAAAATCAGATCTTGATATCACATAAACTTTTAGTTTTTAATAAAAAAAATTATATCACAATAACTTTTTTGATACCACATAATTTTTTTTTTAATAAAATTGTTAATATCACCATAACTATCATAGGTTTTTAATATCACGATTCATTTTTACATGTTAAAAAGCTTAATATCACGTTGGTTTTATAATATCACCATAACTATCATGTGTTTTTAATACAACGGTTCATTTTTACATGTGAAAAGCTTAATATCAAAATTGATTTTATAATATCACCATAACTATTATGGCACCCTTTCATAATATCCTTAATATCACGGTAGGTCTCAAAAAAAATAATAATAATAAAATAAAATAAAAAATAATACAACAATAGTAAGGATCACTCAAATAGAAAAAAAAAACAAAAAAATCATTTTCATGGTCAATTGGTACCGTGAATATAGCGTGTGTGTGTGATTAGATCTAGATTAGATCTGGGCAAACAGATCAGATATGAGCGAACGGTCCAGACTTATATATATATATATATATAGGGTAAGGTTAAAATAAAAAGACAAATATCCGAAAAAAGAATAAAAAGATTTATTTTTTTTAAAAAATTATCCAAAAATTCCAAAAAAATTCCACAAGATCGGGTATGTTGGTGCATAAAACTTTTGTGAAAACTTTTGTTATAATTTTGAGTTTTGATACGTTTTTTTTAATGCACAAAAAACGAATTTTGATGCGCAAAAAAAATTTGATGCACAAAATTTTCAACTTGTTTTAGTCAGATGTGCAATGTTATTTTGATGAAAAAAGTCAAAAGAAGTTGGGTCCAAATACCAAATTTTTATGCACAAAAAAACGATTTAATGCGCAAACATATATTTTCATAATTTTTTTTCGGAAAAAATATCCACTTTTAGAAAAAAGTTTTTCACAACTTTTTCATGCACCATCATACCTGATCTTGTGGAATTTTTTGCGAATTTTTCGAGAACCTTTTTTGAAAAAAAAATCTTTTTATCTTTTTACGGATATTTGTTTTTTTATTTGATCTTTATCCTCTCTCTCTATATATATATATATATATATATATATATATATATATATATATATATATATATATATATATATATATATATATATATAGAGTTAGGATCAAATAAGAAGAAAAATTAAAATAAGAATGATAAGAGGAAACCACAACCACTCATTTCAGATGCACCTATAAAAATAGATGCATCTCCCCTTAAATTTCTCCCTCCTATTTTAAATGTGTGGCTAGAAATTCTTCTTATTCTTCCTATTTTAGTTTTTCTTCTTACTGGATCTCTTCCCTATATATATATATATATATATATATATATATATATATATAAGGGATCCAGTGAGAAGTAAAACTAAAATAAGAAGAATAAGAAGGATTTCTAGCCACACATTTCAAATAGGGAGGAGAATTTTAAGGGGAGATGCATCCATTTTTGTATATGCATCTGAAATGAGTGGTTGTAGTTTCTTCTTATCATTCTTATTTTAATTTTTCTTCTCATTTGATCCTAACTATATATATATATATATAATACATTATATACAAGAAGAGGCATGCCACATATAATTCCACTTGGCATCTTATAATGTCACGTCATAAAGTCATGTCATTTTTTTAAAAATAAAATTCGGTTTTAGTGTTTTTGTAATGGGTAATTTATATATATATATATATATATATATATATATATATATATATATATATATATATATATATATATATATATATATATATATATATATATATATATATATATATATATATATATATATATAATCTACATCAAATAAGATCAAACTTAAAGTTGTTAAAATGATATCTAAGTATCTAACTAAAATTTGACAAGTGACATTCTCCTTACAACAAAAATAAATTTTTTATTAACTACAACTACAATTGTTAAAGTTTCGATTGATTTCTTGTTAAAATTTATGAAACTTAGGTGATACACTTTGATTAGAAGTATAATGTGTATCAGGTTTTTGTTTGTGTATCACGTTTTGGAATATTTATTAGTGTAATGTGTATCAGGTGTATCAATAATCTAAACTGATGTATCATTGAGTTATTAGTTGCTAAAATGTTAATTTGTACTAAATTTTTTTTTTTTTTTTTTTTTGTATTATTGCTAAAATTGTTATTTATAAATATTCTAGTGGTTTTTTAGACTAGATCTTATATTTACAACTTTAAGTTTGATCTCACATTAACCCTCCCCTATATATATATATATATATATATATAGGGTAGGGTTAAAATGAAAAGTTTCTTATAATGAAAAGAATGAGAAGGCATGTGGAGGTGACATGTGTCACCTTTGCCACATCACCATGCCATGTGTCACCCCACCCCCCCCCCCCCCCCCCCCCGGAAAAAAATTTTTTTTCCCGCCAAAAAAAAAATTTTTTTTGGCAAAATTTTTTTTTTTTTTCCCGCCAAAATTTATTACTGCATCACAGTTATAAAAATACTGCATCACAATCATAATTGTGATGCAGTAATTTATAACCTTAATGCACTAAAATCATGATTATGATGCAGTAAATTTATAACCGTGATGCAGTAACTTATAACCTTAATACACTAATAAGTTTTGGTGCATCTTTATTATAAGTTACTGCATCATTCTACAAAAGGTGTAGATTGGCGGGAACACCCTGACCCCGGGTGCCTTTTGAAACCAACCATTGTCCACCCCACAAGGAATAGCTCCGGAAACTCTCCTGGCCTAGTGGGGCACCAACTGGAGTGAGCACGAGCCAAGACTCGGACCCCTAACTCTTATTCCACAAAGTCTCTCCATTGTGCCCACAGGTTTTGCGGAGGTGGGTACCTATATGAAGCAAATGCCAAGGATGAGACTTGAACTTGGGTCAATTGACTCAAGCACAAGTGCTCCAACCATTGGACTAATGCTCCATTGGTAAGTTACTGCATCATAGTTAATAGTTCAGTGCATCAACTATGATGCACTAAAATCAAGGTTATAACCTTAAATGCACTAAAATCAAGATTGTGATGCAGTAACTTTATAACTGTAATGCAGTAATTTATAACCTTAATGCACTAAAATCATAATTGTGACGCAGTAACTTATAACCTTAATGCACTAATAAGTTTTGGTGCATCTTTTTTATAAGTTACTGCATCATAGTTAATAGTGCATCAACTATGATGCACTAAAATCAAGGTTATAACATTAATGCACTAAAATTATGATTGTGATGCAGTAACTTTATAACTGTGATGCAGTAATTTATAACCTTGATGCACTAAATTCATAATTGTGATGCAGTAAAAAAATTTGGCGGGAAATTTTTTGCGGGAAAAAAAAATTTTTTTTTTTGCTCAAAAAAAATTTTTTTTTTGGCGGGAAAAATTTTTTTTCGGGGGGGTGGGGGCGGGGCGGGGGGGGGGGGTATGGTGATGTGGCATGATGATGTGGCAAAGGTGACACATGTCACCTCCACATGCCTTTTCATTCTTTTTATTATAAGAAACTTTTCATAATAACCCAAACCTATATATATATATATATATATATATATATATATATATATATATATATTTATATATATATATATATATATATATATATATATATATATATTTTTTTTAAATAAAAAAATCAACATGCACCTTTAACCTAGAAATTAACTTTAAAAATTATCGTAAAATTATTTATACAACAGGGGCCAAAGACATACCGTAATATTAGAAACCGTAATAGCACAACTTTAATCTACGTATTGAATTATAATATTTAACGCCTCAGTTAAAACTCATAAAAATGCTCCGCAACAACGCGCTGACGCAATCTCGCTTGCTAGTATTATTCTTTGTGATAAATAGGGCTCAGCATCGCAATCCTGCTAACATACACATATATATGATATGTTATTACTTATTCTAGTCGGTAGTCGGTTAGGTAGAATGATAAATCAAGGTTAATATTATATGATTAAGTATAATTTCTTTTTCTTGTTTCACATTATGTAAATTATTTTTAAAGACTTATACTACTTATGCAACAATGATTTTGACAAGATTCTTATTATATAAATAGGTAACTAGTCTTGTAATTTTTTTATTGTTTCTTTTTTATTAATAAAGATCTATTTTTAGCCAAGCCGATATACGAATCGGTCATCAACAGAAAGTTGTGAAATAAAAGTTTTGTTTATAAATCTTGTTTATATTATGGTGAGAGCATATCGCTTATATGACACCATTATATTTCTCTCTTTATAAATCTCTTTCCTCCTTTGGTAGATAATACTATATATCGATCTCGTTCCTATTCAACAACCACGGCACAGCGCCAAAGTTAATTATATAGTTTACCATTTCGAATGGCAGAAGGTGATGTCGGACTTGACGACACTGTCCAACAACTTCTTAATATTGATGAAGAAGTGCAAGACCGTAGCAAGCATCATTCATGGTCGATTTTCATGGTTCCTAGCGTCATTCGAGATCTCAGCCCACGTTATTACACCCCCCAGGTGGTCTCGATTGGACCTCTTCACCACCAAGATAAACATTTGAAAGGATTTGAAGTGCAGAAAGCCACTTATATGCATAATCTATTCCATAATGTATTGCGTCCATTGGATTCCACGCCAGAGCAAATAATGAAAGCATGCGTGACGAGGGTAAGTGGTTCAATAGACCGAATCAAGGCATGCTATATTGGGATGAAAACATACCCTGATTCTAAACTTGTTAAAATGATGGTAACGGATGCTTGTTTCATACTGGCTTTCATATACAATCATCACATAAGTTATTCTCAATTAGGAGAAAACGAGATGCTTCGCTGGCATATACTCATTGACATGTTTCTAATAGAAAACCAAATTCCATTTTTTGTTCTTCAAGACATATTTGACTGTACTTTTCTAAAGCTTCATCCAGCACTGTCTCTTGCTGATTTTATCTTCCTTATTCAAAAATGGTGCAACATATATGAAGGAGATTTAGTAACGGGTAATTCTCGTATTTCTTCAACCCATGATCATATCCTTGGCTTTCTCCATAAATCTTACCAGAATCCAGATCGTGAACCATCAAGACGTAGTAAAAGGTTAAAAGGCCACTCTGTTGTGGAATTGGACAGGTCGGGAGTCAGGTTTGGTAAGAAACTTGATGCAAAGTGGCCAATGGCCATGGAACTGGAATTTTCAAAGTTCCTATGCTTCCCTTTGTCATGGAGCAAGCCTACTCTTAAAATGCCAGTATTATGTCTTTATGATGGCACAGAGCCGATTATAAGGAACCTCATTATATATGAGCAATCCGCTCTAGTTCAGACTTGTGTTACATCATATATGAAAGTGATGGATATGCTAATAGATATTCCTGAAGATGTTGCCATGTTAACAAAATCACAAGTCCTTTCACACGGACTAGGTTCCGATGCGAAAGCAGCAAATCTAATAAACAGCATGTTGAAAGAGATTCCTATTACGGATTTTTATTACGAGGATGAATGGGAGCAAATATATAAGTACTACAATGCTTATTGGCCCAACCATATTGCACAGTTGAATCGTAAGTATTTCAGTAATCCATGGAGTATCATTGCTCTAATTGCTGGAATCGTCCTGTTTCTTCTTACTGTGGTTCAAACTGTCTATGGTGTTAAGGCTGCATGATCCCATAGTTGTTTAGAGCATATGGAACCAATCAGTTGATTATTGATGTGGTTATATTTCAACTTTACTCATGTAAGCTTAACGTTGTTTTCGTCATTATAATGTTCCTTCTTAGGCACCAAACTGTGTTTTAATTACATATGTAATTTTCATTACCTTTTCGAGAGCTAGATCTCTTCCATTGACAAAAGGCCCCATGGTATTACTCCCTTCTTTTATAGTGGTATTATTTCTACTAATGTTATTGTTTTACGTCCCTGTTTTTTCATTATGTAAATGTTATGTTATGTTGTATTTGATAAACTAGTTTTGTGGTGAAACTTTTTTTTCTTTTCTCTTAAAGGTAAATTTATTAAAAAAAAGTGGAGCCAAGAGGCAAAGTACAAAAAGGAGCACAAAACAACATGACAGTTAAGACACACCTTAACTAGCGAGTTTTGGCTCAAAAGTTCATGGCCATGGACAATATCCCATGCTCATATACATGACTTAGCAAATTAAATAGCTTATCAGTTACCTAAAAAAAAAGTCGGATATCCTTTAGCTGATTTATATTTTAGTTCTTTGATTTTTTATTTTATTTTCAAGTTGTCAAAAGAAAAATAGCTTATCAGACCTTAACAAGTCAACATATTGAGATATACGATGTGGTTGCGCTATAGGCCGAAGACGTGGACCTATGACGCGAGTCACTTTTCCATGATGGCGCTATAGTGCTATAGGTGCTTGCGTCGTCGTCACCGCGCCAGTTATACGTATTTAATTTTCTTTTCTTTTTGTTTTTTACTTTCCAATGGCACTTTTCCTTTTTCAAAAAAACACAGCCATTATAGAGGCAACCACCATATAAGACCGATTACCAAAATAAACCATCGAAAGTTGTGTTACAAAAATCGACACTTTGAGCAATTGAGATTTGCTCGCCACTTTGTTTACTCTCCAGGGAGACGTAGCGGGTCCCCATCCACTCATTTCACTCAACGGCGAGCAAAAGGTTTTCTCGCCACTTGTGTTTGCTCGCCGATTTCAAAAGAATACAATAGGATTCGGTTGCTAAATGACAACAAACATTGAGAGCAAACCTTGCTCACCCCCTTAGTTTGCTCGCCCTTCGGGTGCTAAAAGACAATGAACATGGAGAGCAAAGCTTGCTCGCCCCCTCAGTTTGCTCTCCCTATTTAAAAAGTGGATGAAAGTGTATGAGCAAGGTTGCTAAAAGACAACGAACATAGAGAGAAAACCTTGCTCACCCCCTCAGTTTGCTAGCCCTTCGGGTACTAAAAGACAACGAACATAGAGAGCAAACCTTGCTCGCCCATTCACTTTGCTCTCCCTATTTAAAAAGTGGATGGAAGTGTACCAGTAAATCATTTTGGCAAGTAAAGTGCTTGCTAGCCAAATCATATAAGCCACATATTTTGCATTTTGACAACACTTTTGGCCGAGCAAACAAAGTGGCGAGCAAATCTCAATTGCTTGAAGTGTCGATTTTGGTAAACCCTTTTAAAGTGTTTATTTTTGTAATTGAGTGTGAGAAGTGTTTTTGTGGTAATTGAGTTGCCATTACATATGATTTAGTAGCCCTTTTTTCTTAAAAACGAAAAAGCCCCATTTATTTTCACCTTTTACCCTTTAAATTACCAAGTTTTAACACACGTCTCCAAGTTCCCCCTTAAATATCAACAATACTTAACTTTTTTTTACTTCATGAGATATTAGGAGGCAATGCTATATTGCGTCCACCTGACAAAAGTCATCTGCCACTTCTTCTTCACAAGACATTTTTCAAGAGATGTCGCAAACTGAGCTATTTGGAGGCAATGCTATACCGCGTCCACCTGACAAAGAACGAAGATCGAAAAGTCAATGATCTTCAAACTCATCTGCCACTTCTTCACAAGTCATTTTTCAAGAGCCGTTGCAACAACTAGTGCTTGACCATGATGAGATGGAAGAAATAAGAAATGAGGATAGGGCTTCTTAACAAGGCATTTTTCAAGAGATGTTGCAACAACAACTAGCGCTAGACCGTGATGGAGATGGAAGAAATAAGAAATGAGGCTAAGGCAGGATACAATTAATCAACACTCAAACAAGAAAAATGGACATTTAGAGGGTAGCTGAAAGTTGAGTTAGAAACAGGATATATATTGTGCAAGACACCTAAAGCAAAAACCTATCATCACAACCTTTCTCCATAATTATCTCTCTGATATCGAAAAAGACTAACAGCCTTTTACAATGTCGAGCATTCGATTAAAACATTTTACAATAAAGGCTAGTCAAAACACGAAGGTTGGTCCACGTGTCTCTACAATTACACTACAAAAACTAATCATCAACGTTTCTTCTTGCTTCCTTTTGCAGCACCAGACTTTGATGGAGTAGCCACCAGGTACAGAAACAAAACCACAATGGAGATGACAGACACCAAAGAGCCATACTTAGCCAACAACTTCTGCACATTTAGATAACAAAAGCATAAATATGGATAAGCATCAATGTAGATGATAACAATAGCCGACAACCGCAACATAAACAGATCGCATAAAGA
Organism: Chrysanthemum seticuspe; assembly: GCA_019973895.1. Taxonomy (NCBI): domain Eukaryota; kingdom Viridiplantae; phylum Streptophyta; class Magnoliopsida; order Asterales; family Asteraceae; genus Chrysanthemum; species Chrysanthemum seticuspe. Next base: position 154,033,050 of record BPTQ01000003.1, on the reverse strand, counting down.
AATACATTGATCAGAAAAGTATCTCATACCTTAGCCTGAAAGGATAGCATCCATTAAGCACAATTCATGCAAAAGAACACAGCAATGCATAATCAGTTAGAAGATCATACATATCTATAAAGGTTTTATCATTTTCTTTTTTAAAACAAGTTTATTATGTTGTTTCTAACAGTAATACAAAACTTACGAGACCAAGAGTACTCTCACGAGGCTTGTCTGATAGGATTTCTAGAGGTAAAAGTGGGGTTGAATATGCCACATTTTTTGTGGTACAAATTTGTATCCATATATATTCCACATTTTTTGTGGTACAAATTTGTATCCATATATATTCCACATTTTACACATAGTATCTAAAAAAAGGATAAAACCATAATATCCCACCCCCACCCAACAAGTTCATTTTTGTGGGTGACCAGTTTTGGGGTGACTCGTCGCTGCCAGTCGAGCAATAGGATAGAATTATATTCAGCTGTGTCACAACATATATATGCGTAGTTAAATAACTTGCATGTAACCATTACACTTGACCTCTGAGGGACATTGTTTTTGGTCTTAACACGAGTTTGAGATAAAGCCCTTATTCCCAATAAATATGACTGTATGGATATGCCCAAAACTTGGGGTATGAATGTATGATCAAAAGATTCAGTTAAACATCAAAATGAAGATATCATGTAATCTTAGAGATGCTAGAAGCGATGGCTGGAGAAATCAATATGCTTCTAATATCAAACCATCCCGGGTCATAGGTGCGTCCACAGAAGAGGAAATCGGAATGCATCTTGCTCAGTAGGCGTAGCTTGGAGTGAGAGCGTAGCGGGGTTAAGGAGGCCGCCAGAGAGGAAGGCAAACCGGCCTATTAAGCGCAGCTAAGCTTATTTGCACCAAGACCGGCTAAAAAATGAAACCAAGAACCCAAACCAGCAACCAAAGAGCATGAGTTTTGAACCAAAAAAAAAACAGTAACAAGATACTGTACCACACGATATACTTTTTTAGGTTAATAATTTCAGCATGTAAAGTAAAATTGGTAGAAAAATGGACATTTGAAGGGTAATTGAAAGCTAAGGATTTAGAAACAAGATATATATTAGTGCAAGACATCTAAAGCCAAAACCTATTATCACAACCTTTCTCCATAATTATCTCTCAGATATCGAAAAAGACTAGCAGCCTTTTACAATGTAGACTATCCGATTAAAACATTTTACAAAAAAGGCAAGTCAAAACACGAAGGTTGGTCCACGTGCCTCTACAATTACATTACAAAAACTAATCATTAACGTTTCTTCTTGCTTCCCTTTGCAGCACCAGACTTTGATGGAGTAGCCACCAAGTACACAAACAAAACCACAATGGAGATGACAGACACCAAAGAGCCATACTTAGCCAACAACTTCTGCAAATTTAGATAACAAAAACATAAATATGGATGATTACAAGACATATTTCAGATCGACTACATATATATTATATCAGATTTACTAAATAGATCGTAAAAAGAAACACATTGATCAGAAAAGTATCTCATACCTTAGCCTGAAAGGATGGCATCCATTAAGCACAATACATGCAAAAGAACACAACAATGCATTATCAGTTAAAAGATCAATACATATCGATAAAGGTTTTATCATTTTCCTTTTTAAAAAACAAGTTTATTATGTCATTTCAACCAGCAATACAAAACTTACGAGACCAAGAGTACTCTCACGAGGCTTGTCTGATAGGATTTCTAGTGGCAAAAGTGGGGTTGAATATGCCTCCTGAAAAAAAAGTCAAAATACTGTAAGACTAAAACACGTGCAAATATAAAATACCTGCAATACCAATGTACGTCATTTTCTAGAATACCAACCTGTAATGCAGCCTTTGTGGGGACACGGAATGTAACAACAGCTGGTTTGCTGTGAAAGACGGTTTTCTTATTTGACTCCAACTCAAAGGTGTGTGATAGAACAGCACCACTGATGGCAGAAAGAAGTGAAAGATACGAGAATTAGCTCAACAAAAGAAAGTATTTTTTTACTGAAGTAACTATTTCAAGGATGGAATGTGATACATACACATCAAGTCTTTCCCAAGAGGTTGATGTGTTTCCAGAGATGAGGTTGAATGTCTCAGGAGTCCAATCATCATCAGTAAGACTAACATCATATGCGGTCCTGAATAAAAAAAATGGTGAAATTGTGAGATTATGCAACAGGAAGTTTGATATAATTATTAGAAGTAACCAAACTGATAGCCTTACTCCTAAGGCTTGATGTCATAGTTGCAGAACAAAAAATAGGTTAGTTATATGAACAGTAAGTACTTCACTAGTTAAGTTTTTGAAACGGCAGTACTTCACTAGTTAATTAGTATCAATGCAGTTTACAATTGTGATTATTTCAGCAACCACATTCAAGTCCAGACTCCATACTGTGAATTTTATCATGAACGACTGAAAAATATTAAATTTTTATATAGTTTCATGCCAAAGAATTGTTGAGATTTAAAAATGATTAAGCAAAAACTCACAGCATCTCATAATATATTTACTAAAATAAAACATTGCCTTGTTTAAAAACTACTTGTAGCTTATCATTGTGGATTATTATCTAGCCAGAAGATTAATAGCTTGTTAAGAACAAATTAAATGTGATAAAAACATGAGGCGGTTCAACTCCATTAACTAAGAATTGTAACTATGACTAAACGGATACAATGAGTTTTGAAAATTCAAAAAAGTCAATATGTGGTCTATTAATCTGATTTATTCGTCCTAAACTCTAAAGCGAAGCTTCTTAGATAGTCAAATTTACTTCCACATCAATGATGATCAACTACATAATTGGATATAAAATTATAGAATCCAAAAAAGGTAACCAGATACAACCTAAACAAATGAAGAACAATTCAGCTTGCATTTGTTACAAAGAAAAAACTTTATTCCAAAAATCAATAATAGTAGCTTTTGACATAACAAAACACGCATTAGACGAATGCATGTAATACAGTCCATTAAAAAGAACTTCCTAGCAGGGCTAACTAAACACCTAGTTTTCATTAATGATAAACTGGTGATGCCACATTTTTTCATAAAACTTGTGTAATTGGAGTACAAGATCCAAAAGTGGTCTTTTAATTAAAACCCCAAAGATTTACTTTCAATACAGGCCATAGCAAACATCAACAATAGGCTGAATACAGCCCCATGTCACCTGGTTGATACGCCCATGTATACGCTTTAAGAAAACAACTGCACATGACGCAGTATGTTGAAACTTGAAACTAGTGATTCAACATCTAAACAATCCAACTTATGCAATGTGTATATGCAACTAACTGGTTATGCTTTCTAGTTTCTACTCAATAGGTATATATTTAGAGATGGCAAAATAGACGGGTCGAGTCGGTTCACATGTCTAGATGGATTTGTGTCAGGTCGGGTCAGGGTGGGTTTCTAGACGGGTCCGGGACTAGATGGGTCTTCTAAAAGCATGGGTCTAAAAGGGTTTTGGTCGGGTTGAAAAAAAAAATTAGTAAAAGATGAAAAATGTGAAAAAAAAATTATAAATTTTTTTGACCCGCTAAACCGTCTAGCCCCGATAGTAATTGTTACATAATTGCACTTTCTATCAAATACCAAATTCTACTCATCTATAATATTTACCGGAGACCCAACTAGACGCATCCCCTAGTAGATATTTACCCAACCAGACCCATGTTTAACCAATCGGTCTCAAATTGCCACCTCTAGTATAATTGTCGAATACAACCCCAATTATTTGAACAATCAAGTATACATGGTCAAAGTTAAAAAGTCAAGTAACAGAAATCTAACACTCGCAAATCGTTACAGATGCAAGGTCTAATCAAGCACAAAATGCAATCCAAACACTCAATTCACATGCATACCAAAAAAACACACAATAAAATACGAATGTCGATATCGTAACAACATGCATACAGATCACAAATCTAAACCGTTGACCAAACAATCCGATCCAGATTCTCAATCCAATACTAACTACTATCACTAGCTCAACATTACAAAACATTTAAATTAATCACACAGACCATTTATTCCTAATTCAGATCCATAAAATAAAAACCTTACCCAACACATAAATCAAACAAATAGATCTAACTTATATAAAATACTTACGCAGATCCTTGGTTATAAATATCGATAGAAACCGAGACTTTTTCAAATCCAGATTTGAGTCTGTTAAGTGTCGCTTTCTTGTGAGCTACGATGAAGGGTGAATCGGATGATGCGATTGCTGACGATGAGATCACGATCATGAGAGTTAGGACAGAGAGAATTGAGTTCATCATCGTTAGCTTCGCCATTGTTTGTGTGTGTGTTTGTTGAGTTACGTGTGAGATGCGGGGTGTGATTTTGGCTGGTATTAGATGTGTTTTGTTTTTTAAGGAGTGTGATGAGTTGGTGTGAATGTAGGGTTTTGGTTAATGGGCTTGGCCCAATAAGCTACTTAATGCAAGTATGGTTCATTTGGAAAAAGAAGATTTCAACTTATAAATGGACTATTATGTATTGGTAGCTCCCTCTATTTTTTCGAACATGGTTTCCGACCTTTCAGCTGACTTATATATGGACACAACAACAACAAAAACAAACCCAATCCCGCCGAGGCAGGGTATGGGGAAGGTAGAATGTAGACAGATCCTACCCCTACCCCAAGGATAAACCCGGGAGTAAAGAGACTGCTTCCAATGAGACCTCCAGCTTGTACACGTGTGCGGGTGAGAAAGAAGAGAAGTGAGAGCAAAAGGGAAGCAAGCAAAAAGCAGGCGAAAAGGGGCAGACCAAACACGCTCAAACGCCAAACAAAAGCACAAAACATACTAGAAAACAAAACCAAGCGCAAAGGCAGGCAAACCTAACGGAGCAAAACAAAGGAAGGCAGAACAACCCACGGGACCTAGAGCTAGGGCAAAAAAGGCAACCTAAGAGGGAAACAAAGAGCAAGGCAAAACACGCAAGGGGCCTAAGCTAAGGCAAAGGCAAAACAAGGCACCAAGGCAAGGCAACAAAAGACGCCTAAAAAGCCTAACACCTAGCCTGAACTACCCGCAAATCCTAATTCTATCTCTCCACGCATTCCTATCTGAGGTCATGTCCTCAGCCAAGAGCAGCTCCTTCATGTCGAGCTTAAGTCTATCCTCCCACCTGAGATTGGGTCTACCCCTCCTTCTCACACCATCAACTACTAGCGCTTCGACTCTTTTTACAGGCGCTGATTGTGGCCTCCTCCTGACATGGCCGAACCACCTCAGCCTTCCTTCTCTCATCTTCTCCATAATATTCCCGACCTCAAGTTTTGCTCTGAAAACACCGTTCGGGATCATGTCAAGCAAGGTTTTCCCACAAGTCCATCTTAACATTCTCAATTCCGCCACCTCTACTCTGTTAGCATGCGCCTTGAAGATGGGCCGACACTCAGACCCATACAGCATAGCCGGTCTAATCGCCACCTTGTAAAATTTTCCCTTTAACTTACAAGGGACGTTCCTATCACAAAGGAATCTCGACGACGCCCTCCATCTTGCCCATCCAGCTCGAATCCGATGGGTCACGTCCTCGTCTATCCTTCCTGATCTGTGAATCATCGATCCTAGATATCTAAAAGACTCTTTAGGTGGTAGGATCTGGTCACCGATGCGAATATCCATATCTTCCTGATGTCCTGACTCGATCCTCCCGAACTCACATCTCAAGTATTCAGTCTTCTCTCTGCTGACCTGAAGACCCTTATCTTCAAGGGCCTCCCTCCATTGCTCAAATCAGGTAAATTCCTCATTGTTCAGAAAATTGACGTGACCACTTCAGAATTATTTGCACATAAGGTATTGGTAGGTCACTTTAATTTCTAAGGATGCACAACTTTCATAATTTATACATATACATATTTTTGTCGAGTTGTTACACTTCGACTTAAGCTTCAGCTTTATTTCAAGCATGTGTGTTCTTTTCAAAATTGTGCTTGTCCCATGCTAGATTTCCATGGCAATCAAGTGAAAGGTAAGCTCGTCCAAAAGTCTGTTAGACATGAGTGATTCAACCAACTGATCACTAAAAAAGCCTTCCGGGTAAGTCTTGATAGTCCTTGACTTTGCCATGGATGGACCTTGGTATAGTTCCAAATATAGTTAGGCTCATGGCTATTCACACGTCAAAGAAACCTAAAGCGGGCTTTTTATATAGGCCTTCCTCGCAAAGTTTTATCCGCTAGCCAATTTTGTTGTTATAAAACGAAGTACGGGTTTAAAATGTCTGGGGCATGAAGTCATTGCTTTAGTGGTCTTATTAAGTTACGGTTGATCCGGCTGGTCTTATGAAGTTATAGTTGAGCCGACCCTTGTTAGGTTACATATTAAAGGCAACTTCAATTTTTGGATCTTCGTCACTACTCCTTAGCGTCTTTATCTAAAATTCTAATTCTTTTGACCCGGTTTTTACAGTTTCTTATTGTGTACTTTAACATACAGAAACCAAAAAAAAAGAACTAAAGAAAACATACTCCATAAATGTGCAGGGAGTGTAAGCTGAATCTGATGTATGTATCATGCATTTTACATCAGTCCCAAATAGCAACATTATGATTTTGTGGGCTATATTTGAAAATCGAATAAAAACTATGTAGACGAAAGTTAAGGCCCATAACTGAACTTTATCACTGCCAGCTAAGCCGAAAGGTGCCCATGCTAATCATGTGCACGACTTCATCCATGTGCGTCTTCCCCACAAATAATGTGACTTCCCCAACAGGCGATGAAAAAGTCAAAATAAAACGATGTTTGCAAGCCTTGTGATTTATTCCGTATCATTTATCTCGTGCACTACAGTTGATTGGTTCAAAAATTAAAATTAATGAAGTACCTTAGAATAAAGTGAAATACCTTACAATTTTCAGGTTGTTCGTTTTTCAAAAGTATTTTCTTTGTTGGTTGGTGCTTGTATCATCTAGCTTCTCGCTAGCTTTTGATATTAAAAAGCTGCCATTAAAAACAACCTTAGAATAAAGTATAATTATGTGATTTTATTATGTGTTAATAATACTAGTCGAGTACCCGTGCATAGCTTCGGGATTTTATAACGGCAGATAGTTTTCATGATAAAAAAAAATTTATGAGTTATAAACGAAAATAATAATAAAAGTTTGAGGATTTTAGATTAAATATAATGTTTTGAAACCCGCTTCGACATGGGCGGTTCAACCGGTTGAACCGTTCTGGGAAACGGGTCAAATTAAACCAGGTCAACTCGCCTAGTTTGAAGCGTCTTGGGTCAACCCGATTTTTAATGTGTATTAATAGTTTTTTTAAAACATATGTCATATAAGTCATAGTTCTCAATACTTTCAATACTTTCCTTTCCAAATATCATATAAGTCATAGTTTTCTTTTCAAATGCATGACTTGAACATTTTTTAATATTTCAACAATTTTTGCATTGATATTTTTACTTTATATGTAGCATAGATAGGTATATCACATTTATACGGTGCCAAAAAAAAGTCGAAGTTGCTATAACTAACTTTTGGGTCGTGTATTTATGTTGTATTTGGTGTAATACTTTTGACCAACTACAAATTCAAATGGGGTGGGTGCAGAGCTTAGTGGTAGGGGTCATTCATCTACTATTTGTCTCGGCATTTGACAATTTCTTATCGTATTCTATTCTATTTATTGTACGCGGGATCTTATTTAGGATCGTTTTTGGTTTTGCAAGATCGTAATCGTAGGATTGGATCGAGATCGTAAGATCCTATGAAAATGTATGTATTTTTGTGTAGGGGTTGTAGTTAACCATATAATATTTCGATTTTTATGGTTCATGGCTTTCCTGGTTAAATTCTATTCGTATGTCCTCTAATTTGAAAAAGGTGTTGGAAGGGGTTTTCTACACGGCTTGGTGGAGCATATGGACGTATATGAATCAGCTTTTGTTTGGGGATTCTCATCCTAGGAAAGATACCATCTTCGATGATATTGTTAGTCGTTTTTTCTTATGGTTAACTGCTAGACGTAAAAATTGTATTAGATGGGATAATTGGCTTCAACACCCATATTTGATTCCTTTGTAATTTCTAGCTCCTTGCTAGTTTCTAATGAAGTTGCTGTTCAAAAAAAAATGAATGATAAAAGAAAAAGTTATATGTTCAAGTACCGTAGTAGTAGTAGATTAGATATATTGCAATGCATACTTGTACAAAGTTACTACATACGTGCTCGGTGCACCTACTTCTTGTTTTAATGTTTTTTTATTATAGGTTTTCGTGATAACATTTATGCAAAAAGATAATGTTAATTTATTAGCACGTGATTCTGTAACTTTTTTGTTAAAATATATAGGTTAATGCAAAAAGATAAAAGGATTGAATCTGAAAATGAAACGACATAATTTATAATAGACGGCAACCCGATTTTTTTTCTTGATGACCAAATAAATTAAATTAGAATATTTTGATAATATTACTTAATTTTTTTTTTGATGACAAAATAAATTAAATTGGAATATTCATGCTTTTATATGTAACATAAAATAAAATATGAACAAAATTGGGGTCAAGTATGTAGATAGTTTACTTCAAAAACAAGCTTCTAACATTTTACAAAGCACATAATGATTTTACACTCATTGATCTTACAAGAGACAATTAATTAATAGCACAAAAAAATAAATTTTTTTGAAAAATTCTTAGTCATTTGAATTTAAGACACGAGCTTATACTTATATAAAACAAAAAAAAAAAAAAAAAAAAAAAAAAAAAAAAAAGGCGATCCTCTACGATCTGATCCGATCCTACGATTCTGCTGCGATCCTATCTGGATTACGATCTTGTTACGATCCTGATCGTTTTTTGTGTGTAGGACGATCCTACGAGCAGGATCGCGATTTTGACAACCTCCAGTACACGATTTGTTATTGTTACCTAAATTACACGTGTTTCATGTTTATTTACAAGGATATCGCGTACTCAAACTAATCAATGAGTCCAATCTCTAATAATGGATTCTTGACATAGTTTGGTAATTATAACTGTCAAATACAGTTCATAAATGATTGTGACGTAGCATAAGAATATTAGATACCATTAAGGGCTAAAGGCCACCAACTGTTCTGTTTGATTCAATATATTCACACCGGGCGCGTTATGGTGGTATATCACCACACGTGAGAAGCAGTTCCATAGTTTCATCGCGCGTCAAGCTCATGACGACCGAATACAATTGTGCGCCAAGGTTGTTCTTTTGTGTTGGTTGGGTGGTGCATGTTGGGTTTTACTAATCATAACAATTATAGAAAACAAGTAAACATCATCAAAGCATGCAGCGGAAGTAATAGGAATAATACTTGTAAATTAATTAACCAAATTAAAAGTATATGCGTACCTTTTGCGAATCAATGCAATTAGGGTTTATGAAAAACCCCCAATTAAGATCAAGTACCAAGAAACCTTAAACCCTAATAAATTAGGGTTTATATAATTCGACCACCTTAGATGTCGAATACCCAAGATATGCAAACACAAGCGTATTTGCTCTTCGTTCTTGTACACACGTATTAGTAGCGAATCAATGAGAAAAGCTAGGTTCTTGATCACAATAGATTAACCAAACACCTTTGTTATGCTCAAGGTCACTCGCAAATCCCTTACACGGGGTTTTGCTTCGTCGACCTAAGAACAAGAGGGAAGAAAGAAGAAGTTTGGTCTTCTATTGAAATCTAGTGTACCAAAGGATGAATACATGGGGATGTATTTATAGCCTTATGGTAGATGTCAAGATTGCTATAGTATCCGATGTGGGATTCTATAGTTTTCGGCCAAACACAAGCCCAAAAGAGGATTCCTAAAACCTTCTCTTGACTTGTTAACTTTTCTTCATATCCCGTTGACATTTAATGACCGATAATCAAAACTCATCAAATATTAAATATCATTAAGTATTTATTTCGTGATCAAATAATTAAATATAACATTTTATATATTAATTATTTATACATTGATTCTCATACGTAATGTGTGCAATCCCGAAGTCTCGAGTTCGAATCCGGTCATACATATATTAATAATTATCCATAAACCTTTCAGTGCAGACCATCTAACGCATTTTTTTTGTTTGCGAGTGTGTATGAAGTATATTGTTGGTATATTTGTATAAAGTGAGATATGTTAATATGTTTCATTAGGTGGTGACCACTACGCTTTTAAAGGTGATGGTAAGGTAGTGTGTTGAAAAACTGATGTGATGACGAGATGTAAGTAATAGTCGGATAACCATAACACGTAGCCTAATAATGATAGCAAAACTTTTATAGTATTGATTTGTAGGATCTCACACCTTGGTGATGCCTGTTTGGATGTAGGATCTGTAATGTTATGTGTGTGAGGGTGTAGTCTGCACTTTAGTGTTATGAATTCCTTTGTTCAAATATGGAAATGTAGTCAAGGTTATGGGATATCCATACAGTGGATGTGTTTTCTTTGGTGAGAACTCAAAAATATGATGATGTCAGTTTATCTGGATATGTAGTCATTCTTGAGAAGTTGGCTTTGAGTGATATTATGCTATTGATGATGTCACACCCCTAAAATGTCGCAGCGGAAAAGTAACTGGGGGTATGACGTTCATAGCACAAAGACAAGTTATAAAGAATTTGAGTCATTAAAAACAAATAAGGTTTTCAACACAATAAGTTTTCAAGTTTCACAGGAAATAAAAAGAAGTTTTTGAAAACATAATCAAATGATATGAAGTCCATGTAGTAAATCTTCATGAATGCAACCGCCATTGGCGAGTCTAGAATGAACTCCATGCAAGCCAACCATGCAAATTATGAACCTGAGAAATACATGCTAAAACGTCAACATAATGTTGGTGAGTTCATAGGTTTAAGTAATTGTAAAAGTGGCACAAGATTTTCGAGTGTGACTATTATAACAAATACAATATCACATAAAAGCATTACAATTGCACTAAGCTCATAACACCGAATCCTTAATCAAAGTATACGTTGTTACAATTTGTTGCCCCGGTAGGTGTCTAACCCAAGAACACCCAAACTTCTCAAATGAAATATGTCCGTTTGATATGGAAATCAAGTAAGCGCTACTTACCCGGACGGGAGTGTCAACTCTAATAGATCTATTTACAACATTCGTGCTTACAAAGTAATTAACGGTTAATGACAGTGGGGGCCAAAGTGGGTTAACGGGTACTTAGGCAATTTGTAAAAGTTTAACGCACTTGTGTCCATAAGTAAAAGAAAGCAATGTAATCTCACCCCAAAGTATTTCAAAAATGAGTACAAAACAAGTAAACATGGGGCTATGAAACTCACCTTAATCAAGTGGTAAATACGGGAAATGATAAATAAGTTCAATGAGGAAAAATCCTAACCGCGACCTATAGAAATAAGTCGTCTTAGGAACGATACGACATGTCCTACATGCATATGAGTTATATAAATTTTTATCACCCTTATATACTTGTAGTGAAGTTTTATAAAGTTATGTAGGTCAAATTGTTTAAGAAAAACAAGTAAAACACGTTTTCAATCTCAAAAACCCTATTAATAAGTTGCTTATTTGAAACAATTTGCCACTTAAATGGGCGTAACTTCTTAGTTTCTTGCCCGTTTTTGCCCATTCAAATCCCTAAACATTGGTAAAAATGTCTACTTTCAAGAAATCATGGTATCGATTCGTGAAACATGTTTTAGGTATCGATTTATACTTAAATAGGGACTGATATGTTGTTACAGGTTTAGACAAAAAAATGTACTCAACTTCATGGGGCCATAACTTCTTCGTTACTTAACATTTTCAAGTGAAAGTTGTTATGGTTAGTTCTAGGTCTTGTCTATAAAATCTAAAACTACCATGGTTCATACTTTGGAGTTTAAAGTGCTCATAATTACGAAATGAAATTTGAACTCAGATTCCTTACTTTTCTGACACCCGATTTCTTGTAAAATCTTAAAAATACTTAGAAAACTCCAAAACTTATACAATTTGGCCAGGATCTACCTAAGACCTATATCTAATTGTGGAATGAAGAAATTTGGACAAAAGTTATTTTAAATGGGTTAAATGGTTCACCTAAGTCGATTGAAAATTATGGCAAAATTAGGGTTTGTTCATATAGTTGTGATATTAAATCAAGCATGGAATGTTAAATAAGTATGAAAATGAGTATGAAATGAGTTATGTGAAGTTCTTACAAGTATTTTGGATGTTTGGAGTCAAGAAAGTGCAGAAGATCACAGGAAACCCTAACTTAGAACCCAAAAACCTAGTCTTGATTACTAACACTTAACCAAGTTCACCAAGACTTGAAACCCTTGTTCTTGCCCCTTGTTGCTCTTGTATAATAGAAAGAAAAAAGAGAGCAGATATTTTGTGGGAAAGGAAGGTGTTTGGTGGTGTTGTTTATACAGAAGTAAAGAAGGCATGGTTTAAATTTCATTTCAACCTTCAATGTGACATATTAACCAAAAGTAGGACCTTGAGTGTGTTAGGACTTGGATGGTGGTGTTGAGCCGTGCACTAATGTGCTAGATTGTGTGCAAGTTTTAAAATTTATAAAACACGATTTACCGATTATTTTATTAACACATACGAGCAAGTATACTCGCCCGATTATAGTAACGGTGAGTAAGTCAAGATCGTCCCAAGGGATTTGTTTTTAGTTAGTTTTAATAACAAAGTGTATAAAAAAAGGGGTGTCAATCCAATTTATCGCAAAATTCAATAGTATATACGTTCAATCAATCAATCACAAACAAATACTTGTATGGAAATCATTAATCTTCAACTAGAGTGATTGAGTAGTTTTGGTTAAACTAAGCGAATGATACCCAAATCTAAAGTAAACGAAATTACAATCAATGGTGTATATCATGAAAATCGTTTTAGACCTTAAAACATATAATAAACCCTTTCTATCTATGAACACAATATGTCAAAATCTATTTTAGTTTCATTTGGTGGAAATATGATTTATCCTACTTGTTCCTACGAGTCCTTTCGACCTATACTCGTGTTTGAATTATTACAAGTTTATTGTAACAAGTTCATGTGATGAGAGTCAATCATCACAAACCATACTAATTCGGGCACTAACTTTTTGGAATGAAAACATATGAAGAAATCCTTTCGACCTTTAAATCAATTTATGTTTTATCAACAAGTTAAGCCAAACAAATTATTACTCAAACAAACTTATAAGATGAAATCATGTTTCCATGCATTCATGAATAATCAAACACTCATATTAAGTTTACATCATCCCACACAAGAATTAAACAAACTACTCCATATCACAAATCATTTCAAAACACAAGTAATAAGCAAACTCAATAGCATAAACATTAAAATAGTAAATCTTCATAAAGGAATACAAGATTATACTTATCCTTCTGATTACAAGAACTATATTGTGGAACTAAAGCAACCACACTCCTCCAATTAACCAATATAACCCATAAGTAACTTCAAACTTGAACCCAACTCTTGAAATTCAAACTCAACGCTTCTCTGGAACTTCTTCAGGTTTTCTCAGCCTTTTGGGAGATAATAATGGTGGAATAATAACTTTGTAAGTAAGATATTACTCAGGGGGTTTGTCACACTAAGTTCCCTAGCTTAAGATCCAATATATAGTAAAGAACACTTATTTCTCAAGAAAAATTACCCTAGAACAGTAAATGGGCCGGAAATGATCGGCCTTCATGATTATGGGGATTAAACCAATCATTAAATGCGACTTTGTAACTAATAGTGGAGTCCAGCTGATCAGTATTGGTTTCAGCCGATCGGTGCTTCTGCCTGACACTTCCCAGCCGATTCGGCTGCGGGCTTCAGCCGATCGGCTGGAGGTCTTCAGCACACACAATTTTGTCTTTTCTCGTTTTAGCTCGTTGCATGCTTGATCTTTGATCGTGGCTCTTTATTCTTCAATAGAACTCGATATTTTCTTGATATTAAGGCTTGGAAACATTGGTGTTAATGAATTATCTTGTGATTGTAGAATTTCAACGTTACTCTTGTTTCGGGAATCTTCACATGTGCATAACTTCTTTAATTCTTCGACATATATTCTTCTTTTCTTGTACTTGGCTATATTTAACTAACATACATACTTTTATAGGATTAAGTAACAAAAGTCTATAAATATAACCATATATCATAAACAAAATTAACAATAACGCGGCTAAAAACATACTTAATCTGAGCGTTACCATGCACCATAGGAGAGAAAAAGGGATGAAAGGAGTGCTAGCATGGTATAAGGTTCACATGTTGTTCCTGGTTCTAGTTTTTGTCGTGATTTTGGTAAGTATGTGTTTCAAGGTATGGAAAAGGATGTTGGCCTATCTTCTCTTGTGTCGCCGGCTATGGGGTGGTGCCAAAGGTAGGCGGATTTGAATTTTGAAGTATAAGTGAACATATATGTGTTGGTGAGAAAGGTGGTGAATTAATGCATGCATGCATGAACTTAAATACAAGACGTAGATGATTTAAGTAAAACTTGTAAAACCAAATGCATAAACTTATAAAATATGCTTATAAAAGTCATGAGGTACTTATTTGTCATAGAATAAACTTAGTTTAGTGTCGGCATACGTTCAAGGTTGTTTTTCGTTTTATGCGGGTTAACCTAACGGTTATACGTAAAGGCATGAATTCAAGTGTTCAAAGTAAAAAGTTTTGAGTTTATGGTTAAGTATTAACCTGAAAAAAGTGATTTTTCACAGTCTACTCCCGTTAAAGGAAATTCCATCCTGAAATTCAGTGTGAGTTATCCGACACTATGGTGTTTGTGAAGAGATTAGGGTACTTGTAACGAATCTGGTCTTCCCATTCCCAAGTCAATTCAGGACATTTCCTCGAATTCTATCAAACTTTGACGATCGGGATATGAATCTAATTCAACTGGTTAACATCTCGGTCCATAATCTTCACCGGTTCCTCAACAAAGTTTAGCTTGTCATCAAGTTGGATCTCCTCTAGTGGAATAACGAGGGTTTCATCTGATAAACATTTCTTCAAGTTCGAAACATGAAACGTGTTGTGAACACTTCTGAGCTCTGGTGGAAGCTCGAGTTGGTAAGCTACCGAACCAACTCTTGCCAAAATCTTGAAAGGTCCAATGTATCTCAATTTCAGCTTTCCTTGTTTTTCAAACCGTATCACACCTTTCCAAGGAGAAAAATGACAATGTTTCGGCTTGGGTTTAATATGTAATCCCTAATTGTTGGAAAATTCATGTTTTAGATAACTTGCCATTCTCTCTTATAACTTTTTAATCATTTTTGCAAAACCTATGGCTATACGAATGAAATATTTTGGTGAAAAGTGAAAAAATATTATGATAAACATAACACAAGAAAAGTCGTTAGACAGTAATAAAAGATAGGTCGGTATGGGGAGGTGATGACAAATCAAAAAGGCGGCCACCACACGTGGTGGTGGTGATATTTGGTTGATTTGATGAGCAATTTGACCAAATGAGAAAAAGGAACCAAACAACTAAAAAACTATTCGTTGGGTTGTGATTTGTTTGGTAGTCACCACTACAACCGTTTAGTTGTTGATTTGGTAGAAAAAGAAGTGAATATTAACACAAAGCTGATGTGGCGACGATCAGTTTAATGTTACCTAACATATACATTTTTTTGGGTAATCATGGTTTTCAACCTTGTGGCCGACTATTCCACGGGATTTGAGACCACAGACACAAAGACTCAAACTGGCTAAAGCTCCCCCCCCCCTTTAGAAAAGTTTAGTGTAGCTACTTAGAGTTATTTGCATCTATTAAGAATTTAACTTGAAACCTCTCAATAATTACTCAACCTCCTTACCACTAGGCCAACGTAAATAGTTATTTTCCTAACATTTTGTTTAATATAACCACACCTCCATACCTTCATAAAACCACATATAACCCCTGGAGTCGAGTTATTTTGGAGACTTGCAATCTCCTACAAACCAAGGGACTCTTCCTGACCATTGGATCAAAAGAACAAAGTTTAATGATAAAAAACATGGAGGGACCAATTTTGTAACTTTCGTCATTCTCTAACCCCACCGGTCCCCACTCACATTCTCACATTTTGTTATCAACAAAAACAGACACACAACTCACTTTCTCTTTCTAAAAAAACTCTATAACTTCCAAAAGCAAGAAAATATTATGTGTGTGCTCAATACAAATGTTTGAATTCTGAGCCATGGCATACTTGTGTTGGCCCTCTTGTTTCGCTACCCACGTTAGGCTCTGGTGTTATTTATTTCCCTTAGGGTCATAGCGAGCAGGTGCTTAATCCATCTTGATTTGTGAATATTTGTTTGATAAAGTTTTGAGTGGTATTTAGTCTCATTTGGTAATGTGAACTAAGTTGCTCTGAGTAGAAAGCTTTGTATACATGGATGCACACCAAGTGTTTGATGAAATGTGTGAGTGAAAAATATTTGATAATCTTGTTATCTGGTCCTGTAATTTTGCTTATTAACTAAGCTGGAATGTTGTTTTCAACTGCATTGTAATGTTGTTTTTATGTCTGATTGTTGTTTTGAATCTGCTATGTATCATATGTGTAGTATCACCAGTGATATTTGAAGTTGATGTTATCATAATATTGATGTTTTAAGTGCTTTTTGTGGATAATAATTGTGTTTAAGTTACTGATAAGCTTGTTCATTGATAACATCAAATGGTCCTGAATATTAAGTGTCAATTTCCCCCGATAATGCTCGTTATTTATATCATTTATATGGATTTACGCTTGTTTTCCATTGTTTTCCACTTTCAGGTAAATTACGAGTATTGGAGCTAAAGAGACGCGGAAATGGAAACATAACTAAAGATTTATCACAGTATGCTATTTTGAAGAAGTTACGGCGTAACTCCTCTCTCACATTACGCCGTAACTATTGCGTGACCTAGAATACCAACTTATCAAGAGGTTACGGCGTAACTCTTCCCAAAGGTTACGACGTAACTCCATTAGGTCAAATGAGGTTCCACGCCACTGATACTTACGCCGTAACTACTTCATCACTTACGACGTAACCGAGTTTATTGAAGACTACGGCGTAACCACTAATAAGGTTACGCCATAACTAGCAGATCTAGTGCATTTACGAAGAAATAGAAGGTTACGGTGTAACTCCTATATTGGTTACGCCGTAACCCAGATCTGGCATATAAATACCCCACGAATTCCAGCATTTCTAATCATCCCCTTCCACACACAACACTCTGAGAATGTGGGAAAAAGCTCAAGGCAGGTCTAGGGGAGCACACGGAGCTGTTTCCAAGGGGAGAAGTCACTCCATTACGATAAGCATTAGCGTTTTGTATTTCTTTTACTTTCAATTCATGTATTTCGTACCTTTGAATATTGAATTGATTTGCATGATTAATATGAGCGGCTAAGCACCCTTTGGTTTGGTGCTTAGCCTAGTTATGATTCCTTAATTGTTTTGTTTGCGTTTACCTTTACTTCCGTACAATTATTTCTAAGTGTATGCATGCATAGTTCATTGGTAGTCACCTTGGTTCGGTAGTTTTGAATGGCGGTAGAGGCCAATTGCCTAGGAGATATGACCAACTGACCCTAGGTGAGCGGACTGAGACGGGAAGGGTAAGATATGACCAACTGACGACCCTTTCTACTTGTGCGATTTGACCAACTGATCACCTATCGTTTGGATGAACTTAAGAATTGGGGGGTGTAGTGTCTAAGTTCCTAACGGTCGGGCACTCACTATTATGAATCTAGCATGTAGCGGTACTTAATGACTTGGCTTAGGGGACCAGGAACAACAAGACTTATGACGGTGCGCCTGATTTCTCCTGTGGTGGCATCTTTGCTGATAGGTTAGGGCGAATTGACCAAATGCTGTCCTCTCGAATTTGACCCCACCTGAAGTAATTGGAAGTAGGTAGACGTAGACATAACTAGCTAGGAGGATTGACTAGGTTAGCACCACTATTCCTCTATTGATTTCCCTTTATCCATTTATCTGCTTTTATTTTATTCTGCATTAGTAGGTTAATTAAGTAAATCCATATCGAAACAATTATTATTCTGTGACAATTAGACTTAGTAATAATCCAACACACATAGCTCTTGGGACGACCTCGGCTTTACCATTTACTACACTACACGCGACCGGGTACACTGCCCGTTAGTGCACTAGGGTAGACCATAGGTATAGTGAGACACTATAAATATTAAGACCTGGTCAGTAAAACCTGCATCAAGTTTTTGGCGCCGCTGCCGGGGAGCTATTTTAGGATTTCATATTAAGTCTGTTTATAATTTTCTTTCTGATAATGTCAGGATACAAGACTCGCAGCTCGAGGCCTTTTCTGGCCACCCCTTTCGATGACCCGGAGAAGCAATTTTGAAGAAGGAAAATCTATTCTCCGGTTCCTATTCACAACATCTTCTCATTTTACGAATCAGACCACTCAGACGCAGAACAGAGGTCATCAATGAAAATAATATCGATGACTTAACTATGGAGCAGTATTTAGAGCGACCGAATGAGAACTGCCAATGAAGCTTCACTCAAGACTCTCACACTGAAAAATTCTCTATTCCAGATCATATTATTCGAGAGTTGCATGAACTTGAGTTTTCTGGAAACGAAGATGAGGACGCTCAGAATCACGTAGAAGAAGTTCTTCACTTGTCTTTTCTTTTCAACATCAGAGGTACTCAGAGCTATTCAGTCACTGCAAGGATTTTTCCTATGACTCTTTCTGGGACAGCGAAAAGATGGTATAACAAACTCCCTCATGATTGTAAAGGAGAGTGGGGTAAACTGAGAAAAGAATTCGTCCTGCAATTTTTCCCTCCTTAAAAAATGGCCAAGCTTCTTGGGAAAATTTATCAATTCGTTCAGATTGGAGAAGAAACGCTTTACCAAGCATGGGAAAGATTTAACGAGCTTCTATATCGATGTCCTTTCCATGATTTAAACAAACATCAGATCGTATACGTCTTTTATCGTGGGATTAATGCGCGAACACGAGAACTTCTCGATTCACCAAGACCTATTCCTAGCATGACTCCTGATCAAGCCCTGGAATGTATTCAGTGAATTTCTAAACATTGCTACAAGTGGCACATGGATACAGGGTACGGACCTAGAGACAATTTTGATCACAAGGTAATGAAAACGATAACAAAGCAAGAATACAATTACGGGGAAATTTTCAAAAAACGAATGTTAGAAAGAGAAGCTGAAGCATGCAAAGTTGAAAAGGTTAAGAGCGTGTTTAGGACCAAAACCGGGAGCGATCTTGAAAGAAAAATTCTCGACCACATCATGGAATCAAGAGAACGAGATGATAGGATTGAAAAATTGATGAGGACATTCGTGGATAATACAATCTCTTCTCTCAAAATGCACGATGATAGGATTAAAAGATTGGAAAAGAGTGTTAGTTCATGTTCAGAAGCTGTCTCTGATTATTTAGCAGCCAAGGAGGAGGAAGTTGTCCACATTGTAGAAACTATCCTCGAAGAACCTTTGACCTTTTCGGAAAAAGTTAAGCGACGAATCAGCATGGAGAGACAATCACTTCTGGACCAAAATTTGCTGGTAAACCCTCCTACCAATGATTCTGTTAATACTAATCGTCATGATGTTGCGCAGGAATTAAGTTATGATGAGACTATTCGCCTCAACGAAAGATGCTCAGCGGTTTTGAGGAACGAGCTATCGCAAAAGGAAAAAGATCCAGGATGCTTTACTCTCCCTTGTTATATCAGGAGTCTAAACATGTGTAATGCCCTAGCAGATCTTGGAGCTAGTATTAGCATAATGCCTCGTTCGATGTTTTTGCGTATGGGAATTGGTAACTTAAAGCCGGCCAAAATGAAAATTGAAATGGCTGATCGATCTATGCAATCGCCATTAGGAATCGTTGAAAATATGTTGGTGAAGATTAAGAAATTCCTTTTCCTTGTAGATTTTGTGATTCTTGACATTCCGGAAGACAACAGGATACCAGTCATTTTAGGAAGACCTATGCTTGCCACTGCTCACACTAAGGTGGATATCTTTGCCGGAAAATTGACTCTTGAAGCTAATGGATAAATTGCCACTTTCGGACCTAATGAACATTTGTCTACCCCGGAGAAGGTATGTGCAATTGACCCCGTAGGCAATTTTGGTGAAGCTTTAGAAAAATTTCTTAGCGACCCCCCGGATCCTGGAGAGGTTGACTTGGGGAAAGATTTTGATGTTTTCGTGAATTTTGAGGAAGAGGATAACTTAGGATTAAGTTTTGAAGACCTCTCAAGTGATGTCGAGATGACCCATTGGCAAGATAACTCTGTTAAGACTTTTTTGCAGCCAATTCAACCTAAATTTCATGAGGTAGGAACCCGCATACATCACAGAAACCCCTATTATCTTAAATCTCATGCAAAATCAGGTTCATCGACTTCCACCCATTTATTGACACAACTTCCCCAGTCAATATAATGTCAAGGGAATGCTACAACCAAGTTATGAAGAAAGAATTAGAATACAAGGGAAATAATTTTCTTGGGTTTGCAACTAACATCCATGTCTTTGTTGGGACCCATTCATTCTTGGTGGACTTTATGATTCTAGACGACGTAAGTGAATTTGTGGAGGATGGACTTACGGGAGTAATTTTAGGAAGGCCTTTTCAGGAAATGTCGGGTTTAGATAAAAATGAAAAAGAAGGATTAGTATGGTTGAAGATTAACGATGACAAGACTATTTTCAAAATGCCGAGAACGATCAAGAACTTTAGAAACTGGACCAAGAGGCAGTTAAGCCAAGCTCGACCTTTACTCGATATCAGTGAGGAAGACAAACAAAAAGGCATTGATCACCCCCACCAGAAAATCAAAAGTTTCTACTTAGGCTGTTTAGAATTGGGAAATGACTACAAAAGGGATGAGAATTTGGTAAGTTGGATCCAACGTGGAGACTGCCATGTCCACGAAATGACCAACAAGCACTGGTAGCCCCGCGGCTCTGAGTCTAACTTAAAGACTCGTTAATAAAGAAAAGTGCTCTTTCGGGAGACAACCCGAATTATCCCTTTCTTTTCTTTTTTCCTTTCTGTTGGGTTTTGTGTTTTCTAACCATTTTTACAGGAAACAAGGAACTAATTGCTGCTGCAAGTGCTGATCTGAACAGAGTTACGGCGTAACTCATCTTGGTTATTACGTCGTAACCAACATTTTAGCATCAGAATTCTTGATGCATTACCAATTACGGCGTAATACCATCTCAGTGGTTACACCGTAACTACTCGCTTTACAGCTCACACCAGGTTTTGCCAGTTACGGCGTAACTCCCTCATAGGAGTTACGACGTAACTTTCCTCTGATTTAATTCTTTCATTTTAAAACACATTAACCTTGTATTAGTTTTTAAATGAACTTTGTGGGTGTGTTCCCTGTAAACCCTCACGAGACTTCACTCGTCCACTTGGGACACCAAGTGGTTTAAAAGGCTTGTTGCATACGCTAAATGCAACCGTGATTCCAACGAAAGTGAGTTAGGTTTGTTTTTTGTTTTTCTTTTTAGAATTATGCTTGTCGGTATTGTGATTTCAGGGATTGAAGTTTGTTCATGACGCTTAAACGAAGGCACAGTTCTTTTTCGTGGGCCTTCTTCTTTATGGAGCAAATTTCAGGGAAGTTCTCGCTCTAATTCTACCTTTCTCTTCACCTTTATTTTCATGCCTAGTACAAAAGGGACTTTGTACAATTCAAGTGGGGGGACGGGAGTAGAATTATCTCTTGAACTTTATTTCGCCCTCATTTTTCTAGTTTATTTTGAAAAATTATGCCATTTTTAAAATTTTGACATGTTTTTCCTAACCTAACTAGATTAGACCTTAGCTGAGCACATACAACCCTTGACATTACATGGTGAGATTATCCTTATCCGTTTCCAATATTTTACCCCAAATCCACCAAATTATGAGTGTGCCGGTAGCTTGTAAACTTTAGAACTTTGCCTTTGCATCATTTCGAGATCATAGACGAGGTATGTTGAGTTAGCTCGATGTATTTGGACTTTTCAGTTTTAGAAGGCAATATTATAGGATTATCACCCAAACAGCCTACCATTGTGAGTCTATTGATTAGTCACCTCGACTTTTCGACCCCCATGTGAAACCCTTTTGTTGCACTCACCTTTAGTGCAAGATACTCCTAGATACACCCTGCTGAGCCATTCTTTTCATTTTGTCAACCCAATATATTGTTTCGTTACACCTATACACCTTAGCCTACCCTGTAGTCTTTATTTGTGATTGGGAAGTCATCATTTGCCTAAGTTCAAGGTTCGAGTGGAAAGGTTTGGAAATTACGCTTTCATCGACAAAATTTATGAAGATCATTGAAGACCCCCCGAATTCCCATTGTTCATCTCAAGTGGGGGGATGTTATGTTATTATGTTATGTTGAAAAAAAATGATTCGAAAAAACAAAGTTGATTGAGTTATGATATTGTAAAGTGCGATGTTATAAGCACTATAGTATGAGCTTTATTGATTAGTATCGAGGAGGCCACCTCGGTCACATTTAAAGATTGGAGTTGGTAATTATGCCAACAGAAGAAGAAAAGGTAGTGTGCCCATCACGACGTCCTCTAATGACACATCTACCTTGCATTTCATGATCCGGTTTCTAGACTTCTAAGCTTGAACTTTGGGAGGATGGTAAGTGGTGATGACTTGGTTATAGATTTAGACTACCTGCTTGTTTTTTATTTTACACCAATTATATATCCCATGTCTTATCCTACCCTTTAGTCATGAAGCGTATCTAGGTGATGCAGCGAGCAATCTTTAGTGTCTTGGCCATGGATTTGGTCATGTATCATTGATTTTGTCCACTTCGCCGTGACATGTTAGTAATGACGAGTCACCCCTTAACCTTTGTCGTGTCTACCCATATTGCCTTCGAGAATTGTTTAGCCCTTAACTCTAGTGGTGGAGATTTGTGTAACTTCCAAGCTTATGATAGAATACATGCTATGACTGTTCGATTGAGTGATCACCCCGAAATTGACACTTAGAATAGTTGAGAGATTTGAGTGTTTGTTCCCCTTTCGTGAGGTGTTCGGCTTTGTTTTATTCTAGCATAAGGCGTTTGTAAACTCATATTTTCCAGATTTTGGGAGATATCTTTTTAGGAATCTATCTAATAAGGTCTACTTGAGGGCAAGTAGAGTTCAAGTGGGGGGATATTTGATAACATCAAATAGTCCTGAATATTAAGTGTCAATTTCCCCCGATAATGCTCGTTATTTATATCATTTATATGGATTTACGCTTGTTTTCTACTTTCAGGTAAATTACGAGCATTCGAGCTAAAGAGACGCGGAAATGGAAACATAACTAAAGATTTATCACAGTATGCTATTTTGAAGAAGTTACGGCATAACTTCTCTCTCACATTACGCCGTAACTATTGCGTGACCCAGAATACCAACTTATCAAGAGGTTTTGGCGTAACTCTTCCCAAAGGTTACGACGTAACTCCATTAGGTCAAATGAGGTTCCACGCCGCTGATACTTACGCCGTAACTACTTCATCACTTACGACGTAACCGAGTTTATTGAAGACTGCGGCGTAACCACTAATAAGGTTACGCCGTAACTAGCAGATCTAGTGCATTTACGAAGAAATAGAAGGTTACGGCGTAACTCCTATATTTGTTACGCCGTAACCCAGATCTGGCCTATAAATACCCCACGAATTCCAGCATTTCTAATCATCCCATTCCACACACAACACTCTGAGAACGTGGGAAAAAGCTCAAGGCAGGTCTAGGGGAGCACACGGAGCTGTTTCCAAAGGAGAAGTCACTACATTACGATAAGCATTAGCATTTTATATTTCTTTTACTTTCAATTCATGTATTTCGTACCTTTGAATGTTAAATTGATTTGCATGATTAATATGAGCGGCTAAGCACCCTTTGGTGCTAGCCTAGTTATGATTCCTTAATTATTTTGTTTGCGTTTACCTTTACTTTCGTACAATTATTTCTAAGTGTATGCATGCATAGTTCATTGGTAGTCACCCTTGGTTCGGTAGTTTTGAATGGCGGTAGAGGCCAATTGCCTAGGAGATATGACCAACTGACCCTAGGTGAGCGGACTGAGACGGGAAGGGTAAGATATGACCAACTGACGACCCTTTCTACTTGTGCGATTTGACCAACTGATCACCTATCGTTTGGATGAACTTAAGAATTGGGGGGTGTAGTGTCTAAGTTCCTAACGGTCGGGCACTCACTATTATGAATCTAGCATGTAGCGGTACTTAATGACTTGGCTTAGAGGACCAGGAACAACATGACTTATGATTGTGCGCCTGATTTATCCTGTGATGGCATATTTGCTGATAGGTTAGGACGAATTGACCAAATGCTGTCCTCTCGAATTTGACCCCACCTGAAGTAATTGAAAGTAGGTAGACGTAGACATAACTAGCTAGGAGGATTGACTAGGTTAGCACCACTATTCCTCTATTGATTTCCCTTTATCCATTTATCTGCTTTTATTTTATTCTGCATTAGTAGTTTAATTAAATAAATCCCTATCGAAACAATTATTATTCTGTGACAATTAGACTTAGTAATAATCCAACACACATAGCTCTTGGGACGACCTCGGCTTTACCATTTACTACACTACACGCGACCGGGTACACTGCCCGTTAGTGCACTAGGGTAGACCATAGGTATAGCGAGACATTATAAATATTAAGACCTGGTCAGTAAAACCTGCATCATTCATTATAGTGTAATATTGCCTATTATTTAAGTTGATAGTTTAAACAGCTTAAACATGTTGATTTTGCTTTAAACATATAGTTATTCAGTGTGATTTTGCTTATTATTTAAGTTGTGATTGGATTTATGTTTTTTAGTTTGCTATGTGTAGTATCATGTGTGTTATTGTTAGTTTATCACTTGTGATTCATGTGCTTGCTTTGAACTGTATAAGTGTATTATTACTTTTGACATTCACGTGTTTGCTTTGAAATTTGAATTGTATAGGTGTATTATTGTTTGTGATATTTGTAGTATCACTTGTGATATTTCATTCTACATGTGATGTATCACTTGTGATATTGTATTGCTCCGTATAATTTGTTTTACATGGTTATTATTTTTAAATATCACATGTGATATTTTTAGTTTTACTTCTATTGTTAAAAATATCATATAAAGCATCACCTGTGATATATGCTTGTAAATTATTTTTTATTTATTTATTTTTATTTTTATTTTAATTTTTTTTAGTGGAGGTGCTTTATATCAAACAAGATGATTTTGTTGCCTTTTGTTGTCATCTTTTGTTCGATGTGGAATTTTATATCGACATATATTGTTTGTATTCAAGAATTGTAAGGTGTTACGTATCTTAGAACGAAGCTGTTGGACAAGGGATTTGATTCCATATGATTTGAGAAGGAAAACAAATAGATATAGCGAGGAGAATAAAGCAATTGAGATAACTCAGTAGACATGTGTGTACATATGTTAAGCAATATTGAGCCAAAGCTGACTTCTTTTGTACATAAGCTCAAAAGCTAAAGTCAAAATTTGAGGTTGATTTTCATATATTTTTTTTGTTTGATTTTACTTGTGATTCATACCTTTTCAATATTTGTAAAACTTATGCTCAATAGTTTTTGAATACATTTTTATGAGGATTTTTATAATTCATACATTTCTTGTATCTGTTATCACTTGTGGTATTCTTTTAAATGTGATGCCACACTTGGGCTTATTCAGATGTTTATATCACTTGTGATATTCTTTTAAAAGTGACGCAACACTTGAGTTGATTTTGAAAATACGTCAACTTTTTATGTTTTTTGTTTTGTTTCTTTTTTATACATATTTGGTATATGTAATTCAGAGTGTTATATATCTTGTGATATAAAACTTTCAATAAAGAACAAAATGTTTCAACTTTAGTATCTGTTTAAAGGAAAATCAACATGTTTAAGTTGTTTAAACTAATAGCTTAACTATGATAACAAGAGGTAGGATCAAATGAGAAATATAATTAAGATGAGAAGAATGAGAAAAAATCACAACCACAAATATTAGATGCATCCATAAAAATAGATGCATCTCCGTATTATTTCTTTTTTCTTATTTGAAATATGTGGCTACAATTCTTTCTCACTCTTCTCATTTAAATAATTCTTCTCGGTAGATCCATACTCATGATAGTAAAACATAACAATGAAATATCACAAGTGATACATTACATGTCATATAATATCATAAGTGCTCTGTATCATATGTGTTTTATCACCAGTTATCTCTGTTGTAAAAATCGGCCCAGGCGGCCTATTAATCCTCGCATAATCGTTGATCGCTCACTAAGCGCCTTGATTGATCATAATCGGTCTATTTAATCGGTTTGGTCAAAGATCGCTTAAAAATCGGTCAACAAACCGATTAATTGGACAAAATCGTTCTAATCGGATTAATCGAACAAAATCGCTTAAAAATCGATCAACAAAATCGCTTAAAAATCGGACAAAATCGCTTAAAAATCAGTAAGCAAACCGATTAATTGGTCAAAGATCTCTTAAAAATGGTCAATAAACCGACTAATATCTATGTTTGACTTTGAACTTTGAAGAAATGTATTATATTTATATTTGAACACATGAAATATTTGAACTTTGATGCACTATGTGTTGGGTTCAGTAAATACCCAAACCCCTTGAGTCTAGGATTTGAATAGAAAATACCCTAAGTGTTGTCCTTTAAACACTGATAAGTCACTGAGCGCATAGTCTCTCAGTGAGCTATCTTCAGGATACTCAGTAAGAGACAAAGATGAAGTCTCTCCACTCAGTAAGGCGGAACTTAAAGGGTGAAGACTGAGTCAAGAAGAAGATGGTGGATTCAATGAGTGATGACAATAACTCACTGAATCCCGAAACTCCTCACCAACCACTTTCACTGAAGACAAACTGAAGTTGAAGACTGAAGGCAATGAAGACTGAAGAAAGAGCGAGACAAGGCGGGATAAGTTTGAACAGATAAGACAAAGTCCTTATCAACCAAAGTCAACTTTCCCTGAATGGCTAATTATCATGCTAAGTGTCATCACTGACTAGATGAAAGCAACCTTGTCACTTACCCAATATAGTCCTTGTAAACAGAGACAAAATACATCAGTATTTTGTCTTCTGTAACCTGTCAGTTTGCCACTTAGGATAGAGTTAAAACTCATACTTGTATAAATAGCATAAGAGATGGAGTGAAAGATTTAAGCTTGTGAATTGTAAAACACACACACACACAAGCCATCTTTCACTCCTCCAATGTTAGGAATTGGAAATTCCATGTTAAAGTGTCGGTCACCCCAATTATGGTCTAGCATATGTTAGCTCGTAGACGTGTTGTTATTTACGTTATTTAGTAGTTAATTAGTTAGTTTGTAGCGTAGAATGGTTTAGTGTAACACCGTGGAGGAAGGACGGGTCTTTACCCACTGTATGCCTGATCCACAGTCCGACAAGAGGACGTATAAGTTGTAAGTATAAATACTCCTTCCATCCTTGGAAGGGGTGGTGCTTCTCAATCTAACATTTCATTTTTTACAAAGCAAGTCTCTAACAAGAAACACCCTCTCACTCTTTCACTCTCTAAGACATGGCTTTCTTGTATCACCACCATCCTAGACCACCAGAATCATCAAACACAATAATATTTACGATCCTACAATTGGTATCAGAGCCAAGGTTGTTGTGTTGTGTCGATTTATGGGGGCTTTTTGATTCTTGGTAAATCTGTTTTTGTACTCTTATTGTCGGAATATTTTTCCGTTTGGTATTTTTGGTAAAACAGTTTTTTATATACTGGTTGCATATCCTTTTAGTTTGGTTAAATATAAAGTCATGGTCTATCAAAGATAACATCTATCTTGTGTCATTTCATTGTCCAAAAAGATTGTTTTTATCATCAGACTTTTTGTACCATTCTATATCCGTGAAGTTTATGTGGTCTTCTGGTTTATGTTGGTAGTCAAACAGAGGTCAAATTGGGTCAAAGAAGCAGTTTGTATGACAGTTTTCTGGGTTTGCTATGAATATGGTCGGAAAACTCATCGGAAAAAGTCAAATGGTCATATTTACATGTAGCGACTTGTTATAAGCTGTTTCTGCAAGCGAGTTGTCAAACTAATAACCACAGTGTAGCGAGTTGAGATAAAATGCTTTTGAGCTTTTGTCTTTTAATGTAGCGACTTGTCCAGATTTTGTGTACTCTAAGCATGTTAACTATTTAGTCAACTGCAGCTAGCGACTTGTTATTTAACAGACCTAGCGACTTGTGACTTGTTATTTAACAGATCTAGCGACTTGTTATTTAATAGACCTAGCGACTTGTTATTTAACAGAGCTAGCGACTTGTTACTTAATAGACCTAGCGACTTGACATTAATGATGAAGTAGAAAGCACTTACGTAATCTTGACTGACCACAACCACATAAATACCATTAACCATATACTACATCTGGACCTCAGTTCGAATCACACATCTTTTGTCCATGGTTTTCAATAATTGAGAAGACTCAAAATAATTACAGATCCGACTCAACAACATAACACAACTTCAACTTCTACTACTTTAATCTTATCCTCCATCATCTACATCTACACATGACTCATACTTTAAAAGGATAAATTACTTGAGATCTCAGAAAGGCTCCATCTTTTCATTCTTTTATAAGATTTTTTATGGAACTTGAATAATCATCGACCCTTTTGGAAACTATGTTTCCTTAATATCCGAACGATAATGAAAAGAAAGATAACAACCATGTTATCTTGTCTCTGTGATTCGGTTTGTGACCAAAAACATGGACGAATTAAATATACACAAAACCTACCGTGGATATTTGTTGGTCCGGAAGCATATTCGAATGTCTCATAACCATCCCTGTGGCGTTTATGACGAGCTCAAGCCATCCCTGTGGCGAGGTTGTTTGAACAACGGAATTGGATCAGTTTCAAGGATAAGGATCACTGGTAGTTGTATGAAGCTGTGATGGTGGCGGTATGTTTGAATGAGGGTAGAGTTTGTGATAAGTGAGAAATCTTAAGATTAACTCGTGACTAAGATTTGTTTGTTGTTGCGTATAATGGGAGGCGGATGAATATGAAGAAGTAATTTTAGGGTTTGGTGAGAGGATACATGAGTGGTAGGCGTGTGTTTTTGAGAGAGAGATTAGGTGAGTATATTTCTGATTTTTAGGGTTGAGTGGGGATTTGCTAGCATTTTATTCACCCTAATAATTAGGGCATCTGATATATTGGATTTGGTGTTAAAATTATGGGCCGAGGGTTGTGTTATTGGACTGGACTCGGGTAGTGAATTGGATCAGTGGGCATTTTGTTTTCACATGGGCCGAGTTCTTCACATGGGCATTCTGATTGAAAAAGTATATGGGCCGAATGTGTTGATATCAACAATTGTTGGACACGTTTGGGCTAGACACGTGATTATGTAATGAGGTTTGGCAATTTGGTGTATACACTTACACGGAGATTGTTATGCCACGGCTTTAATTGATATTTGAACAAGGTTGACTACGGGGTTGTTTGAACAATATTTCTTATTTGGATTTGAAGTGAGGTTTTCCGGGCGTGTTTACTTATTTTGTCTTCTTTCTTTCTACCCTTCCATGAAGATGACTTGTTTGGGCATTTATAGAGTGTGATAAAGACTTGGCTATCTAGTTACGTTTGTGATTCTTTCTCGCTTCACCCACAACGTAGCTATCACTTAGGTGTCTCACGTAATTGAGAATGTCAAGAGGTTTTGTACATTGGGTACACCGTTTCTTTTTCACGAGGATTAGTACAAGTTTAAGTAACAAATCTGGGGAATTCTATTTCATGATCAAGTTTGATATATCGGGTTTACTTCAACAAGTGGTCACAGCAATAGCCGACAGAATATGTGGATGATGTGTTTGCCATAGTGTTTATTGGATGGTTGATGATATTGTTGATGTTGGATAATGAATCATTTATGAACCGCTGCGTGTTCCACTAAAACAGATATTCACCGAAACCAAAGTTGTCATAACTCATTCAAGCTGACATTGTTTACGGTTTTGTCTTGATTTTGTAAAATCCCGCGAAAGAATCTATTTCTCGGTTTAAATCATAGACTTGTAAAATCCCGTGACAATGGAAACATCCTGGTAATTGTAAAGTGCGTTTCCGGATCTATCTTACGGTTTATTCTTGGTTTTGTAAAATCCCGCGAAAGAAACTATTTCTCGGTTTAAACCATAGAGTTGTAAAACCCCGTATTGATGGAACCATCCTGGAGAAAGGAAAGTGTATTTCGGGATCTTATCTGATGCTGGTGCTACGGTTTCTGCTTCGAAGAAAGGATAAAAGGGTGTACTTCAAGAATTGGGTGTTTGTTTGGATTGTCATCATGGCAATTTGGCTATTACATGGTTTTACGGGGTTATGTGCTTTTAACCATGGTCGGGATGAAAATCATTATCATGGTTCACTTAAAACGCCAAAGGAGGCTAGATTTGAGCTGTTAACAAGAAGATGTGACAACGGGGTTAATTCACTATTATTTATTTGAGGTTGAA
The DNA here is from genome assembly GCA_019973895.1 of Chrysanthemum seticuspe. Classification (NCBI taxonomy): domain Eukaryota; kingdom Viridiplantae; phylum Streptophyta; class Magnoliopsida; order Asterales; family Asteraceae; genus Chrysanthemum; species Chrysanthemum seticuspe. The sequence continues at coordinate 154,002,350 of BPTQ01000003.1, read as the reverse complement.
GTGAAATATCACGGGCGAGTGTACTTAGTATCTGAAGGTATCGGGGATGGTTGGATGAAGATTCTTCAAGATCCTTGTTCGAGCTTATTATCAAAAACGAAGACTTGGAAATCTAGTTATTGTTGGGTGACTTCTTCCTTTTCTTTTACCACTTGGGGGAATCGGGCTCTTATCACCAAAATAACTATCACTTTAAGGAGTTACGTTGTAGTGCTCAGTGTCACATTCAATTGTGGATTTTCAAGAGGTGATGTACGTCTTATACTTGATGGTTGGTTGGATGAAGAGTATAGAGTACTTAGAGAGTACTTAGAGATGCTAATGGATATCGGCACCGCTCTTTGTTACATATGTGCAAGTTTAAGTCATGAGTTCGGGTTGTTTTACTTCAGGGTCAAATTCATCATATTGGGTTTTCTCCATCAGCTGTCACGACAAAGATCCTACTGAATGACAATGGGATTGATTACAAGTTTTGCCAAGAGATGATGAAAAGAGAGAGATTATGATGTATGAACACAACAGTTCATGCCTCGTACTCTAAAGAAAAGAAAAGTGTACGCTTCAGTGCGCTTTATCTTCTGAAGAAGAGAAATCTTCTTATTTATGACCATTCTCATCAACATGCTTCATGCTTTTTCCATGTGCTTCAATCATCAAGTGAACCGGACTACTGATAATTACTCTTATTCCACTTGCTCAATATAATGAAGATGGCGACATCATGTGCTAATTTTGCGGGGGAGAAGTGTGAATAGGCTATATTTGTTGAAGATATTCACTTATTCAATCAAGAATGGCAACTCCGTATGCAATTCTTGAGGGGGAGAAGAAGTGTGAATTTACTGCATGGTTGATAGATTTCTGAGAATAAATGGTCAAACGGCTTCAAACTCATGTAAGAACCGAGCTTCTTCTTATCGGGTCATCTTCACATGGAGTTTTCTACTAAGAGTCGTTGGTTAACATCTTCACACGGGCTGATTTTGATTAATGACAAAGTGCTTCTAGTTGCTGGGCTGATTTCCTTGATGAACGTCTTTCTGTTCTGTTTGATTGGGAGGGATTTGATTTAAGGGGATTTGCTATTTACAAGTTAACGGGAATGCATTTGGTGAGAAGAAGATGTTAACCTTCTATTCCCCAAATTGGACAATCTTGAAGAAGGTCGAGTCTACACTCGGTTCTACATTCTCTGCTACATGTTAGAAGACTTAAGACGAGTTGCATTTAACGATCTAAAGACTACTTCTTAATTCATGCATTCATCATAAAGATTTTCGGTTTTGAGGAGAGCACTAATTGAGGGAGAGTGAAATGTCAGATTTAATCCTCAATTAGACTTGCTCATATTCTTCAGCAAGTTGATTCTCACAAAGATTAAAAGTGGTCTTCTTAAAAAGATTTCAAGTATTTAGGCTGATAAGATGTTGCTGATTCTGAAGTGTCAAAACCAGCAAGGGGGAAGGAGACAAGCATCTAAACGCGAGTAAACTTGATGAACTTAATACTTCTAAGTGATTGAAGATATCCCGGGAAGACGAAGGTCATGACCGCAGAGAAACTCAAGGTTTTACTCATCAAGGCTCTTAGTGTTATTATTCCAACTACGTGGGGGAAGTGATGTAAGAGAAAGTTTCTGAAGATAAAAGAGGTACAAAAGTGTGTGATGATTTCGATGTTATCGCAATCCTCAGGGGAGAGAGAATTATGTACATTGGGGGCGCTCAGTTGTTTCACTTGAGTGCTTAATCAGTGATTCAGAGATATAATCACTTATTCCGGAGTTGACATCCGCAGAGATTGTCATCCGCAGAGATAATCAGTGATTCGGCCTGCTTCTTCAATGTTATCGGTTATTCTCTCTTTGGGCATTTGGTTATTTCGGGCTCTTGAGCTTCATACACTTTCTTTAGGGGAGAGAAAAGTATACATCGGGGTTGTTCTTTGGCTATTGGACTTAATCTGCTACTTCGATGGTATAAGTTTCTTTGTCTTCGGGTTTGTGTATTCGGGGTTCTTGAGATCTAGTCTAAGAGACTGACTGCATCAATTCATCTACTTGGGGGAAGTGGTCTCTTGACAACTTTTTGGTATGGATCGCTTCAGACTTCAGTGGTAATGAAATATGAGAAGAGATTATTTAAATGTGGGATGATACGCTGCTGTTGTTCTATTGGATGATATAACCTCGAACGAAGAATCACGGTGATTATTCTTAAAAGGAGCAGCAGGATCGATGATAATGGTGTGCTTCTTGGTGCACCTGGCTAATGGAAGCTTGAAAGAAAGCTTTGAATCTGTTCAGCTAAAGGATTTTCGGTTTGGGGGGAAGCTGCCAAAGTCTCACATTCTTAAAGGCTCAATGTCTTATGTTCAAAAGCCTCGGAAGCTTTGGTGGTGAATGTTTAAGAGATGATGACTTCTATCTTCTGCAACGGGGTTGCTCGATATCCTTATCTCGGTACTCGTATCATCATCTTCTTAAAATATATCATCTAATCTATCTTTGTAAATATTTATCAGAAAAACAAAATACAAAAATATAAAACCAACAAAAAGAAAATAGAAAAATATAAAATCATCAAAATTTCATAAAAATCAGAAAATTTCAAAAATACCAAAAATATGTTTTCTTAAGACATGTCTTCTGATATCGATAACATCTGCAGTCTTAGAAATGTCATTCAACAATTGCACGGGACCATAGATGAAGTTCGAGCAGAAGGTGTAAATATTTGTTTTCTAAACATGTCATAAATCTAATGGCTTACAGTTATTTCAGACTGTAACCCGCGCTTCAAAAAATGGCTTGCAATTATTTTAGACTGTAACCCGTGCTTAAACTATGGTTTGCTATTATTTCAGATAGCAACCCGTTCTTCAAGAAAGGAAAGTGCTGCGCTAAAACAATTTTCAAATATTTCGAGCACTTATCCTAAAACAAAATGAGGAAAGTATGTCGAAGGACTGCTGTTCCTACACAAATGTTTTTCCTTCTAAAATTCTTCAGAAAAATATTTGTTGTTTCAAAAAAATGGTGGTAAATGAGTTTCTTGTAAATCTATCAGATTCAGTGTTTTTGTATAAATTGAAAACTCAATCAATGACTTCAGCGCTTTTAAACTTTTCAGAAAAATAAGTCATTGATTGAGGGGGATAATGTTTTCAAATCTATATCATCTAACGGATTTATCTAATTATCCTACATACTTAAATGTAAAACATGTTAACCTAAGTTGAAGGACTAGGTGCCTAGGATATGATTGTTAGGATTAGATGATTAAAGTTTGATGAACACATTATTCCCATGCTTTACATGATCTGATTTATATGTTGGATTGACTTTAATTAGTCGATTGCTGTTTGGGTGATGTCGACCACCATATATTTGTGTGTGTGTTAACTAACGTATGCATGTATATTGGTATATAAGAATGTTCCCGATCCGGATCCCACAATTGAAGATGATTGGATGCCAAAAGGAAAGGGTAACTATATCTTGGGTTGACAAATGAAGAAACGGAGCTTAATTTGACTTCTATGGAGAGTTGGCATGAAAAAATGCAACGTAAGAGGTCTCACTGCATCAGCAGATGGTTTTCTTCATCATTAAATGAAGAAACGAAGCTTAATTTGACCTCAGTTAGCATGAAAAAATGCAACGTAAGAAGTCTCACTGCTTCTGCAGATGGTTTTCTTCCAATCCTCAGCAACAACAACATAAGCAGCTTGTGATTCTCAACCACCTAACGTATCTTGTGCAGGACAAATAGTGGATGATAACATTTTTTTAAACAATTTTAAAAATATTATTTTGAAAAATGGAAAAATATTGGTTTTGAAAATAAATCGGACTTAATCTTGGAAATCACCGGACTTCATTTTATCAAAACTTAAGTCACTCAATCATCGACTACGGTCATCGATTGAGTGAGAGAGTGATTTAAAATAAAATATTTTCAAACTATATTTCTTCACAAAAGTTCCGACTTGTACGAAATAAAGTGGTGATCTAAAGATTTAATGTTATGTCATGGTATGATTTTTTCTTTAGAATCAAGATCTTTCAAAATGAAATTTTTTCTGTTCTTGTTTGATTGTGAAATTATTTTATCTTACTTAAATATCTCTTAAAAACTATCATACCTGACACTAACAATCTTTAATGTCTTAAAATGGTCCTTATCTGTCATTTTTCAAAATCAAATCTTGCCACGTCTTTCCCCAAAATTTTCTAAATGATTTAAATCTTTTGGGATCACAAATCTCAAATGGTTTGAAATTTTTGATCGGGGGAGAGATCGTGATTTAAATCTCAAATCTGTTTTAATGGAATTGGTTTTAGTCCTTTAAAGGCACTCCTGCCTCCATGTGCCAAACGATTTCAATACATAATGCACATGTTGAGGAGGAGCATTTATCCAAAAACAAGATGAGTTTTTAAATCAGACACATTTTCTCCCATGTTTTCTAAACCTTATTAAATCACTTGGGATCCAAAATCTCAAAGGGTTTGATATTTTTGATCGGGGGAGAATTTGTGATTTAATATGAAATTTGATAAAAGATGATCGTTTTGATTCAATGTACATGCTCTCTCCAATATGTGCTAAACTCTCTCGTATATCGATGCACATATTGAGGGGCAGCGAATGGTTTCTATTGGCAATCGTGGAATGTACTTCAAAAACCTTTTGCCTCTATGTGATAAAATGATTTCAAATATCTTATGCACATATTGAGGGGGAGAATTTACCAAAGAAATTCAAATGGCTTTTTCTACGGAAATTGTGATCAAGAATATAAAGAACTCTTGCCTCCATGTGCTAAAAATTTTCAAAATCATGAGCACATGTTGAGGGGGAGCATTTCTAAATGATCAAAACTATTAAGGTACAAAATACTTTGATCTCGTATCACAAGTACCTTGATTGATTTTCCAAATGATTTTTCAATTGGTTTCAAGAAGAAATGAACAATACCAAAAGACCGACCAATTTACTTTATGCATGGTGTTATAAGGATGGTTAGGTTAAGTATTCGTTCCCACGATCCCGCCAGAGCCGGAGAGATCTACCTAGGGACAGTCCACTAGATAGTGTAGAGTCCTTAGGTATGATGAAAAAAGGAGAAAAGTGAGAAATGGGAAGAGTGCGGACTGAGATAGAGCTAGAACTGGAATAAACCCAACAAGGTTCTAGTTATGAAGTCTCGGTAAGCACTGAAGGGGTTGAAGAATGAACAAGAACTAAATGTGAAAAGGGTGAAAAGAAATAGCCCTCCATTAATTCAACCTTAGGGCAAAAACCGGGTTCAATTCATATGCTACTGGTGGTTACTAAAGTAACACTGGTATTGAAGACAAGACATCATGGACCCAGTGATGCACTGCACTTAACTTCCCAAGCCACTCAAGTTCCTCTTAAAAAGACTTGTTTCATTCTCACGGGGAACCTACATAATCTATCGACTTTTTCTTAGAGATTGTTGATATTGAAGAAGGAGACCCTCTCCCTAGTCTCCGGCATAAGAAATCAAATGTGCACAATTGAGTCTAGAGCCAAGAGATCATCCACGAAATCTCATTAGGACACTAAATTAATGAAGACTTGCTATTTCACACAATGTGGAAAGTAAGAATATATTAAGAGTCCTACGCATTATCCTTGTGGTATTGCCAGAACATCAGAGTGATATGTAAAAGTATTCACGATGAAGACGGAAATCCTTCTAGAGCCAACATCAAACAAGCTCTTGGTGGGTGACATGTGAGATCTTGCAAAAGATCAAGCTTGTGACAACTGGATAGAAACGATGGGGCGATTTATTCGTGAATCAACCTTGGTCCAGGAAATGAATTGACGAATACTTTTGAAAAAACCGTTCGATGTGCAAACCTTCTTTTCTCTAGCACGTCGAATGTGTATTCATATTTCAAACACAAAAAGTATCTCTGATTGAAAAAAATACTTTTGGAAAAACCGTTCGATGTGCAAATCTCTTCTTTCCTCTAGCACATCGAATGTGTACTCCTTTCAAATATAAAAGGTATTTTTGATTGAAAATTGATCTTTCTCATACAACCTTCGTCGTATTGCAAAAATCTTTCTTCTAAGCAATACACGATTGTTTTCAAATCAAATTTTCATCAATCAGTGAATCTCAAATCGCTGGTTCACTCACTCAGTGTTGTCTTCTTTGAGACGCTCCGGTTTGAGAACAACTAGAACAGCTGCGAAACCCTGTCAAGGAGATTCTTCGGAACTATACCTGATCACAGGCAGTACTTGTACTGATCAACGGGGAACCGTGGGTCGTGTACCTCAATTCAACGAAAGTGATCAAAGACACTTTCGTGTGTTTTATTGCTAACTGTTCTTTGCAGGTACATTTGGACGGTTGCAGCTGATCAGAATTGAGGAGACAATCCAAAGCCGCATGCTCACAGTATCCACACTTGATTGAAGAAATCATGACTAGTGTATATCTACTGAACCTGGCTCTAATATTTTTATACTATGCTTCTGCTACGCTGCTGCAAATATCATGAACCAGTAAAGCTTCCGCTACTCTGATGGAAAGATGTCATGATCCTGAAAGTGTGAGCATGTCGGTCCTAAAGTCACAACATCACATGATGGCAACACAATAAAGGGTGATCCAGAGATTTACTGTGGCTGATGATCTCAAAGAAAGCTCGAAGATCATCAAAGATGTGGATCAGTTCAAGGACCTTCACTAAAAGTACAAATCTATGCGGACTTTGAAGAATCGCTACAAAAGCACAAAGATTGCGGAAATTGAAGAATAGAAGTCTACGAGCTCAGAACAGAAGACAAAGAAAGAATGCTAGGATGCAAAATGTATTTCATGAGGTGACCTCCCTTAGGGGGAGATTTTTAGGAATTGGAAATTCCATGTTAAAGTGTCGGTCACCCCAATTATGGTCTAGCATATGTTAGCTCGTAGACGTGTTGTTATTTACGTTATTTAGTAGTTAATTAGTTAGTTTGTAGCGTAGAATAGTTTAGTGTAACACCGTGGAGGAAGGACGGGTCTTTACCCACTGTATTCCTGATCCACAGTCCGACAGGAGGACGTATAAGTTGTAAGTATAAATACCCCTTCCATCCTTGGAAGGGGTGGTGCTTCTCAATCTAACATTTCATTTTTTACAAAGCAAGTCTCTAACAAGAAACACCCTCTCACTCTTTCGCTCTCTAAAACATGGCTTTCTTGTATCACCACCATCCTAGACCACCCGAATCATCAAACACAATAATATTTACGATCCTTGATGAGTGTGTAAATACTCATCATTTTTGGTTAAATCTGAACTGCAAAACGTTTAAAAATGCTCAGAAATGCATCAAAATACTGAAAATATTCCAAAATTGCATTTTATATGTTTCAGATGCAAAATGTTTAAAATCAGATGAAAAATGAGCTAAGTTTGCATAATTGGCAGTTTCAGTCCCCCAAGTTTCAAAAATTGTCAGAAATAGTCCCTGAGCACATAATTTCAAAAGAAAAATCACCAAAGGTCCTTTTAAAATCATAAGTTGTCAAAATTAGTCCTTTGGTGAAAAATATCAAAAGTTTTGAGAATTTACAAAATTGGTCCTTCAAGTTTGAAAATTGGCAAAAATGGCCCTTGGAAATTGGAAAATGTCAAGTTTGGTCCTTGCATTATTAAAACTTGTCACTTTTAGTCCTTGGAGCAACTTTGCAGATTTGGCAGCCTAGGTCCCTTGATTTCCAGAAATTACACATTAGGTCCCTATGTTATTAAACCCTTTACAAGCCTCTTGGACCCTTGTCAAAACACTTGTGACCCTGCCAACCCTTTGGACCCTTACCAATTTGACCCACCCTTTTTAATATTCAACCCCTGGTCAAACAAGCAAGTCAAATATCTGGTTAACCCCCTTGGCGCCAATAAGTCTTCCTTCCCCACTTGCTCACCTGCAAAACCAGAGCACCCATCCCCCCTCCTCACCTTATCCCTTCCTTGTTCCCCCCACCTCTACCACACTACAAAATGCATTTAATGCACCCTTTCCCCCCTCACTCAACCTCCAACTGGTATATACACCATTTCTCGCCAAAAACCAATCAATGGCCAAAATCATCTTGACTCATCCAATGGACCAAAAACCATGTGGGATCTGCTCATTTTGGAGAGAGAAAGCTTTTGGATATAAAAGGAAGGAAGAAGAAGCAATGAAAAAGAGTAGTTAGTTTTATATTTTTCTTGTATGTCGTTTTTAAGATAATTGCTTTAGTTTAAGTTTTAAAATGTAATCTTTTGTTTCTTTGATATAAACTCAAGTGATTTTATCATTGTAATCTGTTTTCAAGTCCTAATTTAAAGTTTCATTTCAGTTCCAATTTTCAAGTTTACTGTTGAAAATTTCAGTTTCATTGTCTTATGTACAAGCTTCTATTAGCTTCTTTTTAAGTTCAAACAAGTTCACTCAAGCTTATTTTAGCTTTTGACAAGCTTTGGAAACAGTTTCAAGCATTTTCACTTATGGTCAACAATAGTCAACTGTGAGTTCAAATTGCAATGGAATTGGATATGGTTGTTGCAGATCCTTGATTTGGGTTGGAATAGTTGCATTTAGTGTAGTTATAGTTTTGGTTTTAGCCTGCAAACTAGCTGGACATTGGTGAGTAAATTTCTCATTTTCAATTTTCAAGTCAATTTGCAGTTTTTGTTTGTACTTGTATCTGTGGTTAAAAATAGTTCAGATGTGTTTATCAAGTTATATTTAGGACTAGTAAACTTAGTTTGATCAATTGCAGCAGCTAGTTAAGTGGTTGGTTTATTTTATTTGCAAAACAGTTGATAAAAGGAGTGTTTGGATATTGGAGCAAATCTGTATTAGAGGCTTGCTCAGTGGTAGGATCTTGTTGTTCTATGTTTGTGTAGCTCTATTTGACTCATTAGAGTCAGTTAATTGCAACTGCACACTCTTTAAGTCAAAACTCCCTTTAATCTGTCTTATAATCTTCACTGTTGTGATTTTGTCAAAACAAAAGCTCATTTTGTGTTTAAATATCATAGAATTAGATTGCATTAGGTTTATTTCATCATAATACATTGATATCAATCCATAAATTGTCTTCAAATCTCAATTTGGTCAATATTTCATTTCTGCTTTAAAAGTCAAAATAGTGAAAATCAGTTTTAAGCCAATCTAGAGGGATTTTTCATGAGCTCATTTCTGAGCCTATTCATGTGAAACTTTGGATTTAAGAACTTCTACTGGTCTATTTTATTATTATCATTTTTTTCAAATTTTGTCAATTTTGTTTAAGCTTCAAAAGTGCTTGTCAAATGGGCTTAATATGCCCTGTGCACTGACTCAGTTGATACTGAGTCTGCACAGGGTCTTGCAAGGCCTCCTACAAGCTCAGTTGAGCTTATCTAGGTCTGATTATTGGTTTAGAGATAGTCACCCAGGTCTGCATTAGGTTTCTTCTTTTAGTTTTGAGTTTGGCTTATTTAGGAAGCTTGTGCTTAATCTCCAAGTAGACCCTAGAAACTGTTTTTGTGCTTAAACTCCAAATCATTCAAATCTTAGCAATTTGCAATTCTGTGGTTGAGAGCAGTTATAAATTGTTGCATTGGAGTACTTTTAGCATATTTTAGCTTGTGTTATCAGTTGGTGGCTTGTTGTGTTCATTTGGCTTATTCAAGTGCTTATTTGTAAGCACTTGCAATAGCAGTTCCTTATTCTTACACACAAGAACCTGTTTTTCCATTTTTCTTAGATTCCTTATATTATTTTAGACTTTTCTTGAATTTTTCAGATTTTTCCAAGCCTGTTTGCTATTTTTCTGCATTTAAATCAATTTTTAGCACTTTTTAAATAGCTTTTAATCCAATTAATTAAGAAAAGGTTCAAAAAAATAATTTTTCATTTTTCTTAAGTTAAGATAAATATAAAAAGTCAAAGAAATATTTTTCTAGATTTTTATTAGTTAAATTTGTATTTTTAAGTAATTTAAGTAGTTTTAAATAGTTTTTAATTCCTAGAAAATAGAAAAATAATCAGAAAAATATAAAAATAGTTTTGAAAATTCTCTTTTGTCATTTTAGATTTTTCCAAGTCATAAGTTTATTTTTCTAGCTTTATTTCATATTTTCTTGTATTTTAGGCTAATATTAAATAGTTAAAATAGTTTTTAATTAATAATAATTAAATAAATAGTTATAAAAATAATTTTCTTTTTCTAATAATTTTATTTTATTTTTAGGATTTCAAAAATGTCATTTTCATATTTTTAGGTCTTTTATTTCTTAGATTTCACTTTTTATTTTGTACGTATACGTAGTTTTTAAACGTACATTTTACGTTTCTTTTATCTGATTGTTGTGTTTTCCAATTCTGTTTCAAATCTCATTCCAATCAATCAGTAGTGTAATAATTCATCTAAATCCTACTGATCACTATCCTTAGTGATCATTCTACCATCTGATCAAGTGTTTACACACCATTGAGTCTCCGTGAGACTTAACGACCCGGGAATTCATTATATTCTCTGATCTTCATTGTATTGGTTTCTGAGCAGTTTTAAGTTTATTACGGTTAGCCATTCACAAGTGGCTAGCTTGTGTGATTAAGCTTGACTGTGTATTCAGGAACCAATCAAATTTTCGGCGCCGCTGCCGGGGAGGCTTTAGCGTGTGTTAAACCTTTTTCAGACCCGTACTTGCACATATACCACCTTTTGTAAACAGTTTTCTTTTGTAAAGTTATCAATAATCCAAAAAGTTCATTCACACTTTTCCTAAAGTGTTAACAAAACCAAAAATATTTTCATTCTTTGTTTTTATAGCATGTTTTTCAAAAATCCAAAAATATCCATCCTTTATCTTCAAATCTGTTTAATTCTCCATTCCTTATCCTCTATAACCGTTTAATTCTTCATCTCTTATCCCTCTTATCCGTTTAATTCTTTATGTCATGGTTTTCGACATGTTCGTGGTGTGGAGGTCCATTTAACGGTGGAAATTGTCGGCGATGTACCAATGTGAGTTTCGGAGACAAATTTGTTGGTAATCCCGATCCCATTTCTAATAATGAAACACCCGATTTTTCCTACCTACCTCCACAGCCCCAATACGAATCATACTCATGCGAGTTTTGTGGGAATGATTCTCATTACGGTTTTGATTGTCCACCACGGGTCCCGCTTGTCTATGAGCCAGAACCATGTTACAATCAGAACTTTGGCGAAAATTATTTTCCCAATTATCTCTGTTGTGAGAATTGTGGGGGTCTGATGCGTGCCAAACAGTCAAGCTAAATCACTCAAGCCGGCCACTTGTGAATGGCCGACCGTAATCAGCTTAAAACTGCTTAAGCACGAATGCAATGAAGATCTGGGGAGTATAGTGTTTCCCCGGATCGTTATGTCCCAGCGAGCTGTGCAATGGATCACCAAACGTATAGTGATCGAGAGATTTGAACGGAAAAGGAGATTGAGATTATTATAACTACAGGAAAAGGACATAAACTACAAGGGCTTAAATGCAAATTAAAGAAAGATAAAAAATATTAAATAAACGCTATCACTATTTGCAAAATGATGTTTTTGTGATTTTATAAAACAAAATGACTTAAATAAACTATTTTAACTAAAACGTAAACTTAAAATATCTAAAAACGTGGCCTAAAATGAAAACGTACGTTATGTACGAAAATTACGCTGGAGCGCAAGATAAAACGTAAAATTTGTGAAATAAAAGTCCTACGAGTGTAAAAACAATTTTCTCACGTACTACATGACAAAAGAAAATTTTAGGAAAAAGCCGGGTATGTTTTCGACTCTTAAATTATTTATTACGAATTAAATACTATTTTACACTAATTAATTAATTAAAAATATTAAACTAATTGGGAAAAATCTGAAAAAATCACAAAAAGATCTTTGGTCTATGCTGGACCTAGGAAAAATAAGTAAACCGGGTCTTGTTTGGGAAAATAAGCTGTGAATAAGCTCAAAAGAGCTTATAGGCAAAACTGAGTTAATGGTTAAAGGATTTGTTTGTGTAAATCTCAACGAGAAAAGACCCAAGGGCGAATTGGTTACAGGTACACATGCTATCACTCTCATCCAAGGGAGAGGTCTCAGGTTCGACCCCTGCCTCTCCCTTTTTGCAAAATTATTTTTTTTTAGAAACCTTCTTTTGGAAATTGAAGATGCAATCAAAATAAAAGATTTTTGTGAAAACTTTTCTTGTGAGAACCTTAAATAAGCTGTTTTAACAGCTTATTTGACCACTGCTGTGGGCAGACCCAACCAAACGCACCTTATACAGTTTTTGTGAACACAAATAAGCTGTGGATAAGCAGTTTAAAGAAAAGAACCAAACTGAGACATGAATTCAACTATCCAAAATAAGCTAGAACAATCAAAAAGCAAACAGAATTAAGAGGGAATAAGCAGTTGGCTAGATGAGCTATGCTAGGGAATCCTAGGCTAAGTACATGGAAAATAAGCAAGGTAGAAGCTCAAATAAGTACTCTATAAGCTGAAGTTAAACTAAACATAAACTAAAAATACTAAAGGGCAATAAGAATCCTAGAATAAGCTAACTACAATCCTAATAAGCACTAAAACAATAAGTAACTTAACTGCTATGGTGGTTCAGCAAAACAGGCACAAGGGGTGCTCTTTGGAGCTTATTTTAAATAAGCTAGAGAGAGAAGTAGCTTTTGAGCTTCTGAGCCTAGAGAGTCCACCTAGTCCACTTGCTTTTGCCCCCAACAGACACTGTCAATAAGCTGTTTACAGCTTATTAATAAGCTAAGAAAAAATTGCTGAGATGGGGGAAATCCCCTGTGCACAGATCATGCAAACGCCCAAGCCACCCACTTTGAACCCATTGCAGCCCTAGTAAAACATTTTAGTGAATTTTTTTCTCTTAACCACAATTAAACAAGCTGGTTGACTTCCTATTTTTATTTTTTAAAATTTTTTATCACAACAAAATCTTCACTAAATTGCTTATGAAAAATGTCACAAAACAAGTTAAAAGAAAAAAAAATGACAGATTACTTTTGACACCAAACCTTTTCAAAACTTTTGCATTCACCTCATATAGGTCTAAACTGACTTGGATACACTAAATTAAGTTTGACTTCTCCGGTCAAAGATGGTTTAAACCTATTTGACCCATTTTTGTAACTTAAAACCAAACACTCCCTGATGCAAAGATTTTGACACGAATTGCTTAATTGAAACTAAATTGGGAGAAAAAATTAAGCGGGGAACTAATACAGGAATTGAATAACTAAAATAACTAGAATATTAAAGAAATTTATCAAAAGAAATTTTCATTGAATAAAAACATATTACAAATAAAAGGAAACTAAGACTTCACTCAATAACTAAAAACTAGGGTTTTTCAAAATCTAAAAACTAAAAACTAAAAACTAAGTGCCTTATAAATTGGCATACAAGCTTTTATACTACTACTAGATCTCTTCTTCTCTTTCTTCTTCTTTTCTCTTCTTGTTGTCTTGTGTCTGTGAGGTGAAAGTGAGCTGGGGAGACAAGCCTGCTGCCCGACAGAGATGGGGAGGGGACAAGGCGTGCCAGGGGATGGAGACAAGCTTGCAGGGATAGGGTTGTAGGGGTTTTTTTTTATTATTGTTTGTGTCTGGTTTGTGTTGGGTTTGTGTTGGGCGGGAAAAAATGAAGAAGAAAAGGGGTTATTAAACCCTTGACCGGGTAAATGGGAGTTGACCGTGGGTATGGACCGGGTTGGAAGGGTAAATGGCTTTGGGCCTAAGGTTTATTTTGGGCTTGGGGTCAAGTAGTAACTTGGACATGGGATTTATTTTGGAGACAATTTAGTAGTTAAGGGACCAAAACTGTAAAATCTGCAAATGTAATCCAAGGGTAGGTTTTGACAATCTCTGAAAATTCCAAGGATCAAACTGCAAGTCTCTAATATTCCAGGGACCAAACCTGTCATTTTTGAAACTCAAAGGACTAAACTTGTAACTTCTCAAAACTTTTGAAATTTTTCACCAAAGGACTAATTATGACAACTTATGATTTCAAAAGGACCTTTGGTGACTTTTCTTTTAAAATAGGTGCCCAGGGACTATTTTTGTCAAATTTTGAAAATCGGGGGACTGAAACTGCCAATTTTGCAAACTTTGCTCGTTTTTCATCTGATTTTGAACATTTTGCATCTGAAACATATAAAATGCAATTTTGGAATATTTTCAGTATTTTGATGCATTTCTGAACATTTTTAGACGTTTTGCAGTTCAGATTGACCCAAAAATGATGAGTATTTACACACTCATCAATCCCCCACACTAAACTATTGCTAGTCCCTAGCAATCTTTTGAGAAAAACTTAATGGATTTGAATCTCTTTACCAAAAGCCATTACTTCTGGAGTAGCCAAATGTTTCAGTTCAAGTAAGAACCATGGTACACCGATAACCATGTGATTTTGAGCAAACCACCAGCTTTCAACGGATTTGATTTTGTCTTTACCAGAAGCCGTTTGCTCTGGACTAGCCAACTCTTAGATAAATTATCAATATTATCTTTGGTGAGCTGATTACCAATTATGGTTTTTCCACTGCCTTTACCACAAGCCATAAACTTGCGGGCTAGCCAACTCTTCACTTTTTAGGATATGGTGAGCTGAATACCATACAATTTTGGGCAAATTGCAAGCCGTCAACGGATTTGAGATATCTTTACCAAGAGCCGTTTTCTCCTGGATTAGCCAATCCTTTAGTTTATTAGACATGGCGGACTGATAACCAAATGAGTAAGTGCAAAACACTTACTCAAAAAAAAAATTTTGGCCAAAAACGGGGGAATTGGGCGGTATAATTACATGATAAAATTCGTGAGAATCCCCCCCACACTTAGAAATGAATATTGCCCTCAATATTTGATTGGTGCAAAACCGTCAAGTTTTCTCACGCGAGCTAGCCACTTGTGAATGACCAGCCGTAAGGAACTTAAAACAGCTCACACACCAAATGCAATTTAGATCAGGAGAATACAGTGGATTCCCGGGTCGTTAAGTCCTACGGAGGATGACTGGTGTTTAACACAATCAGATGTCGAATAACCACTAAGGATAGTGATCAGTAAGGATTTTGAGATATTTATACCTAAAGAAAAGATTAATAAATTACAGCGACTTAAATGCAAATTAAAGGAAATTTAAAAAGTTAAATTCTATTAAATAAATGCTATCACTATTTTTAAACTGATGTTTTTGATTTTATGTTTTTATAAAACTGAATTAAAAACTACGTGACGTACAAATAAAAACGTAAAACTTACACAATATAAATCCTAAAAATATGAAAATGATATTTTTACAAACCTAATGATATAAGAAAATTTTAAGAAAAAGAAAATTATTTTTATAACTATTTAATTAATTATTATTAATTAAAAACTATTTTTAACTAATTAATAATAACCTAAATTACAAGAAAATATGAAAAAAACCTAGAAAAATAAAATTAAGACTTGGAAAAATCTAAAATAACAAAATAGAAATTTCAAAACTATTTTTATATTTTTCTGATTATTTTTCTATTTTTTATCTATTTTAAACTATTAAAAACTAATTAAATTACTAAAAATTACAAAATAAACTATGAAAAATCTGGAAAATTACTTTTTTTACTTTTTATATTTATCTAAACTTAATAAAAATTAAAAATTATTTTTTTGGACTTTTTCTGATTTAATTGTATTAAAAGCTATTTAAAATTACCTAAAAACTGTTTTTAATTAAGAAAAATAGCAAACAGTGTTGGAAAATTATGAAAATTTCAGGAAAACTCTAAAATGATATTATGAATCTAGGAAAAATAGAAAAACATGGTGTTGTGTGGAGGAAATTGAATCTGCTATTGTAAGTGCTTATTAATAAGCACTTTGAATAAGCAAGTGAGAACCAAGGACCACCAAACCTTCATAGAAGCTATATTTTACTAAAATAACTCAAAAGCAACCAGTTACAACAAGCTTAAACCTCTGGAATACCAATTGATCAGATTTGATGTGTTGAGCTTATTGTGCAAAACAGTTGTGAAGGTGCTACTTTTAAGCTTAAGCACAAGTCTGACAATAAGCTAAAAATGAAAAGCAATAATTGGAACTTGAAAGAGACCTGGCTAAGATCATATAATCCAAAAACCAGACCTAGAAAAGCTCTGTGGAGCTCTGGATAAGCTCTGCAATAAGCTGAGAAAACTCAGTGGTGACTGAGTTTGGTGAGCAGGGCAAATAAGCCCTGCTTGATGAGCTTGTTTGAGTGCTTTAAAAAATTAACAAAAATCAACAAAAATACTAATAAGAAACTAGACCAAGAGAACTTATAAAACCCAAAGTTTGAATTGATTTGGCCCAGAGATGAATCTGTGAAAAATCCCTCTAGTTGGCCCAAAACTGGTTTTTTTCACTATTTTGACTTTTGAGCAGTTGAGACAAGTTTGACTAAACTGAACTTGGATCTTGATTTGTTAACTGATTTTGATGTTTTGTGGTATAATGAGACTAAGACAAGCTACTCTAGTGATTTCTAAGCATGAAACAAGGTTTTGATTTCCTAAACTCTTAACAGATAAGCATAATGAGACAGTTATATGTAATTTTGACTATTGAGAGTTGCAAGCACAGTTTAATGACAGATATGAGTACAAATTGACTAAACAATCATGAACCAACAGGTTTTACTCACTGACTAAACCTCTAGCAGATTTTAAGCTATAAATCCAAACACCATTTTAGTGACTGTTTTGTAATTAAAACTGATCTAATCTCTACTCTAGCTAATATTACTGATCAAACTAAGTTAAACTAACTTAATTAATACTAGTTGAACAGGTTTTAACAGACTACAACTACAAACACATCATATGCAATGAGACCTTGAAAATCACTTACAAATGGAACTTTAGCCACAGTGGCTTGAACTGAACCAATGAACTACCACCTATTCTAAACCAAACATACTGCTTCTAAATCACCCCAAATCCATGTCTGCATCACCAAATTCCATTTCTATGCCTGTTTAACCAAAACTCCTTCCCTGTTGACTTTTGTTGACTTTTGTCCAATCTTGATTGAAACTGAATAACAAGCTTACAAAAAGCTATCTTAAGCTTAAATAAGTTTGTTTTAGCTTAAATAAAGCTTATTGAAGCTTTGAATACAAGAGTTTAAGTTTGAAATTTTAAACAGTGTACATAAGATTTGCTACTGAAATGAAACTTTGATTTAGAGGCTCAAACTGAATTACATTAACTAAATAACTTAGTCCCAATATCATAAAGCTTGAAATTACAATTTGAAAAGCTAATTAAAACATTTTAAGACAAATACGACATACATGAATTTTTAAAAGCTAACTACTGGTCTTCTCTTTGCTTCTCTGCCTCTTTTATGCATCAATTAGTCTCCACGTGGCCTTCTGAGAGAATCCCACCTCTTTTTGGAGCCAATGGGTGAGTTTTGAGCCTTTTAGCCGTTTTTATCCATTTGGCGGGAAAGCCTATATTTGACTTGTAGGCCTGTGATAGCTGCTAGGGGGGGTGGCATTAATTGTGGGGGGTTAGTGATGATGAGGGGGTGGTGGAAAGGTGATGGGAGAGGACTGTGTGCAGGCAAGAGAGGTGGAAGAAGAACAGTGGGGGGCGCGCTTCTCTGCTTTTGACTTAATTTGACCAAGGTTCAAAAAGAGTAAAGACAGGGGGTCCAAAATGTATAAAGGCAGGGGGTCAAATTCAATTTGACAAGGCTTAGGTTTAGTTAATAAGACAAGGACCAAAACTGCAATTACTTCAATCTTGAGGGACCAATCCTGCCATTTCTCCAAAGTTAACACAAGGACTGAAATTGACAAACTCTAATAGTACAAGGACTAGTTTTGACATTTTTGATTTTCCAAGGACTATTTTTGCCAAATTCCAAAGTTCAGGGACCTAAGTTGTAATTTTATAAATTTGAATCTCAAGGACCAATTTTGACAACTTAGGAATCCCTAGGGACTCAAAATGATATTTTTCTTTATTTAGATTTACCAGGGACTGTTTTTGACAACTTTTGAAACTTGGGGGACTAAAACTGCCAATTATGCAAACTTGATACGTTTTTCACCAGATTTTGATATTTTTGCATTTAAAATACATAAAACACTTATTTTTGATATTTTTATCATTTTGATGCGTTTCTGAGTGTTTTCAGATGTTTTTGCAGTTTAATTTGTACAAAAATGATGAGTATTTACACACTCATCAATCCCCCACACTAAGATATTGCTAGTCCCTAGCAATGATTTGAGAAAAATTAATGGATTTCATCTCTTTACCAAAAGCCATTACTTCTGGAGTAGCCAAATGTTTCAGTTCAAGTAAGAACCTTGGTACACCGATAACCAAATGATTTTGAGCAAATCACCAGCTTCCAACGGATTTGATTTGTCTTTACCAGAAGCCGTTTGCTTCTGGACTAGCCAACTCTTAGATAAAATATCTTTGGTGAGCTGATTACCAATTATGGTTTTCCAACTGCCTTTACCACAAGCCATAAACTTGCGGGCTAGCCAACTCTTTACTTTTTAGGATATGGTGAGCTGAATACCATACAATTTTGGGCAAATTGCAAGCCATAAACGGATTTGAGATATCTTTACCAAGAGCCGTTTGCTCCTGGATTAGCCAATCCTTTTGTTTATTAGACAAGGCGGACTGATAACCAAATGAGTAAGTGTAGAACACTTACTCCAAAAAAAAAATTTGGCCAAAAACGGGGGAATTAGGCGGTATAATTACATGATAAAATTCGTGAGAATTCCCCCCCACACTTAGAAATGAATATTGCCCTCAATATTCAAAGTACCGGCGGTTATGCCGAAACATAGAACGTAAAAGGGAAATACTACGGCCATTATTTAGCAAGGATTTTTTTTTTTTTTTTTTTTTTTTTTTTTTTTTTTTTTGAAATTCTTATATATACACAACATGTGGGGCAACTCCCCCACACTAGGGTGGTAGAAAGTATAAAGAAGAAGCTAAACTGTCAAGTTTTGTCACACAAGCTAGCCACTTGTGAATGGCTAACCGTAACAAACTTCAGACAGCTCAGAAATATGGGTGAAAACCCATATGGCATGCTACTGTTTTTGATACCCGAGTCGCTAGCTTGACTCGATCCCCGCATTCATTGGTTCATGGGGAAAGTTTGTAGATCCGGGACAACCACAGGAGGAATGTCCTCTCCAAAATAGTGCTTCAATCGATGACCATTCACTTTAAAGTTTGGACCATCGGGTTGAGATAACTCAATGGTGCCATAAGGATAAACCTTAGTGATAGTGAATGGTCCAGACCATCGGGATTTAAGCTTTCCCGAGAAAATCTTCAATCTTGAATTGAAAAGAAGGACTCGATCACCAACGTTGAAAACGCGGTTCTTGATTTTAGAGTCATGAATCTTCTTTGTCTTTTCTTTATAGATCAAAGAGTTCTCGTAAGCTTGATCACGGAGTTCATTTAATTCATTCATTTGAACTTTCCGGTGATCACCAGCTGTCTGAATATCGAAGTTGGCATGCTTCAAGGCCCAGTATGCCTTGTGCTCGAGCTCAACCGGCAGATGACACGCCTTCCCGTATACAAGCTTGTATGGAGTGCACCCGATGGGTGTTTTATAAGCTGTACGGAAGGCCCAGAGTGCGTCATCTAGCTTATCCGACCAAGAGGCACGGTTTTCACCAACCGTCCTCTCAAGAATTCTTTTAATCCCCCGGTTAGAAACTTCCACTTGCCCACTTGTTTGGGGGTGATACGCAGTAGAGAGACGGTGAGTTACACCATACTTCTGCATGACTCTATCAAATTGGTCATTGCAGAAATGCGTACCACGATCACTGATTATGGCTCGTGGAGTTCCAAACCTAGCAAAGAGAGATTTCAAGAATTTCACAACAACTCGGGCATCATTGGTATGCAAAGCCTTAGCTTCAACCCATTTTGACAGATAGTCAACGGCCACGAGTATGTACTTATTACCGCGAGAAGAAGGAAATGGCCCCATAAAGTCAATGCCCCAGATGTCAAAAATCTCACACACTTGAATGGCGTTTTGCGGCATTTCATTTCTTTGTGAGATATTCCCGTGACGTTGACAAGCGTCACAGGCTTTGACAAATTCGTGGGCATCTTTGTAAATTGTGGGCCAATAGAATCCGGAATCAAACACCTTCTTAGCGGTGTAGTTGGGGCTATGATGTCCCCCAGTAGGTCCAGAATGGCAAGCCTTGAGAATGTCAATAGCTTCCTGACCATACACACATCGCCTGATGACTTGATCCGCGCAAATTTTAAACAAGTAGGGGTCGTCCCAGAAGTAATGTTTAACATCCTTGAAGAATTTATTTTTCTGTTGGGACGACATCCCTTTCACTATGAAGTTACCCGCATGGTAATTTGCGAAGTCAGCAAACCATGGGGTAGAAGAGTCTCCACGAAAAGAAACCGCATTGAGTGTCTCGAGAGGAAATGTTTCATTTATTTCCTTTTTCTCGAAAACATCTTGGTGAGGGTTTTCTAAACGGGATAGATGATCAGCAGCCAGGTTCTCTGCTCCTTTTTTATCGCGTATAATGATATCAAATTCTTGCAGGAGGAGAACCCAACGGAGCTGTAACGCCCCGACCCGCCAAGGGTAAAGGAATCACAAGTAATGGTGTCATATCAAAGCAAAACATTCATAACCAAAAGAAAGTCTTAACATAAATGCGGAAAATAATCCAAGTCAAATGACTTCAATACATAGGTCCCAGCGGAAACGTAATAAACTTCAAACATAATATCCGAAATAAAAGTCTAAATGGCATCATAAGAAATCAAAGCTAAAATCTCTAAGGTAAGTCCACTCAAGCACTCATCCCAAAGCAACCCAGCTTCCAATGCTTAGATACCTGCCGCGGAAGAAAAGAAAAGTGCGGCTGAGCTTCAAAAGCCCAGTGAACAGATATGAAAGCAAAAGCGAATACTAAACGATAACGGATACGAATTAAAGTGAATGAGCCATAACAAAATCTTTATCATTTTCAAAGCATAAGTCATAATTTCAAAAGATATTTATAGTCAACTACCACGAGCCTATAACTTATATCAGATCACATTCATAATCACGTAAGGCAACATTTTGTAGGGGAGACCTACCAGAGTTATGAAGGACGTGCACGCACGCAGCATCAATCGTCAGATAACATATAACAGATAACATATAACAGATCTAGGATGCATCCATACGCCCCTTCCTACATATTCACAAATATGCTTCACCATCCAGAGACGTGGCAGAACATCACTCTACTGCCCTAGAGTCATATCAGAGGTGCATCACTGATACGGACATGGAACCCCCATGACTAGTTAAATATTTGGCTCGGGTGTCAAACTATCTTAGGTCAAATCAGAATGTCATAACTGACACAGATCATATTTTATCAGAAAATCATTCATATTTCCAAAATCATAGTTTTCATATCAGATAGTTCAAAATCAGATGTTTCATAATTCAGAAATCAGAGTTCAGATAAGCAATAGCTCAAACAAATCAGATTTGGGATTCATAGCAAAGGCTTAGGAAAACCTAATACGAAAGAAAACATTAAGAGAAACCTTTACTGAAAAGGTCAGAATATCTGTACGTTATTCCAACGCAAAGATCGAAAAGCAGAAAGACGAAAGCAAAGGATTACTCCCTCTTCATAGAACCTATAGACATTAACGATCGTCCAAGTTATTTATGATTCCATAATCGTCAAAATGATCTTTTAGTATTTGGTATTCATAATTAGTGATCTTTATACTTTAGAGTTTTATTAATGAGTCTTAAATATTTTATAATTAAAGTTGTAGATTAGGGTTCGTTATATCATTTATTAAAGTCTAGGGTTAAATGTGAAAATAGTTTATAAGTTATAACTCACACACGAAATAACACTTACTATATTTAGCTCAAACCCTAATAAACTCTCATTTACGTTCTAGGGTTTCTTACTCTTTAACATCTCATTAATATGCATTTACTTTACATGTTACGTCTTAATGACTCGCTACTTAACCTAATACGTAATTAATAACCTTCTTTACTTTTACACTTTATCATGCACGTTTATGATTTCATGTGACCATAAGTTATTAGGGTTTAGTATACTTTACACGCTTTACATATTTTAAAACTAGGGTTTATGTTTACGTAACCCTTACTTATTTATTACACGTCCAAAACTCTTGTATACATATTCGATTCAACTAGGGTTTTCGGCTAACATGTTTTACTCAAGACCTAGCTCATCTAAACATGTTTCGTATACAAGTTATAATGTTTTAAACCCCATTCGAAACTCATGCATGCCTCGGTCCAACCTCATGCATGTTTCGGCTTAGCTCAACTCAACATATACATGACCCGATTAATTATTACTTATTACTTTACACGTTCCTTATTAATTACAAGTTAAATAAATTAGGGTTTCCCTTGTTTCTTGGTTTACACCTCTCGGCCACAAAAAGAAAACAAGAAAACATGACGAAACAAAATATAACTTGACATATTCATGCAAGGTACGTTAAAAGAAAGATGAATAAACGTTATACCTTCACTTGAATAAGAAAAATCGACACCAATGGTGTGTTTGGAACTCTCGGCCGAGCAAAGAAGAAAAGGAGAGGCAAAGCAAAACTAGGGTTTCAATTTAATGATTATGTGATGTATTTATAGTTGTAGTATTTGAGTTAGACTAGGAAAGTAATTGGGTTTGGGTTGGCTTGGGTCCAACCGGTCACAAACAAACACCCCTTTGGGCTTCGGCCCCCTTGGCTCGCACGAACACAAACAAACACCCCCTTTGGGCTTCGGCTTGGCGCAAAACAAAAGAAAAGAAACGAGTCCATTTAATAATCGAACGGCCCAACATATTAGCGAAACATTTAAGTCCTTCGTCGTACCAAAGTCGTTCACGTAATTATATTTGTTAAGTTTTATTTATTAGGTTTTTAATTTCGTACTATATTATAAACGTATTTTACTATTCTTGGTTCCAAGGGTATTTTAGTCTTTATATAGGTTTTAGATTTTCGGGTTTTACAGGAGCAATCTCGGCTTTGCATCTTGTTTTGCAAAGAGATATTTGAGAGTCGAGTGATCCGTATACACCACGCATTTGGTCAAGATGAGGTATGGCCGAAACTTTTCAAACGCATACACCACAGCTAATAGTTCTTTTTCTGTAGTGGTGTAGTGGGTTTGAGCTTCGGTCATGGTCTTACTTGCGTAGTGGATAGGCTGAAAATGCTTGGTTTTGCTTTGCCCCAAGACTGCACCGATAGCAAAATCACTTGCATCGCACATGAGCTCAAAGGGTAGATCCCAGTCGGGGGCAACTAGAATGGGTGCTTCCGTAAGCTTTTTCTTTAGTGTTTCAAAAGCTTCGACGCACTCAGGAGAGAAGATAAAAGGAGCTTCTTTTTCAAGAAGATGGGTCATAGGCCGAGCGATTTTAGAAAAATCCTGTATGAATCTACGATAAAACCCGGCATGACCAAGGAAACTCCTAATACCTTTGACGGTAGTAGGATGAGGCAGTTTAGCAATAACATCAACTTTTGCTCTATCCACCTCAATCCCGTTTTTGGAAATCTTATGGCCAAGGACTATGCCTTCTTTGACCATAAAGTGACTCTTCTCCCAATTTAGACAGAGATTGGTGTCTTCACATCTTTTAAGCATTCTGTCTAAATGGGAGAGACATGTCTGAAATGAATCCCCAATGACTGAGAAGTCATCCATAAACACCTCCATTGTTTCCCCGATCATGTCGTGGAATATGGCCATCATACAGCGTTGGAACGTGCCAGGAGCGTTACATAAGCCAAAAGGCATACGTTTGTAGGCAAAAGTTCCGTATGGGCAGGTGAATGTGGTCTTCTCTTGATCCTGTGGATCAATGGGGATCTGAAAGTAACCCGAGAAACCATCAAGGAAACAATAGTATTCGTTCCCTGCTAATCTCTCAAGCATCTGATCCATGAAGGGTAGAGGAAAATGGTCTTTACGGGTGGCGTCATTCAACTTACGATAGTCAATACACACACGCCATCCCGTAACCAATCGAGTTGGAATTAACTCGTTTTCTTCATTCGTGACAACAGTTATGCCACCCTTTTTTGGAACACAGTGAATCGGGCTAACCCAAGGACTATCTGAGATTGGGTAAATCAATCCTGCATCAAGAAGTTTGATAACCTCCTGTTTGATAACATCATGGATTTTTGGATTTACTCTTCTCTGATGTTGAACTGCTGGTTTGAAGTCATCCTCCATTAAGATTTTGTGAGTACAAAATTCAGGGTTGATACCCTTAATGTCGGAGAGTTTCCAAGCAATTGCTTGCTTGTGTGACTTCAAGACCTTTATGAGAGCAGTCTTTTCATCTTTACTCAAATCTCGAGCAATAATGATGGGTAATTTATCATCACCCTCAAGAAATGCATACTCGAGGTGAGGTGGTAAGTCCTTAAGTTCGACTTCAGGAAATTCTTCAGTTTTCTCAACTGACTTGATTTCCTTGTTATGAAGGTTGATGGGAGGGAGTGGAGGAGAAGTGTCCTGATTTAACAACTTCTCAAGAACAAGAATATCTCCCTCCGGATTAATCTCATGGTGATTAATCTCTTCTGGAATTGCATCACTCGTGTGAGGGGTTGATGAGTGATCATCTTTGAGCAACTTCTCAATGAGAAGTATGTCCCCCTCGATGTCAATTGGAGCGTGATCAATTTCCCATGGAACAGAATCACTAGCCAAGTATGCTTCAATCTCTTCCAAGATGAAGTCGCTTCCCTCAAACGGAGTGAGAGAAGGAGTAGAATTGGCTATGATAGGTTGAGAAGATGTGGTGGGATTCCCGCTCACAGAATTATGAGAATAACCAAGAACTTCTTGAGAGTACTCTTCAGAAGCAACATCAATGATATCTATTCGGTTAACCGACTCAGAATCATAGTTTGCGGAGTACCTCGAAGTTTGATCAAGGTTAAAGGTGAAAGCTTCATTACCAACACGTAATGTGATTTCTTGCTCAAATACATCAATGAGAGCACGGCCCGTTCTCAGGAATCCTCTTCCAACAATGAGAGGAACCCGTGGATCAGCATCGAAATCAACAACTACAAAGTCAGCTGGAAAATGGAACTTTCCTACTTTCACAAATACGTCCTCGGCAATTCCAAGAGGACGGGATATTGTACGATCTGCAAGCTCGAGAGTCATGCATGTAGGAGTAAGGTCCGGAAGAGAAAGTTTCTTCCATACTGAATGAGGCATCAGGTTTATGCTTGCACCAAGATCGGCTAAGGCAAAGCATTCAACCATTCCTGGAAATACACAAGGTAAGAGGAACTTTCCAGGATCTCCAAGCTTCTCGGGAAGCTTCTTCAAGATAACTACAGAGCAGTTCTCGTTCAGAGGAGTTTTAGCCATTTCAAACAGCTTTTCCTTGTTGCTTAACATGTGTTTGAGAGTTGATGCAAACTTGGGCATCAACATGATAGCATCCGCGAAGCTTATGTCAAAATGAAGTTCTTGGAAAATTTGAAAGAATTTTTCCATTTGTTGACTGGCTTTCTCGCGGAGCTTTTGCTCATGTAAACGTGATGGGTAAGGAATAGAAGATTTGGATTTGGTATTTTCAATGGGAGCTACAGGAGGTTCAAAAACAACTCCTGGATTGGATTTTGGTTTCTGGACAACCTGAGGATGGACGTTGCTGGTACTTCCGTTATTAGTAGGAAGTTCCTTGTCCTTTGTCGCCTCAGGTTCACTTTCCACTACCTTCGGGGGAGAAGAAGAAGATGTAGTAGGAATAGCAGGTCCATCATACGAAACACCACTTCTGGTTGTGATCGCCTTTGCATCGCCCCTCGGATTAGCGATCGTGTTGCTAGGTAGAGTACCTGAGCCCGAGGGTCGATCATTTAAAGACTTCTTTAATTCAGCGATCTGACTGACCAACACCCTGTTTGTCTCCTCTTGAGTCTTCATGAATTGCCTTAAAAGCTCATCAGATGTTGATACAGGAGGAGGTGGAGGGACAATTTGAGGCCGTATGTTCTGGTTATAGCCAGAATTCCCTTGATTAGGGTTCATATTCCCCTGAAATTGATTCCCTCGATTGTAAGTGTTTTGATTAAGATTTCCTTGATGTTGGAAACCTTGATTGGGTCCGGAATAGAAATTACCTTGGTTTTGATAACCTTGGTTCATTCTTGGTTGGTTCTGATTCCGGTTAGGATTCTGGTTAAAACCGGGTGGTGCCTGATAAGTGTTAGCACGGTAGTTTGGTTCATTTTGAGGACGGTATTGATTACCTCCTTGATTTGAAGTACCGGCTATAGCATTAGCTTCAAACGGACTACCATCGGTGGTAGTACAGTTGTAGTATGCATGAGGACCACCACAAGTAACACAAACTTCAACTTTCTTCACTTCACCATATGATGGTGCTTGTGTGAAAGTGACTTTCTTTTGGTTAGCAAGAACCAAAGCCTGAACAATATCCGTGAGTTTGTTAATCTTAGCATCGGTGCTAGATGTACTCACGGGAGATGAAGTAGAAGGTCCAGCATTAGACTCAGTATGATATGTCTTTGTGCGGAAAGGACGGACCTGGGACTTGTTTTCAATGATTTGCAAGGCTTCTTTTGTGGTCTTGCTCAAGAAATTACCTCCCGCGGAGGCATTTAGAGAGTCTTGATTGGTCTGGTTCAGACCATTGTAGAAAGTATCCATTTGCATTAACTCGGTGAAACCATGATGCGGACACTTGCGGAGCAAGTCTTTGTAACGATCCCATGCCTCCCCGAATGATTCATCAAATCTCTGAGAGAATTTCATTATCTCATTCTTAAGACTTGTAGTTCGGGATGGAGGATAGAATTCGTTCACAAACTTTGTGACAAGATCTTCCCATGTCTCAATGGAACGAGGGGGTTGTTTCTCAAGCCAATTTCGGGCTTGTCCCTCTAGAGAAAATGGGAACAGAAGAAGCTTGATAGCTTCATGTGGGACATTCTTGTATTTGATGGTAGATGCAATCTTGTTAAACCATCGAATGTGTGCATGAGGATCATCCCGCTCAAAACCATAGAATTGGCTTTGGGTTACCAGATTAAGTAACCCGGTTTTGAGCTCAAAAGTATCAGCCACGATGGCTGGGACAACAATAGCATCTCCGTAACCCTCGATGGGTGCTTGGAGAAGCTCATTCATCGACTTGTCTTCTGCCATTACGGCAGGTGGTGGTGGTGGTAGACGTTCCTCAGTCACGGCTGAAGGAGCTGAACGTCCTCTACGTCTACGAGGAATCTTTCCAAGTTCTGACAATGGACTTGTAGAACTGGAAGAACGAGTGCGCATGCACTAAGTATAAAAATCAGTTTTTCAAAACAAATGCGAGGCAAAACGACAAGTGAACTTAACCAATAATCACAAGTGAAATGGCTTCTTTGAAAAAGGTACACCAAATCACAGGGACACAAAGGCAAGTTTTAAATCTGATGTTCGGGAACTTATTATGGTCGCACCCCCAGTTAGGTAGTGCACTGCCTTGATTTGCGGTGGTTGATTTTTATGTATATATTAAGTATCACTGAAAGACGTAGGCATAGATTTGTGCTGATGGGTTTAAAAACTTTTGGACAATATTTTTGGTATCGTCTCGTTTAACCAAATCGTATTTCTTTAAGAATCACCTTAAAAGAAACACAAGCTAGAAAACGTTACGATTATTTTGTTGTTTTGTATTTTGTTTGGTGTTTTTAACACTTTAGGAAAAGTGTTAAATGAACTTTTTTGATTTTGTTACAGAAAAACTTTTTACAAACTGTGGTATATGTGCAAGTACGGGTCTGAAAAATGCTTAGAACACGCTTACAGCCTCCCCGGCAGCGGCGCCAAAATTTGATTGGTGCAAAACCGTCAAGTTTTCTCACGCGAGCTAGCCACTTGTGAATGACCAGCCGTAAGGAACTTAAAACAGCTCACACACCAAATGCAATTTAGATCAGGAGAATACAGTGGATTCCCGGGTCGTTAAGTCCTACGGAGGATGACTAGTGTTTAACACAATCAGATGTCGAATAACCACTAAGGATAGTGATCAGTAAGGATTTTGAGATATTTATACCTAAAGAAAAGATTAATAAATTACAGCGACTTAAATGCAAATTAAAGAAAATTTAAAAAGTTAAATTCTATTAAATAAATGCTATCACTATTTTTAAACTGATGTTTTTGATTTTATGTTTTTATAAAACTGAATTAAAAACTACGTGACGTACAAATAAAAACGTGAAACTTACACAATATAAATCCTAAAAATATGAAAATGATATTTTTACAAACCTAATGATATAAGAAAATTTTAAGAAAAAGAAAATTATTTTTATAACTATTTAATTAATTATTATTAATTAAAAACTATTTTTAACTAATTAATAATAACCTAAATTACAAGAAAATATGAAAAAAACCTAGAAAAATAAAATTAAGACTTGGAAAAATCTAAAATAACAAAATAGAATTTTCAAAACTATTTTTATATTTTTCTGATTATTTTTCTATTTTTTATGGATTTTTAACTATTAAAAACTAATTAAATTACTAAAAATTACAAAATAAACTATGAAAAATCTGGAAAATTAATTTTTTTACTTTTTATATTTATCTAAACTTAATAAAAATGAAAAATTATTTTTTTGGACTTTTTCTGATTTAATTGTATTAAAAGCTATTTAAAATTACCTAAAAACTGTTTTTAATTAAGAAAAATAGCAAACAGTGTTGGAAAATTATGAAAATTTCAGGAAAACTCTAAAATGATATTATGAATCTAGGAAAAATAGAAAAACATGGTGTTGTGTGGAGGAAATTGAATCTGCTATTGTAAGTGCTTATTAATAAGCACTTTGAATAAGCAAGTGAGAACCAAGGACCACCAAACCTTCACAGAAGCTATATTTTACTAAAATAACTCAAAAGCAACCAGTTACAACAAGCTTAAACCTCTGGAATACCAATTGATCATATTTGATGTGTTGAGCTTATTGTGCAAAACAGTTGTGAAGGTGCTACTTTTAAGCTTAAGCACAAGTCTGACAATAAGCTAAAAATGAAAAGCAATAATTGGAACTTGAAAGAGACCTGGCTAAGATCATATAATCCAAAAACCAGACCTAGAAAAGCTCTGTGGAGCTCTGGATAAGCTCTGCAATAAGCTGAGAAAACTCAGTGGTGACTGAGTTTGGTGAGCAGGGCAAATAAGCCCTGCTTGATGAGCTTGTTTGAGTGCTTTAAAAAATTAACAAAAATCAACAAAAATACTAATAAGAAACTAGACCAAGAGAACTTATAAAACCCAAAGTTTGAATTGATTTGGCCCAGAGATGAATCTGTGAAAAATCCCTCTAGTTGGCCCAAAACTGGTTTTTTTCACTATTTTGACTTTTGAGCAGTTGAGACAAGTTTGACTAAACTGAACTTGGATCTTGATTTGTTAACTGATTTTGATGTTTTGTGGTATAATGAGACTAAGACAAGCTACTCTAGTGATTTCTAAGTATGAAACAAGGTTTTGATTTCCTAAACTCTTAACAGATAAGCATAATGAGACAGTTATATGTAATTTTGACTATTGAGAGTTGCAAGCACAGTTTAATGACAGATATGAGTACAAATTGACTAAACAATCATGAACCAACAGGTTTTACTCACTGACTAAACCTCTAGCAGATTTTAAGCTATAAATCCAAACACCATTTTAGTGACTGTTTTGTAATTAAAACTGATCTAATCTCTACTCTAGCTAATATTACTGATCAAACTAAGTTAAACTAACTTAATTAATACTAGTTGAACAGGTTTTAACAGACTACAACTACAAACACATCATATGCAATGAGACCTTGAAAATCACTTACAAATGGAACTTTAGCCACAGTGGCTTGAACTGAACCAATGAACTACCACCTATTCTAAACCAAACATACTGCTTCTAAATCACCCCAAATCCATGTCTGCATCACCAAATTCCATTTCTATGCCTGTTTAACCAAAACTCCTTCCCTGTTGACTTTTGTTGACTTTTGTCCAATCTTGATTGAAACTGAATAACAAGCTTACAAAAAGCTATCTTAAGCTTAAATAAGTTTGTTTTAGCTTAAATAAAGCTTATTGAAGCTTTGAATACAAGAGTTTAAGTTTGAAATTTTAAACAGTGTACATAAGATTTGCTACTGAAATGAAACTTTGATTTAGAGGCTCAAACTGAATTACATTAACTAAATAACTTAGTTCCAATATCATAAAGCTTGAAATTACAATTTGAAAAGCTAATTAAAACATTTTAAGACAAATACGACATACAGGAATTTTTAAAAGCTAACTACTGGTCTTCTCTTTGCTTCTCTGCCTCTTTTATGCATCAATTAGTCTCCACGTGGCCTTCTGAGAGAATCCCACCTCTTTTTGGAGCCAATGGGTGAGTTTTGAGCCTTTTAGCCGTTTTTATCCATTTGGCGGGAAAGCCTATATTTGACTTGTAGGCCTGTGATAGCTGCTAGGGGGGGTGGCATTAATTGTGGGGAGTTAGTGATGATGAGGGGGTGGTGGAAAGGTGATGGGAGAGGACTGTGTGCAGGCAAGTGGTTGCAGGCAAGAGAGGTGGAAGAAGAACAGTGGGGGGCGCGCTTCTCTGCTTTTGACTTAATTTGACCAAGGTTCAAAAAGAGTAAAGACAGGGGGTCCAAAATGTATAAAGGCAGGGGGTCAAATTCAATTTGACAAGGCTTAGGTTTAGTTAATAAGACAAGGACCAAAACTGCAATTACTTCAATCTTGAGGGACCAATCCTGCCATTTCTCCAAAGTTAACACAAGGACTGAAATTGACAAACTCTAATAGTACAAGGACTAGTTTTGACATTTTTGATTTTCCAAGGACTATTTTTGCCAAATTCCAAAGTTCAGGGACCTAAGTTGTAATTTTGTAAATTTGAATCTCAAGGACCAATTTTGACAACTTAGGAATCCCTAGGGACTCAAAATGATATTTTTCTTTATTTAAATTTACCAGGGACTGTTTTTGACAACTTTTGAAACTTGGGGGACTAAAACTGCCAATTATGCAAACTTGATACGTTTTTCACCAGATTTTGATATTTTTGCATTTAAAACACATAAAACACTTATTTGTGATATTTTTATCATTTTGATGCGTTTCTGAGTGTTTTCAGATGTTTTTGCAGTTTAATTTGTACAAAAATGATGAGTATTTACACACTCATCAATATTCAAAGTACCGGCGGTTATGCCGAAACAAAGAACGTAAAAGGGAAATACTACGGCCATTATTTAGAAAGATGTTTTATTTATTTATTTATTTATTTTTTATTTTTTTTTGAAAACTTATATATATATAACATGTGGGGCAACTCCCCCACACTAGGGTGGAACACATGGGTGAAAACCCATGTTTAGCTACTGTTTTTGATTACCGAGTCGCTAGCTTGACTCGACCCCGAATTAATTGGTTCATGGGGAAGCAAAGTGGAAGAAACAATCTCCATCGGACTTTCATTCAAGATGTTTGGACAAACATTTGAAGCACGTGAAAGTTCCACACCGATGAGATATACATAGAACCGGCTCAAAAATGATAAATGAAAATGCCAGGGTCAAAGATAGTGTCTTCATTCCCGAAGGAGTGAAGATGAAGAGTAATCACAAGATATTTGAGGAAAGGAAGAAAGATTTTGATAACAATCAAGATCCATTCTTCATCCTCAAATGTAGACGTATCGGGAGGAAGGGTGAAGGTAGTATCATAAATAAGCAAACTAGTATGATAGAGTACACCTTCCTCCGAGCTAATATCATCCTCAAGATCAAAATAGAAATGATCATGTTCCGGAGGAGATATGTCATGAGAGAGTTCACGGGAGAACTCTTCATGAAGAGAATCATTCACATGAAGTGATGTTGTGAACTCTTGTTCCATTGTGGGCTCATCACTATCCTCGATCTGAGTATCAAAGAGTGGATTCTCAGAAATTGAAGTGAATTCAGAGTCGAATTCAAACAGAGGATTAGTGAAAGTAGCTTTGAATGTTTCGGGAACAAAGTGATCAACATTCTCTATTGGACTGTTAGGGTGAGAAGTGAGTGAACGATCATTATCAATGAGACTTTCAGTCTCTCCCAGATCGGCTTCGAAATCAAAGAGTGGATTGATGTGAGTGAGTTCATCGGAGAACTCCTCAAGAAGAGGGTCAGGCTGTGGGAGTGATGCCTCAACATACTCGATGTTTCCAAAGGAAGCACAATCGTCGCTACAATTGGAGAAAGTTTCCAAATGATCATTTGAACACTCAAGAGGGGAAAGAGAATCACACATATGATCAAAAGTTCCCTGTGACTCTCTCGGGATTGGGACAAGGTTCTCAACACTAGACTTTATGAATTCGTCCGATTCCTTTTCAGGAACAGTGTCAAGATGCTCGTCCCCAATGTTCAGAGAGTGAGTGGGAGCTTTGGGTGTGATAGCAGTTGTTTGAGATGGAATCTCAACTGCTGGGATATCAACTGATGAACTTGATGAATTTTTATAGAATTGAAGGATATCAAGTGTATCCTCATCATCACTGTCATCAGGAATGAAACGAAATTGAGAGCTAGATCTGGCTGCTTTTTCTTTTGCAATTGATTCCTTAATAGATTTTTCAAACGCAATTTTGGAATTTAATTTAGCAGCCTGCTCTTCAGCTAACAATTCTTCCATGGATTTTGGATTATCTTGGGAATGTTTACATTCCTTCAAATCTTTCACTAAATCCAAAAGATCAAGGAGAAGATTTTGAGGAAGTGGATCAGGCTGAGGTGGTGCCTGATTCATTTGGTACTGTAGAGGTTGGTCATGATACGAAGAGTCGTAATTGTTACAAGGAAATGGATTCCTTGTTTGACAATCAGAGCTACAGTGAGGACCTCCACAATACTCACAACAGTAAAACTGATGTGGCTGTGAGTCACATGTGTTGTAGTCATAATTGTTATCAGGAACCTGCTCATAGACAAGCGTGTTTCCCGATTGACAATCAGAACTGGAGTGTGAACCACCACAGTACTCACAACAGTAAAACTGCTGAGTCTCACAGTGTGGTAGCTGATGGAATAAATCAGTTGTGTTATGGTAGGAATAGGGATCCTGGTTATAGACAGACCCGTTTCCTGACTCCACCATGCTACAACTGGGGCAATTGCCACCATTATAAGGACCACCACACCATTGACAACCAAGAGGGTGAGGATAAGACATAGAAAGAATCAAAGGTTTTCAGAGGGGTAGAGATGAAGAATCAAAGATGTGAGAGGGTAAAGATGAATTTTTTTGGTATTTTTGAAAAACATTTTGCAAAAACAAAGAATGAAAATCTTTTTGGATTTTTGATTTTTTAAAAGAGAATATAAACACATACAGATGGTATAAACAAGGAGTGAATATCCAAATCACTAATCTGCTATACGTAAGATTATCAGCACAGCTCCCCGGCAGCGGCGCCAAAAATTTGATGCGTGCCAAACAGTCAAGCTAAATCACTCAAGCCGGCCACTTGTGAATGGCCGACCGTAATCAGCTTAAAACTGCTTAAGCACGAATGCAATGAAGATCTGGGGAGTATAGTGTTTCCCCGGGTCGTTATGTCCCAGCGAGCTGTGCAATGGATCACCAAACGTATAGTGATCGAGAGATTTGAACGGAAAAGGAGATTGAGATTATTATAACTACAGGAAAAGGACATAAACTACAAGGGCTTAAATGCAAATTAAAGAAAGATAAAAAATATTAAATAAACGCTATCACTATTTGCAAAATGATGTTTTTGTGATTTTATAAAACAAAATGACTTAAATAAACTATTTTAACTAAAACGTAAACTTAAAATATCTAAAAACGTGGCCTAAAATGAAAACGTACGTTATGTACGAAAATTACGCTGGAGCGCAAGATAAAACGTAAAATTTGTGAAATAAAAGTCCTACGAGTGTAAAAACAATTTTCTCACGTACTACATGACAAAAGAAAATTTTAGGAAAAAGCCGGGTATTTTTTCGACTCTTAAATTATTTATTACGAATTAAATACTATTTTACACTAATTAATTAATTAAAAATATTAAACTAATTGGGAAAAATCTGAAAAAATCACAAAAAGATCTTTGGTCTATGCTGGACCTAGGAAAAATAAGTAAACCGGGTCTTGTTTGGGAAAATAAGCTGTGAATAAGCTCAAAAGAGCTTATAGGCAAAACTGAGTTAATGGTTAAAGGATTTGTTTGTGTAAATCTCAACGAGAAAAGACCCAAGGGCGAATTGGTTACAGGTACACATGCTATCACTCTCATCCAAGGGAGAGGTCTCAGGTTCGACCCCTGCCTCTCCCTTTTTGCAAAATTATTATTTTTTTTAGAAACCTTCTTTTGGAAATTGAAGATGCAATCAAAATAAAAGATTTTTGTGAAAACTTTTATTGTGAGAACCTTAAATAAGCTGTTTTAACAGCTTATTTGACCACTGCTGTGGGCAGACCCAACCAAACGCACCTTATACAGTTTTTGTGAACACAAATAAGCTGTGGATAAGCAGTTTAAAGAAAAGAACCAAACTGAGACATGAATTCAACTATCCAAAATAAGCTAGAACAATCAAAAGGCAAACAGAATTAAAAGGGAATAAGCAGTTGGCTAGATGAGCTATGCTAGGGAATCCTAGGCTAAGTACATGGAAAATAAGCAAGGTAGAAGCTCAAATAAGTACTCTATAAGCTGAAGTTAAACTAAACATAAACTAAAAATACTAAAGGGCAATAAGAATCCTAGAATAAGCTAACTACAATCCTAATAAGCACTAAAACAATAAGTAACTTAACTGCTGTGGTGGTTCAGCAAAACAGGCACAAGGGGTGCTCTTTGGAGCTTATTTGAAATAAGCTAGAGAGAGAAGTAGCTTTTGAGCTTCTGAGCCTAGAGAGTCCACCTAGTCCACTTGCTTTTGCCCCCAACAGACACTGTCAATAAGCTGAGAAAAAATTGCTGAGATGGGGGAAATCCCCTGTGCACAGATCATGCAAACGCCCAAGCCACCCACTTTGAACCCATTGCAGCCCTAGTAAAACATTTTAGTGAATTTTTTTCTCTTAACCACAATTAAACAAGCTGGTTGACTTCCTATTTTTATTTTTTAAAATTTTTTATCACAACAATATCTTCACTAAATTGCTTATGAAAAATGTCATAAAACAAGTTAAAAGAAAAAAAAATGACAGATTACTTTTGACACCAAACCTTTTCAAAACTTTTGCATTCACCTCACATAGGTCTAAACTGACTTGGATACACTAAATTAAGTTTGACTTCTCCGGTCAAAGATGGTATAAACCTATTTGACCCATTTTTGTAACTTAAAACCAAACACTCCCTGATGCAAAGATTTTGACACGAATTGCTTAATTGAAACTAAATTGGGAGAAAAACTTAAGCGGGGAACTAATACAGGAATTGAATAACTAAAATAACTAGAATATTAAAGAAATTTATCAAAAGAAATTTTCATTGAATAAAAACATATTACAAATAAAAGGAAACTAAGACTTCACTCAATAACTAAAAACTAGGGTTTTTCAAAATCTAAAAACTAAAAACTAAGTGCCTTATAAATTGGCATACAAGCTTTTATACTACTACTAGATCTCTTCTTCTCTTTCTTCTTCTTTTCTCTTCTTGTTGTCTTGTGTCTGTGAGGTGAAAGTGAGCTGGGGAGACAAGCCTGCTGCCCGACAGAGATGGGGAGGGGACAAGGCGTGCCAGGGGATGGAGACAAGCTTGCAGGGATAGGGTTGTAGGGGTTTTTTTTATTATTGTTTGTGTCTGGTTTGTGTTGGGTTTGTGTTGGGCGGGGAAAAATGAAGAAGAAAAGGGGTTATTAAACCCTTGACCGGGTAAATGGGAGTTGACCGTGGGTATGGACCGGGTTGGAAGGGTAAATGGCTTTGGGCCTAAGGTTTATTTTGGGCTTGGGGTCAAGTAGTAACTTGGACATGGGATTTATTTTGGAGACAATTTAGTAGTTAAGGGACCAAAACTGTAAAATCTGCAAATGTAATCCAAGGGTAGGTTTTGACAATCTCTGAAAATTCCAAGGATCAAACTGCAAGTCTCTAATATTCCAGGGACCAAACCTGTCATTTTTGAAACTCAAAGGACTAAACTTGTAACTTCTCAAAACTTTTGAAATTTTTCACCAAAGGACTAATTATGACAACTTATGATTTCAAAAGGACCTTTGGTGACTTTTCTTTTAAAATAAGTGCCCAGGGACTATTTTTGCCAATTTTTGAAAATCGGGGGACTGAAACTGCCAATTTTGCAAACTTTGCTCGTTTTTCATCTGATTTTGAACATTTTGCATCTGAAACATATAAAATGCAATTTTGGAATATTTTCAGTATTTTGATGCATTTCTGAGCATTTTTAGACGTTTTGCAGTTCAGATTGACCAAAAAATGATGAGTATTTACACACTCATCAGGGTCCTCATGCGACTTTTGAATGTCAACCGATGAATCAAAATTTTCACAATTCCAATTCTCCCGGTTTTGACAATTTCCAACCCCCACAGTATTCCATCATTCATCAATATCATCATGATAAAACTATTGGAGAATTACTAGCTGAAGAACGAACAGCTAATCCTAGTACTCAGACTTCCGAGCCTTCACAGCATATCAATGATTACGAGGAGTGTAATCTTCCACAAAGTTCTGAAGAAATACGCATTCGAAAGAAACTACAAATGAAAAGAATGGTATGTAAGCTTCAGCAGATGAATATAAGAATCCGATATGATGACGATGATGATGAGGATAATATTCAAATGAGGGAATATTATGAGGACGACGAGGAGAGTGTTATTCTTTTGAAAAATATCATTTCTCAACTCCCTCAGTCTATTGCTATCACACCTATCTTACCTATTATTGCTTCCAAAGACTCTCTCATAATGGAGGATGATCATCTCAACGCTATTTCGGAAACGGAATCATCAAGTGTTGAGGATCTTGTCCCAATCCCAAGTGAGTCTGAGGATATATCCGATAGTGATTGTGATTTGCCTTTTTGTGATTCTCTTGACATTTCTGAGGTTACTTCCGGGATTTTCTCAAATCTTCTTTTTGAATTTAATAATGACTACACTTTTGGGAAAGTAAATCCTCTTTTCAATGAAATGTCTGAGGCCGATACAGAGACCATCACGGAAGTGGTGGAAATTGCTAGCTCTCAGAGCACACCACTTGTCCCACCTCTGTATTCTAACTTATCTCTTCCATCATGTGGTGACGATTCTATCCTCACTGATGAGATTCATGATCCAAAAATCATGAATTCCCCTTCTGATAATGAGGAGTTAGTCATGATTTTTATCATGATTTTCTTTCTTTTCTTCACATATGGTGTGACTTCTCATTCCCTTTTCTCCTTCGGGAATGAGGACACTATTTTTGATCCCGGCATTTTCATTTATCATTTTTGAGCCGGTTCTATCTATATCTCATCGGAGTGGAACTTTCAACACATTCAATGTTTATACAAACATCTTGAATGAAAGTCCGATGGAGATTGTTTCTTCCACTTTGCTTCCCCATGAACAAATGAATTCGGGGTCGAGTCAAGCTAGCGACTCGGTAATCAAAAACAGTAGCATGCTACATGGGTTTTCACCCATGTGTTCCACCCTAGTGTGGGGGAGTTGCCCCACATGTTATATATATAAGTTTAAAAAAAAAAAAAAAAAAAAAATCTCTTTCAAAATAATGGTCGTAGTATTTCCCTTTTACGTTCTTTGTTTCGGCATAACCGCCGGTACTTTGAATATTGAGGGCAATATTCATTTCTAAGTGTGGGGGGGGGGGGGAATTCTCACGAATTTTATCATGTAATTATACCACCTAATTCCCCCGTTTTTGGCCAAAATTTTTTTTGGGAGTAAGTGTTTTACACTTACTCATTTGGTTATCAGTCCACCTTGTCTAATAAACAAAAGGATTGGCTAATCCAGGAGCAAACGGCTCTTGGTAAAGATATCTCAAATCCGTTGACGGCTTGCAATTTGCCCAAAATTGTATGGTATTCAGCTCACCATATCCTTAAAAGTGAAGAGTTGGCTAGCCCGCAAGTTTATGGCTTGTGGTAAAGGCAGTTGGAAAACCATAATTGGTAATCAGCTCACCAAAGATAATATTGATAATTTATCTAAGAGTTGGCTAGTCCAGAGCAAACGGCTTCTGGTAAAGACAAATCAAATCCGTTGGAAGCTGGTGGTTTGCTCAAAATCACATGGTTATCAGTGTACCATAGTTCTTACTTGAACTGAAACATTTGGCTACTCCAGAAGTAATGGCTTTTGGTAAAGAGATTCAAATCCATTAAGTTTTCTCAAAAGATTGCTAGGGACTAGCAATAGTTTAGTGTGGGGGAATGATGAGTGTGTAAATACTCATCATTTTTGGTTAAATCTGAACTGCAAAACGTTTAAAAATGCTCAGAAATGCATCAAAATACTGAAAATATTCCAAAATTACATTTTATATGTTTCAGATGCAAAATGTTTAAAATCAGATGAAAAATGAGCTAAGTTTGCATAATTGGCAGTTTCAGTCCCCCAAGTTTCAAAAATTGTCAGAAATAGTCCCTGAGCACATAATTTCAAAAGAAAAATCACCAAAGGTCCTTTTAAAATCATAAGTTGTCAAAATTAGTCCTTTGGTGAAAAATATCAAAAGTTTTGAGAATTTACAAAATTGGTCCTTCAAGTTTGAAAATTGGCAAAAATGGCCCTTGGAAATTGGAAAATGTCAAGTTTGGTCCTTGCATTATTAAAACTTGTCACTTTTAGTCCTTGGAGCAACTTTGCAGATTTGGCAGCCTAGGTCCCTTGATTTCCAGAAATTACACATTAGGTCCCTATGTTATTAAACCCTTTACAAGCCTCTTGGACCCTTGTCAAAACAC
The DNA here is from genome assembly GCA_019973895.1 of Chrysanthemum seticuspe. Lineage (NCBI taxonomy): Eukaryota > Viridiplantae > Streptophyta > Magnoliopsida > Asterales > Asteraceae > Chrysanthemum > Chrysanthemum seticuspe. The sequence goes on along the minus strand of BPTQ01000003.1, from coordinate 153,963,140 downwards.
TTGTGACCCTGCCAACCCTTTGGACCCTTACCAATTTGACCCACCCTTTTTAATATTCAACCCCTGGTCAAACAAGCAAGTCAAATATCTTGTTAACCCCCTTGGCGCCAATAAGTTTTCCTTCCCCACTTGCTCACCTGCAAAACCAGAGCACCCATCCCCCCTCCTCACCTTATCCCTTCCTTGTTCCCCCCACCTCCACCACACTACAAAATGCATTTAATGCACCCTTTCCCCCCTCACTCAACCTCCAACTGGTATATACACCATTTCCCGCCAAAAACCAATCAATGGCCAAAATCATCTTGACTCATCCAATGGACCAAAAACCATGTGGGATCTGCTCATTTTGGAGAGAGAAAGCTTTTGGATATAAAAGGAAGGAAGAAGAAGCAATGAAAAAGAGTAGTTAGTTTTATATTTTTCTTGTATGTCGTTTTTAAGATAATTGCTTTAGTTTAAGTTTTAAAATGTAATCTTTTGTTTCTTTGATATAAACTCAAGTGATTTTATCATTGTAATCTGTTTTCAAGTCCTAATTTAAAGTTTCATTTCAGTTCCAATTTTCAAGTTTACTGTTGAAAATTTCAGTTTCATTGTCTTATGTACAAGCTTCTATTAGCTTCTTTTTAAGTTCAAACAAGTTCACTCAAGCTTATTTTAGCTTTTGACAAGCTTTGGAAACAGTTTCAAGCATTTTCACTTATGGTCAACAATAGTCAACTGTGAGTTCAAATTGCAATGGAATTGGATATGGTTGTTGCAGATCCTTGATTTGGGTTGGAATAGTTGCATTTAGTGTAGTTATAGTTTTGGTTTTAGCCTGCAAACTAGTTGGACATTGGTGAGTAAATTTCTCATTTTCAATTTTCAAGTCAATTTGCAGTTTTTGTTTGTACTTGTATCTGTGGTTAAAAATAGTTCAGATGTGTTTATCAAGTTATATTTAGGACTAGTAAACTTAGTTTGATCAATTGCAGCAGCTAGTTAAGTGGTTGGTTTATTTTATTTGCAAAACAGTTGATAAAAGGAGTGTTTGGATATTGGAGCAAATCTGTATTAGAGGCTTGCTCAGTGGTAGGATCTTGTTGTTCTATGTTTGTGTAGCTCTATTTGACTCATTAGAGTTAGTTAATTGCAACTGCACACTCTTTAAGTCAAAACTCCCTTTAATCTGTCTTATAATCTTCACTGTTGTGATTTTGTCAAAACAAAAGCTCATTTTGTGTTTAAATATCATAGAATTAGATTGCATTAGGTTTATTTCATCATAATACATTGATATCAATCCATAAATTGTCTTCAAATCTCAATTTGGTCAATATTTCATTTCTGCTTTAAAAGTCAAAATAGTGAAAATCAGTTTTAAGCCAATCTAGAGGGATTTTTCATGAGCTCATTTCTGAGCCTATTCATGTGAAACTTTGGATTTAAGAACTTCTACTGGTCTATTTTATTATTATCATTTTTGTCAAATTTTGTCAATTTTGTTTAAGCTTCAAAAGTGCTTGTCAAATGGGCTTAATATGCCCTGTGCACTGACTCAGTTGATACTGAGTCTGCACAGGGTCTTGCAAGGCCTCCCACAAGCTCAGTTGAGCTTATCTAGGTCTGATTATTGGTTTAGAGATAGTCACCCAGGTCTGCATTAGGTTTCTTCTTTTAGTTTTGAGTTTGGCTTATTTAGGAAGCTTGTGCTTAATCTCCAAGTAGACCCTAGAAACTGTTTTTGTGCTTAAACTCCAAATCATTCAAATCTTAGCAATTTGCAATTCTGTGGTTGAGAGCAGTTATAAATTGTTGCATTGGAGTACTTTTAGCATATTTTAGCTTGTGTTATCAGTTGGTGGCTTGTTGTGTTCATTTGGCTTATTCAAGTGCTTATTTGTAAGCACTTGCAATAGCAGTTCCTTATTCTTACACACAAGCACCTGTTTTTCCATTTTTATTAGATTCCTTATATTATTTTAGACTTTTCTTGAATTTTTCAGATTTTTCCAAGCCTGTTTGCTATTTTTCTGCATTTAAATCAATTTTTAGCACTTTTTAAATAGCTTTTAATCCAATTAATTAAGAAAAGGTTCAAAAAAATAATTTTTCATTTTTCTTAAGTTAAGATAAATATAAAAAGTCAAAAAAATATTTTTCTAGATTTTTATTAGTTAAATTTGTATTTTTAAGTAATTTAAGTAGTTTTAAATAGTTTTTAATTCCTAGAAAATAGAAAAATAATCAGAAAAATATAAAAATAGTTTTGAAAATTCTCTTTTGTCATTTTAGATTTTTCCAAGTCATAAGTTTATTTTTCTAGCTTTATTTCATATTTTCTTGTATTTTAGGCTAATATTAAATAGTTAAAATAGTTTTTAATTAATAATAATTAAATAAATAGTTATAAAAATAATTTTCTTTTTCTAATAATTTTCTTTTATTTTTAGGATTTCAAAAATGTCATTTTCATATTTTTAGGTCTTTTATTTCTTAGATTTCACTTTTTATTTTGTACGTATATACGTAGTTTTTAAACGTACGTTTTACGTTTCTTTTATCTGATTGTTGTGTTTTCCAATTCTGTTTCAAATCTCATTCCAATCAATCAGTAGTGTAATAATTCATCTAAATCCTACTGATCACTATCCTTAGTGATCATTCTACCATCTGATCAAGTGTTTACACACCATTGAGTCTCCGTGGGACTTAACGACCCGGGAATTCATTATATTCTCTGATCTTCATTGTATTGGTTTCTGAGCAGTTTTAAGTTTATTACGGTTAGCCATTCACAAGTGGCTAGCTTGTGTGATTAAGCTTGACTGTGTATTCAGGAACCAATAAATCCTACATCCAAATATAAGTCAGTCCCTGAGATAGCTCAGTGGTTCCATTGTAGTTGTGTTCAGACTTAGCCTGAGCTTAGTGAGGAGTTACTACACTTTGTCATTTCAATCCCAAGTATTGTTCCGCAAGTACTTGGGTAATGTATTCTTTTTTATTGATTTCTAATAAAGAATATTAAGTTGAAAATTTATTAGTGTGTTTTTACTTGCATTATCTTTCTGTCATTACTCACAATCAGTTTACTAAATACTTTAAACTATTTTATACGATTGTGAAACGGGAACAACAAGTAGTATCAGAGCAAGGCTGATTATAAAACCTTTTAAGCCGCTCTAAAACGTTTTTAAATCAGGATCCTAATGGCTGAAATTGATGTACCCCAAGTCCCCAACAAGTCGACAAAAAGGGTGGAGCGTATTCTACTGTTGCCCCTCGACTTGAAGTTGGTAAATTTAAAAAATGGAAAAAGCGCATGCTTTGCTATTTGACTGGGATGGAACCTTATTACATTAAATGTATTAATGAAGGTCCATTTATCCCAAAAATTGCTGAAGGTTTGCCTAAACCTGAAGCTCAGTGGACTCAGGATGAGAGGAGAGTGGTCAACCAGGACCAAAAGCTCAAAAGTATCATCATATCTTGTCTTCCTGATGATATTATGGAGTCTGTTATAAGCTGTTGTACAGCTAAACAAACCTGGGATGACCTAGTTCACAGTCATGAAGGTCCATCTGATACCAAGGAAAACAGGATAATGGACCTGAAACTTGAGTATAACACCTTCAAGGCTAAGGACTCAGAAACTATGTCTCAAAGTTACACCCAGTACAAAACCTTGTTAAATGAACTGTCAAATGATGGTGTTAAGTTGTCCAAACATGAAATCAATTTTGGTTTTGTCAATAGTCTCCTTGAGAAGTGGCTGAATTTCTCTCCGGGACTTAGGAATGCTAATCATATCCAGAATCTTGAACTTCCTGAAATATATGAGAAATTTGTCTATGAGGAAAACCTCATCAACAGACGATACCCTGACTTGAAGAAGTCTCAGGAAGTCAAGAAGTCCCTGACCACCACTTCAACACCTATTTCTATTGCCTTTTATTCTAACAGTGTGTGATCTGTGCTAAACCAGTCAAGTCTAATCACACAAGCCGACCACTTGTGAATGGCCAACCGTAACAGACTTAAAACAGCTTAAGCACAAATACAATGAAGATCAGAGAATATAATGAATTCCCGGGTCGTTAAGTCCCACGGAGACTCAATGGTGTGCAAACACTTGATCAGACGATAGAATGATCACTAAGGATAGTGATCAGTAAGGGTTTCGATGGAAAATTATACCTAGAGAAAAGATCTACAAATTACAGCGACTTAAATGCAAATTAAGAAAATTAAAAAGTTAAAATATATTAAATAAACGCTATCACTATTTTTACAATGATGTTTTCTAAATTTATAAAATAAAATGATTTAAATAAACTATTTTAACTAAAACGTAAACTTAAATTATCTAAAAACGTAACTTAAAATGAAAACGCGCGTTATTTATAAAAATTACGCGAGTGCGCAAGCAAAAACGTAAAATTTATGAAATAAAAGTCCTACAAGTGTAAAAACAATTTTTTTACTTAATATATGACAAAAGAAAATTTTAGAAAAAAGATTTACATTTTTTTGACTTTTATATTTTTTATTACGAATTAAAAACCAAATAACACTAATTAAATTATTAAAAATACTAAAACAATCTAAAAAAATCTGAAAAATTCATGAAAACTACTTTTTGATAAAACTTACCTAAGAAAAATATCAAATTTGTAAAAACAGTTTAGATAAGCAGTAAAATAAGCAAAAAAGAGTTTTAAGCTAAAATAAAGAAAACTAGGATAAAAGATTAACTAGTGCAAAATAAAACAATAAAGACCCAAGGGCATAGATGGTTTCTGTGTGGTGTGTTGGAGCGTGGGAAAGCTGGGCTGGAGGTCTTGGGTTCGAATCCCACCTCCGGCCTTTTTGGCAATTATATTTTCTTTTGGGTTTTTAAACTCTAGAATTCAAAAGCCTTAAAGAAGTTAATGATGCTGGTTTATAACAAAAAGGTTCAATAGAGCAGATGGACTTGGGTCTGTTGTGTTGCGTTGCTGTTGTGGGAGGACTGACCTGGGTTCGAATCCCAGGCAGTACCTCTTTTTTGAACTATATTTTTTTTTTTTTGATTTTTATCTTACAAACTTATTAAGCACAAGGAAATAAGCAACTTTTAAAACTACAATTTTTTACAAAAACGTCTAATAAGCACTAAATAAGCCTAAAAATCTCAACAGTGGTGTAAGAAATGGAAATAAGCATAAGATTAAGCTAGGAAGGCTAATAAGCTACTCAATAAGCATAAGTACAATGGAAATAAGTTAAGCTACTGATTATAAGCTAGAATAAAAACTGAATGAGCAATATAACTTGAAAATAAGCACAAAATAAGCCAAAACAAGCACTGTTGGCACAGGACACTTTTCAGAAAAAGGGCTTGAAAGAGGCTGATGCATAAGCACTTAATAAGCTAGTTAAAACTAAACTAGTATTTTTCTAATTTATTTTAGCAGCTAAATATTAATTTCCCAAAAGCATTTAAGCTAAATCTTAATAATGAGCACACAATAAAATTCCAAAGTTTATTCAAAAACGGGTATTTAGAAATTTTGACTTTTTTATTACACTAGAAATTTGACTTTTATGAACTTGTGATTGATTCTAATGACTGAATGTGTTATATTAAGCTATATTAAGAATAGATTAAGCTACAGTATCAAGTTTTAAGCTAGTTTGATTAGTTTTGCACTTAAAAATTTTGACAGTTAACTACTTGGTGAGATTGAAACTAGTTTTGACTTTTACTCAAGTAAGTTTGGTTTTTAAGGCTTGACTGAGCTATTAGTAGCTAAAGTAACATGAAACAAGTACAAACACTGTCTTGAACTCCTTCTATCTCAATTAAACAAGCTGATCCAAACAGCCCTTAAAGAAGCCGTTTTAAAGCTTTTCACACTCAAACAAGTCTTTAAAACAAACAAGCTACTAATTAACTTATATTAACTATATTAAAACAGATTTCAACTAGAATTAACAGGATTAAAACACATAAACTAAGAATGCAATTTTTTTTAGAAATTTCTTACAAAATGAGTTTATGCACGAAATGGAGAACCAAGGTCTAAGAACCCACCCTATTGCTTCCCAAGAAGCTCTAGACCAATGAGCAATCCATATCTTACACTGCTTCAGCTTCCATCTTCATAGTCATTGATTTTTGATTTTACACTAAATTTTTGGTATTTTTCTGAAATTTTAAATTCTATTACTAAAACTGATTTTAAGAGTTCTAATAGTTCCCAGAAGCTAAACAAAGAACTTTTATGAGCTTTTGAGTCCTAGATAACAACAGTTAACAACTTTTAAATATTTTGAGGATTCGAGCTTGAAAATGGCATTTACTGAATTAGTACATGAAACTTAAAATTGAGACTGAAAGTAGATTATTGATACACTTAAATAAGATTACAAATGCTTGAAAGTTTTTAACATAAACTGGAAAACATAAAAACTTAAAAACGACATATGTAAAACTAAATTACACTACTTCTCTTTTCTCCTTGCTTCTCTTTCTTCCTTTTATATGCAAAAGTCCTCCCCTATGACTTCTGAGCAAATCCCACTTTCATTTGTAGCCATAGGATCAGTTGAAGACATTTTGGCCATTGATGGCATTTTTGGCGGGAAAGATATAACAGCTGGTGGGTGTTGAGTGAATGGGGAAGGGGTAGCATTAAATGTGTTTTGTAGTTTAGGTGAGGTGGAGGGGACAAGGGGAGATGAAGGTGAGCTGGGGGGATGGTGGCTTGAGTGTAACAGGGAAGCAGTTGAGAAGATGAGACTTTTGGCGGGTTGGGGATTTGACCAGATATTTGACTGGTGGCTAATATATGATGGGGGGGGGGGGTTCAAAATGTATTATGACAGGGGTCCAAGGGTCAAGTGGATTTGTGATAGGGTCCAAATGGGTGTTTAAAGGTTTAATATTATAGGGACCTTTGTGTAAATTCTGAAAACTGAGGGACCTAAGCTGTCAATTCATCAAAGATGTTTCAAGGGACCAAAAGTGACAAGCTCCAATAGTATAAGGACCAAACTTGACAATTTCCAATTTCCAAGGACCATTTTTGCCATTTTTTCAAAGTTGAAGGACCAAAGTTGTAATTTTGCAAATTTTAAACTTTGAAGGGTTTGTTTTAACAACTTTTGAATCCCATGGACCTTAAATGACATTTTTCTTTATTTTGATTTACCAGGGACTGTTTTTGACAACTTTTGAAACTTAGGGGACTAAAACTGCCAATTTTGCAAACTTGATACGTTTTTCATCTGATTTTGATCTTTTTGCGTTTAAAACACATAAAACACTGATTTGTGATATTTTTATCATTTTGAAGCATTTTTGAGTGTTTTCAGATGATTTTGCAGTCTAGATAGTACAAAAATGATGAGTATTTAGAGACTCATCAGTGTGGTTCAAGATTTTCAAGAAAATTCAGATGATGAGCCTGATGAGAGATCAAGTGAGGAGTACCTAAATGACCTGAACATCGAATTTCAGGAAAGGGCACTCCTTGCTAACTCTAGGAGGTTTATAAAAAGAAACAAAGGTTTTTCAAATGCTAAAGCAAATGAGGACACTGAATGCTTTAAGTGTCATAAAAGAGGCCATTTTACCAAAGACTGTTTTTCAAAAACAATTTCTGAACCCTCTTATAAACCATCAAGGTCAAATCAGTCCTCAGGCTTTAGCAAATTTCAACCAAAAATCTATCAGTCTCATCAAAATTTTCAAAACAAGTATGATCAAAGTAAAACTGTCGATTTTGAAGCTAAGTACAAGAAATTCAAAGCCAAGCTAGCACTGCTTGAGGCCACTCCCTCAGAAACAACAAACACTGTTAAATCTGTGCAGGGTAAAAACAAGGGCCTTGTTGCTGAAGTCTTCGAATGGGATGAAGAGCCAGTCTCCTCAAACGATGAAATGGTGCAAGTCAGTGCACTGATGGCTCTCTCAGAAGAGGACAAGCTAGCTGTTGGGAAAAATCATGCCAGGAATGGAGAATGGGTCAACATCACAGTGAAGAAGGTAAACATTTTACTTTCTATAGATGATGACTCTGATTGGCAGTCCTATATGAACTATATCAATGTTGATCTTAAATTTGTAGAAGAGCAACAATTAAATCTTTTTTCAAAATACAACAAGCTAAGTTTTGAATTGAACAAGTGTAGGGATGAATTACTTCTTTTAAAACAAGCTAAGCTTGAGGCTGTCACACTACAAATTCAAAACACTGAACTAGTTAAAAGAAATCAGGCTCTTCAAGATGAACTTAGAAAAGAAAAAGACATCATTAAAAGTTGGACTGCTAAGAATCCTATGGTCTTTGATGTTGTGGGTGCCCCCAGTAGCAAAAAGAGAGTCATAGGTTAAGACCATCTCCCTGACTCTCACAACAAAGACCAGAGTCCAAAGCCATTTGTGTTTGGTGGCATGATTACCAATATGTTGACAATTCCCAAGCCCAGTGATTGGATTGAACGGGTTAACCATGAGAGTAAGCTTCCAAATTTCGATTCTGGAAGAATACTAGAGCCTGAGAGTCAAGCTCTTAAGAGCATGCTTGGACTCCCTGATGTGCCCAGTTGTACTGAACACATCTCTGAGTTTGAAGCAGAATCTAATGCACCGCTTCCACCCCTGAAACCTCTTCAGGGTGCTGCACCAAGTTCTGAGCTTACTCTACTGCAATTCAATCCTCACTCACCAAAAGAAAGGTCTGGACTTGATAGAACCATCCTGAAAAGACCAACAAAACCAATCCAACAAGAGTCTACTCCCACTGAGATTTCTACATCTTCAGTTCCTACGGAAGCAAACCAAATTCAGCAACTGACTGAACTTGTGAGGAAGCTGACTGATAAGATGGAATCCATCGAAAAAGCTCCTGATTCAATCAAGGAAACTAAGTCAGCCTCCTCTAGTTCATCAAGGTCAAAATCCACCAACAAGCCCAGGCAGAAGTGTGATCTATGCCATTATACCAGTCATACCACTGATAATTGCTACAGAATCCTTTTTTGTATGATCTGCAAAAAGGATGATCACAAAACTTCTGATCACTTACAGTATGTAAGTTCATTCAGTGAAGCTAGACACACCAAAGCTGGTCATCAAAATGCTTCATCTTCCAAACAAGCTCACAAGCATAGAGCTAAACCTTTTCCTCCTTGCCCACACTGTGGCTTCAATGATCATCATCCTGATGATTGTCTCATGAACACATGCTGTGATATTTGCGGAAATCCAGCTCATGAGACATCCCAACATGGCAGTGTCATCCAAGCAAGGAGAAGTTCCAAGCAACCCCGAATCACTGAGACATCCTCAGCCACCAAATGCAAAACCTGTGGTAGCACAATGCACTCAACCACTGACCATGAGTCAATTACCAAATTCAAGCAGACCTTTAGACCCAAACCCACTAGTATGTAGGTCAGCAAGAGAAACTAATCAAGTTTACTATTTGTGCAGAGACACGCCAGGGAGCCTATTTGGCATCTAGATAGTGGATGCTCAAGAAGCATGACTGGTGTTAAGGAGTATCTGCACAAGTATGTAAAGGAACCAGGACCCAAGGTAGTATTTGGTGATAACTCATCATGTCCCACTGAAGGTTATGGTTCAGTATACTGCAATGGAATAGTTTTCTCTAGAATAGCTTATGTCAATGGTCTCAAATACAATCTCATCAGTGTCAGTCAACTCTGTGATGCTAAGTACATTGTGCAATTCAATGAAAAACAAGGAACCATTTTCAATGCCAACAAAGAAGTTATTTTGATAGCTCCTAGAAGAGATGATGTTTATGTCTTAGACATGTCAACACTCTCTCAAGATGGAACTTGTCTCTTTGCCAAAGCCACTGAAACTGTCAACTGGCTGTGGCACAAGAGACTCTCTCACTTAAATTTCAAAAACATCAACAACTTGGCAAAACAAAACAAGGTCCTTGGCTTAACATCACTGGTTTTTGCAAAAGATAAACCATGCTCAGCCTGTGAAAAAGGCAAACACCATAGAGCATCTTTCAAAACAAAACAAAATTTCTCCATTAAAAGCTGCTTTCACCTCTTGCAGATGGATCTCTTTGGACCAGTTAGTCCTAAATCAATCCAGCATGAGAAGTATACACTTGTCATTGTTGATGAGTTCTCAAGATACACTTGGGTATACTTTCTTTCCAAAAAGAGTCAGGAAGCTGATACAATAATGTCATTCATCAGGAGAATTGAAAACCAGAATGACATTACTGTTAAACAAATCAGAACTGACAATGGCACTGAGTTCAGAAATGAAGAGCTTGAGAATTTCTATGATGAAAAGGGAATCACCCAAAACTTTTCATCCCCTTACACCCCTGAACAAAATGGGGTAGCTGAAAGGAAAAACAGAACTCTCATTGAGGCTGCCAGAACTATGTTAAATGGCTCAGCACTCTCAAAGCATTTCTGGACTGAAGCAGTCAAAACAACCTGTTATACACAAAACAGGTCCATCATTGTCAAAAGACATAATAAAACCCCTTATGAGATATTCAAAGGTAGGCTTCCTGATATCAACTACTTTCATGTGTTTGGGTGTCCTGTGTTCATTCACAACCACAAGGATCACCTAGGCAAATTTGATGCAAAAGCTGATGATGGATATTTCCTAGGTTACTCACTGATCTCTAAAGCCTTCAAGGTGTTCAACACCAGAAGACAACAAGTTGAGGAAACCTTTCATGTCACCTTTGATTAATGTTCTAAAAGCATCAGATTCACCAATACCTCAGTGGAGGAAATAGGAATTGATAATTCATCAAGATATCCTCCTGATGAATTCAACACTGAAATCAATTCCTCATATCAAGCTGATGCTGACATCTCATACTATGTCTTACCCCACAAACTTCCTCAACCCATTATCAGTGATGTCATTGATAATCAATCAGTCCCTACTGGGATAGGTAATACTGAACCAAATGTTCAGGAACCCGTGATTCAAGAACCCCAACCTGAACAAAGCATCTCAACAGATGATCTTAATGATTATGTGTCTCCTGCACCTGAACTCACTCCTGAGTTTCTAGTGACCTCCTCTAGCTCAGATCCTAGACCACAAAGTAAGTGGACAAAATCTCAGGACATAGAGCTTGTAAACATCATTGGTGAACCCACTGAGGGCATGCTCACTAGAAGTTGGCTGCTAAGTTAACTGCAGCTTCAGCCAATGAATGTCTATATGCTGATTTTCTATCAGAAATAGAACCCAAAAGTGTCACTGAGGCTCTAAAACATCCAAGCTGGGTTCAGGCTATGCAAGAAGAACTTCAACAGTTTGACAAAAACAAGGTCATGACCTTGATCAAATGTCCTCAGGATGTCGTTGTCATAGGAATGAAGTGGGTTTTCAGAAACAAAACTGATGAAAATGGCACTGTCATTAAAAACAAAGCCAGACTTGTAGCCAAAGGTTACAGTTAACAAGAAGGCATTGACTATGATGAGACATTTTCTCATGTTGCAAGAATGGAAGCCATCAGGATCTTCCTTGCATTTGCTACCTACATGAACTTCAAAGTTTACCAAATGGATGTAGAAAGTGCATTCCTGAATGGTGAACTCAAGGAAGATGCGTATGTTCAGCAATCTCCTGGATTTGAGAGTAGTTGATTCCCTGACTATGTTTGTAAGCTTGACAAAGCCCTTTATGGACTTAAACAAGCTCCAAGGGCATGGTATGAAACTCTCTCAGCCTTCCTGATTCAAAACAAGTTTGTCAGAGGAAAGATAGACAACACCTTGTTTATCTACAGGACAAAGCAAGATGTGATACTAGTCAAAGTATCTGTTGATGACATCATCTTTGGCTCAACAAACTACACTCTTTGCAAACAGTTTGAAAAACTGATGACAAAGAAGTTTGAAATGAGCATGATAAGTGAACTCACATACTTCCTTGGACTACAAATCAGGCAAACTGATAAAGGAATCTCCATCAGTCAAGAGAAGTATACCAGAAATCTCTTGAAGAAATATGAGATATCTGACTGTGCCTCAGTGAAGACACCAATGGTCCCTCCTAACAACCTTGGACCTGATCTCACTGGCAAATCAGTCAATCAAACTCATTTTAGGGGGATTGTAGGTTCACTGATGTATCTAACTGCTTCCAGACCAGACATACAATTCTCAATCTGTCTAATAGCAAGATATCAGTCCAATCCCAAAGAATCCCATCTCACTGCAGCCAAAAGGATCCTCAGATACCTGAAGGGAACTCCAAGCCTTGGACTTTACTATCCAAAGTGCTCAGGGTTTGACCTCAAAGGGTATTCTGACTCTGATTATGCTTGCTGCAACATGGACAGAAAAAGTACCTCAGGGTCCTGTCAATTTCTTGGAGGAAAACTGGTTTGTTGGAGTGCTAAAAAGCAACAATCAGTGGCTATGCCTTCAGCTGAAGCAGAGTATGTCGCTGCTGCAGGATGCTCTGCCAATGTATTATGGATGAAAAGTCAACCCAGTGACTATGACATCCACTACAAAATGGTACCCATCTTCTGTAACAACACCAGTGCCATTACAATCTCCAACAATCCTGTCCTCCACGAAAGAACCAAACACATTGATATCAGATATCATTTCATCAGGGACCACATAATGAAAGGAGACATTGAACTTCATTTCATCCCTACTGAATATCTTCACCAAACCTTTAGATGAACCTACCTTCAGGAGACTGAAAGCTGAATTAGGAATGCTTGACATTGAAAGTCAGCTAACTGAAAATCAATCATAATCTCAGTGAGTTCTCTCTGAAATGGTCCATTCTCCCTGAACAAAACCCTAAAGCAACCTTCTCACTGAATGAGTAAGACTCATTCAGGGACCCTGACTTTAGATATTGAGCATTGAATGAGTAACTAAATGCACCAAGTATCAGTTACTTAAATGTCCTAGGTTGGTAAACATACCAATTTAATAAAGGAATATATGTCTCGTTATCTTACTGTCATCCAAGTCAAGGGTCCCTCAAAACCTTACCTCATCCCACTTGGCATTAAATGCCTCATCTCACATGAAATATCTTAAGGATATTTTATTACTGCAGAATGCACTTTTACTGTGCACTGCAACTGTTCTCTTGAAAACTGGGAAATTACTGCGGGTAGTGGAGTGGTGGCATTAAATGAGGTAAATAAAACATTTTCAAAAACTGACTCTACAATCCTCATTTATGCAAAAATTACTCCTCTCACCACTCTATAAATACCCCTCTAAAAAACACTAAAAACCCACACAAAGTATTTCTGCATCAAAACTCTGTCAGAATCTCTTCTCAAACCAAGAAATCTTTGTGTTCTTTAATCCTCAAAACAGTTTTATCAGTAAAATCTTCTCTGTAAACAATTTACAAAAGGTTTTTCATCACAAAACATAAGAGATTCAAAACTCTTTGATTGTTCTTGTCAAGAAATCTTTTCAAAACCCTAAAACTTTTAATGGAAATGGCAAAAACACAATCTCTTCAGTTTGCACCTCAGTGGGTAGAAGATCTTAGTAATGTTGAATTTAAAACAAATAATGTTATAGGCACTTTTGAATACCCCCTGATGTCCTAGCCTATAAGGGCATCATGAAGTTTTTATTCAACTGCCCACTCAAAACGGCCTTTACTCAGTCCCCTTCAATTCTGTACCAAAACCTCCTCAGGGAGTTTTGGGCTACAGCTGTAGCCTATGACCCGACACCCTCTACTGATGAGACTGACCTCAGACCCCTCAGGGAGTATCTCGTCAAATTCAGTCTGTTTAATGGGGAAAGGTCAGTCACCCTGGAGTATAAAACTTTTTGTACATCAACAGGGTTAGACTATAATTTTGGAGTCTATGTTGCCCATCCTGAACCCTCCACAGTTAAGGATGGATTAAAACAAATTGTTTTGGATCCAAAGTTTTTGGACAGAACCTCAGTCACCAAGAACTCATTTCCTGCGGCTTGGAAGATCCTGTTCACATTTGTGATTCAGGTTCTCGGCGGGAACCACTCATCCACTGAACAAGTTAATTCTATTCAGTTGATGGTGGCATATTGCTTGATGAACGGGGTCACTGTCGACATTGGGGAGATCATTTATAGTGATCTTGTAACCAAGCTACTGAGCAAAACTAGGACGAAATACGTTTCTTATCCTAGGTTTGTCTCATGTTCTTTACAAGTGTTACTGGGTTGCAATTACCCCCAGGAATACAAATACACTGCTTTACCTGGTATCCTGAGTCAACCGAATTTTCAAAAAGACCCATCCCAAGTCACTGAAATTGAATTGACGGCCCATATGGTTGCTGTAAACAACCAGAGGGACTCAGTGTCTCCTAACCCTGCTCCTAAAAAGAGAAAGGGGAAGTCTGAGACTGGGACTAAGACCAAACCCAAGTCTCAGGGCCTTGAGGCTTCTGGAGCACAGCCTAACAGGCAAAGAAAACCCTAGACTGATCTGCCACCTATTGGAGACCAAACAACATCTACCCCAGTGACAACGAAGGACACTGATACATCACAGTCAGTGCCCTTGGTCCCAACTACTACTCCCCAAGATCCAGAGGGAAACATACAACCCGCTGGTAGGGGAGCGCCTTCCACACTGCCCAAGGATGACACTCGCAAATCACAGCTTTTGTCTGAGGGCCAACTGAATGATCCCAAAGACTCAGATGGAAATGAACAACCCGTTGATAGGGATCTCACTGCCACTACTTCTAGGGATAGCACTGGGAATCACCCACCAGTGCTTGAAGGAGCAACGGGGGACAAAGACTCAGAGGGATTAATACCACCCGCTGATATGGAACCCATCACCACCACTGATCTCTTAACAGTTGCTGAGGTTAATGAAATCCTATTCTCTGATGAAGAACTGGCTGACAGTGAAGATGACATACTTTCAGCAGGAGAAGAAATGGACGATGATGTTCAAACACATGAACAAGAACATCGTCCTGATCCACAAGAGCCTGAAGAGTCACCTTTCAAGCCTAAAGATCATGACTCTGATTCTTCTTCTTCATCATGTCCTGAAGAATTCAGAAAGTTTGACAACACTCTTCCACTGACAGAGAGACAACTGGTTATGTGGATCACTAATGCTTCAAGGAAGTTATATTTTGGGGTTACTAAAACTTTATGGGATCAACACACTGAAGCAGCTACCAACTATGCAGATCTGAAAGCTGAGGTACATGCTTTTGATGCAAACACTGACGAACACAGAGATCTCATGTACCAACATCTTCACAGACTGGATGAAAACCTGGTTAAATTTCTCAAGCACCTTCAGGGTTGTGGCACAAAGATATATGAAATCAGGGATTCTGTCAAAGAAAACCCATCACTCAACTCAAAAGTGCTGGAGGCTACTGAGGCTTACTTGAAGAATTCCTCCAGCCTCACTGAACTAATCGACATGCTCAAATCTGCCAATGTTCAGGGTCTTCAGTCTTCGGTCCAGTCTCTTCAGACAACACTGGGTTCTTTGGATGCTCAAGTGACTACTTTGGCTAAGGCATCATCTTCTATGGCCTGGAATCTTGGGCCTAGAATGACTGCTTTGGAACTATCTCAGGCTAATCTGGCAAAAAAGGTCACCAGTCTTCAAAAGGATACAACTGACATCAAGGCTATGGTCACGGAGATCTAACAAGCCTTCAAAGGTCAAGCAACTCTAACTCCCTCAGTATCCGAGGAAACTCTTGCTCTCACTGATGTTGCAGCAACAGTTGAGGGGGAGAAAGCCACTGAAGAGACTCCCTCTCACACTGAGGGGGAGCCAACTCAACCAGTCTATGCAACACCCATATCATCAGTCCCACCACCAACAACAACAACTATGACAATGATAGTTGCAACACCCATCATGACAACAACACCACCCTTGGTAGCATCATCTTCTTCAGGCCAGGATAAAGGAAAAGCCATAATGAAAACACCTAAGTCTGAGAAGATTCCCTATGTCATCGGCAATACCCAGTATCTGCTCACTCCACAACAGCTAAGTGCCTACCTTGCAAAGGAAGAAAAGAGAAAGAAACTAGCTGAGGATGAAAGAAAGAGCAAAAAAGCACTAGTACAAGTTGTCGCTGAGGAAGCTGAAAATATTGGAATTGATCCCAAGAAGCTTCAAAAGGGTCAGGCAGGACAAAAGTTCAAGGATGCTCAGGCTGCTCAAATGGCTGCAGTGAGGAAACAACTGGATGAAAAGAACAGGAGAGCTGCAGCCATCAGGCAGGAAATAATTGACCACTAAAATTGGTCAATGACAAGCAGAAGGTTGCCTGAGAAGATCACAGATGTAAAAACCATCCCCAAGTCTAAACCACTAGCAATGAATGTCTACAGGGGGATGATAAAAGACATTTCGAGGTTCATGATCCCATGAAATTCACTGACTTTGAGATCACTGAACTCGATGAACTTGGTCCAATCATTTCTAGGAAGCAGAATGTAGTGGTCAAGGAGCTGATGAAATCCCTGAGCAAAAGGTATGAAAGACTGAGGGAAGCACCATCACATATTGGAATTCAGCCAGCTTTAAATGCACCACAAGGATCTCAATCTCAGCCAGCCCAAGGCAAAAGAAAAAGGGTTGAATTTGAGCCTGAAATCAAATTCCCTGGCCTGGACTGCAACAAGGAGCTACCAGAGGGAGTAAAGTTTGTAAACTGTCTTTTCATTGAAGAGCCTGAAAGAGGACTCTTCTTTATAGATGTCTATGGAAACCCAGCATTCCAGAGATGGAGTGACATTGACCTCGCATGAGTATCTACAATGGCAAGTTATCTACCAGTGGCCTCTCAAATCCAAACCCCAGCAAACGTCAGGTTCTGCAATGACCTGAATGCTAAGATAAGAGAGCACCCTGATAAAGAAACACTCCTCAAGAAGAAACCAAAGCTTGAATCACTGGGAATCCACATTGAGTGACATCTTTTGTTTTATCTTTTGTACTAGTGATAGGAACTATGTAATTGATCAATAAACGATGTATGTTTTGTTAAAATATTCAGTGTTCCTTATTATGTTCATTAGTACATTCAGTGTAAGAAGAAGCCATTTGCTCACTTACACTGATCAAACACTTAGGCTATTTGTATATTCAAATAGGGGGAGACTGTTGGGTTCAGTAAATACACAAACCCATTGAGTCTAGGATTTGAATAGAAAATACCCTAAGTGTTGTCCCTTAAACACTGATAAGTCACTGAGCGCATAGTCTCTCAGTGAGCTATCTTCAGGATACTCAGTTAGAGACAAAGATGAAGTCTCTCCACTCAGTAAGGCGGAACTTAAAGGGTGAAGATTGAGTCAAGAAGAAGATGGTGGAACTAGTGAGTGATGACAATAACTCACTGAATCCCGAAACTCCTCACCAACCACTTTCACTGAAGACAAACTGAAGTTGAAGACTGAAGGCAATGAAGACTGAAGAAAGAGCGGGACAAGGCGGGATAAGTTTGAACAGATAAGACGAAGTCCTTATCAACCAAAGTCAACTTTCCCTGAATGGCTAATTATCAGGCTCAGTGTCATCACTGACTAGATGAAAGCAACCTTGTCACTTACCCAATATAGTCCTTGTAAACAGAGACAAATGTGTTTTATCATAAGTGCTCTGTATCATATGTGTTTTATCACCAGTGATCTCTGTTGTAAAAATCGGCCCAGGCGGCCGATTAATCCCCGCATAATCGTTGATCGCTCACTAAGCGTATTGATTGATCATAATCGGTCTATTTAATCGGTTTGGTCAAAGATCGCTTAAAAATCGGTCAACAAACCGATTAATTGGACAAAATCGGTCTAATCGGATTAGTTGAACAAAATCGCTTAAAAATAGACAAAATCGCATAAAAATCAGTAAACAAACCGATTAATTGGTCAAAGATCTCTTAAAAATGGTCAACAAACCGACTAATATCTATGTTTGACTTTGAACTTTGAAGAATTATGTATTATATTTATATTTGAACACATGAAATATTTGAACTTTGATGCACTATGCTTATCTCATACATATAGTATAGTATAATATCTAAAATAACAGTTTTGTGCATAAAAATTCCAATCCAACTAATCCCCGGTTAATCCCCGCCTAACCGATTACTCGCTAGGCCCTACCCGACCGCCTCACTAGCGCCTAACGATTTTTAAAACATTGCCAGTGATAAACATCACTTGTCATTTTTTATTATAAGTGATACATAAAAAAAAAATATTGTAAAATTGAAAGTAATTTAACATCCATTTAAACTTCGAAAAATCAATAAAAAACACAAATTCAATCCTCAAACAATTGTTCAAACTCATCAAACATAGAATAATTATTGTTTAATATATGTACACACACGTCCACTAAAATAGATGTCTCAATTAAAAGCCTTTCGATAATTTCATTCTTCTCACAAATAACAAGTTTTTCCTTCCTCAAATCGGGTGGAATTAAATATATCTTCCAATGCCTCAATATATATTGTTTGGCGATATGTATGACATTACAATTCTTGACCACACAAAATACGCGTCGGCATAAAAAACACACAACGAACAAAAAGTTTACAACAACACACAACAGAAACATCTTGTTTGTTATGCAATACCTTCATCAAAACACATTAAATACAAAAGATATGACACAGAATATCACAAGTGATAATACACATATGATGCAGAACAAACTCAAAAAAACTTTAATATGAAGCACTCGCAAATGATACTATACATGACATATAATAAAGTTTAACCAGTAAACATAAAACCCTATCAAATAAACAAAATATTCAAATAATACTACAAATATCACAAATGATAATACACATATCTATATCTATACTACTTATAATGGAGGAATGACCATCTCTCATATATGAGTTTAAGATTTTATAAATTAGAATTTAAGTAAATCTTACTTATAAAACATAATGTACAACTATGTAAAGCACAATTGATTTTAAGCAAATACTATTTCTTACATACATACAATTAATACACCCATCACCAATATATACAACTACTAATGTACAAATACAAATAAAACTAAAAACACACTATTCAACACATACAATTAATACACAATTTAATTCACCCCTTCACAAAAATATACAACTCTTTAACCACAATGTACAATTTAATTAAGCTTTCAAAACATAAATCTGAAATCCAACAGCTCAAAACAAAATAACATTTGTTCGCCGAAAAATTTAGTCACAGGGTACCGCCGCCGCATCGCGCAGATACCCTGCTAGTACAATTCAAAGCAAACATATGAATATCACAAGTGATAATACACATATACAGTTGAAAGCAAGCACATGAATCAAAACAAAAAGCAATCCAATTCAATTCAATTAAAAAAAACGTAACAATATCACTAATAAGTATATTTATCATAAACTAACAATAACACATGTGATACTACACAGAGCAAACTGAAAAACATAAATCCAATCACAACTTATATAATAAACAAAAACACACTAAATAACTATGCGTTTAAAGCAAAATCAACATGTTTAAGTTGTTTAAACTTATAATATCATCAACAAAAAGCACATAAAACAACAAATTTATAATATTGTTAACTTCAAATATCACTAGTGATACTACACATATGATACATATCAGCTTTAAAAAAGCAATCAGACATAAAAACAACTTTGTAATGCAGTTAAAAATAAAAATTCAACTAACAGCTTAATTAATAAGCAAAATTGCAGGACTAAATAACAAGATTATCAAATATTTTTCACTCACACATTTCATCAAACACTTGGTGTACATCCATGTATACAAACTTTCTACTCAGAGCTTCTACCAAATTAACAAATAACGACCTCGAAGTAACTGGAAACTAACGATTACCAACGTATTTCTTCATCTTAGTATCATATTTCTTCCAAATAACAAGCAATAATCGATTGACAAAACATAAAAAGTAGCTTTAAAAACTTACTGTTAGTCGTGTTTAGCTCGAAACTATGGTTATCAGGTTTAACCGATGAAGATGTTGATTGTTGATATTTAATTTGATGATTGTGACGTGATGATATAATGAAAATTGTGAAGTAATCGTAATCGGAATAATAGGAAAGATCGGGATGATCGAAATGATGGTAATAGTCGATGAGCATGATTAATTTTTGGAGGGAAGGAATGAGAGCTTGGGAGAAAATACACATGAAGTGTGTGTAAAAAATGAGTATAATGAAAAAAAATGATATAGTTGAGAAAATTATAGATAAAAACATTAAATCTTAGATTAATCCTAATCATTATATCAAACTAAATAAATAATAAAAAATTATCCTTATCTATATCTATACTACATATAATAGAAAAACGGTCAAATCTTGAAAAGTGAAAAGTTGAAAGTCAAATGTGAGAGAAATGTATTGTGTAATTATTACTCTTATTAAAACTTCTCATTACTTAAAAGTAATTCACATTGTACAACCAATTAAAAGCATATCTACCAAATTAAAAACAACCAATTAAAACACCCTTTACTAAAAAGTACAATAAAATTTTCACAATGTACAATTTAAACAAGCTACAACATAATCCTAAATATAAAATAATTAAACACACTAATTAATGTTATTTTTAAAAGACCCTAAAATGAAAAGTACATGTTATTATACACATTATACAAATTAATAAACACACAAAGCTTCATACAAGCTAACAAGTTGATGTACATATAGTTTTGAAAATCGGACCGGACCAACGGGTTCAACCGGAAACCGGTGTCGCCATCGGTTCGGCTAACCAATAACAGCCATCCGAAAACGAACTAGAGAGGACCCGTTGAAACCGATATAAATTGGTGAATCAGGTCTCATCGAGATCTATTTCTCCAGTTAATCGTCACAGGGTACCCGCCGCCGCAACGCGCGGGTACCCTGCTATACTATATATAAAGGAAAAACCAAAAAGTAAAAAGTGAAAAAGTTGAAACTATTAATACATATCGAAAACCGGGTTGACCCGGGACGCTTCAAACCCGGTGGGTTGACCTTATTTAATTTGACCCGTTTTGACCCAACCTGTCGGGTTGACTCGGTTTAAATCGACCCGTTTTTCGACTGGAACGGTTCAATCAGTTAAACCACCCGGGTCGAACCGGGTTTCAAAACATTTTGTTTAATCCCCAAATCTTCAAACTTTTATTATTTTTCGTTTAGAATCCATAAACATTTTTTTAACACAAAACGATCTGTCGCTATATAAATATATTACATATATAAGTTTTTCTTCACAAACGATTATAATGTTATACAATTAAGAGAAAATATGTGCCCTTTAGTGCACATTTAACTTTTCAATAGGCTAAATACGCCCATTTAAAAAAAATTAGGGCTAAATGTGCCCAAATCTTTTACAATATAGCCAAAATTAGTTATTTTTTTGGGCTAATTACATTCATGCTAATTTTGGTACTTGCGTTCTTCTTAACAACGACACCATTAATCCCATCCTTATTAGTTTTTACGCGACAAGTAACGTGCGTTGTTAGTTTTTATCTCATAACTGATGTAATGTTTACTTTCATTTTCATTAAATGTTTTTATATGTTGTTTGATAGATGTTAAGAATTTTGTCTAGATTTAAGTTATCGTATAGTACAACCGTTTAAAATTACATTTTTATCGGTTCACGTTCTATTTTAAACGCTACACAAAACACTCACCACAATATCACAAATAATTAATTATCTGACGCTAACAATCGCTGCCGCTAAACACGAATACTCGCCCAATCACTTAATAAGCATCAAAATAAAATAAAAGTAAACGAATAAATTTTCTCATAACCCGTGTTGTAATCTATTGCAAACAAGTATCCAAAATCACCAGACTAGTCACTACTAACAAGAATGTTTATTTAAAGTAAGTTTTACCCTTTAAAAAACAAAACAACCCGCGAACATAATAACCGAATTACCAGTATTCAAACACGACCAGTCAGTCAGTCCACATTAACATTAAATATCGCAAACTAAACTAAACTTAAGAGAACCATCTTTTTCATACACAAAAAGCCTCTTTTGTCTTTTCCAAACCCCATCAAACAAAAATATCTCCACCTTCATCATTTCATCTTAATCATTCATAAAAACCCTAACTTTATAAACAAACATCATGTCATCAACAGTATGTGATTTCTGCAACAATAGGCCAGCTGTCCTATACTGTAAAGCTGACTCAGCTAAGCTCTGTTTATTCTGTGACAACGCTGTTCATTCAGCTAACGCTTTATCACTTAAACATATCAGATCACAGATCTGTTACAACTGCTGTGACGATGCTGCTCACGTTAGCTGTTTGACTGAGAATCTGCTATTGTGCGCCTCTTGTGATGGTGACTTTCACGGTGATTCTTCCGCGTCTTCGTATCATGAGCGTTGTACTGTTGGCGAGATTATCGGGTGTCCTTCGGTTATCGAATTGGCGAAAAATTTGGGGTTTGATGTGAATAAGGTGCTGAAGAATGAGAGTTTTGGTGGAAATGAAGGTTTTAAGGATTTTGATGCTTTGTTTATGTTGGATGAGGGGAATAGTGGTGGTGGGTGTTATGATGAGGTGGATGAGGTTCCGAAAGTCGAGTGGGGAGCGAAAACGGGTGGATCGGGTAACGGTGTGAGGAATAAGGTGTTGTATAAGCAGTTATTGGAGTTTGCGAAGGAGAGAGGGGAGGGGGAGGGGGGAGGGAGTGAATTGGGGCCGAATACGCCGAGTGAGTGTGGACGGGTGGATGTGGAGTATGGAGAGGAGGATGAGAAGGAGATGGAGATGTTGAAGCAGGAGATTCCGTTGACGTATTTGCTTATGTCGAGAGAGGATCGGGATATTGAGAACTTGAAAGGGGGTAATGGGTGTGGGAGTAGTGAGTTTGGTAATATGTGGAGTTATAGTCCTAAACGCGAAACAAGTCAGGTTGGGATTTAATTGCGTTTAATTTGCTCTTGTTTATATATATCTATAGAAAAATTGAACTATTTGCCATGTGTTCGTGTTTTAAATTATTTAGGTTGCGTTATGCTAGTTTAAATATTTAGCAATTTTTAACGTTAGGTCTCTCACCTTGCTCTATAGTAACTAGTATTTGTGACAATTTTTTTGTACTGTTAAAAGATCAATCATCATGTGTGAGAGCGGTCGGTATTGGTTTATGGCCCAATATAAAATCAATAAGGATTTGTGCAGTTGTACATGTATGAGCTTCGATTGTAAATTGGTTTAAAGTATTAAGTTGTGTGTGTTACGTTAGGCTTAGACAGCATGAATTGACATGTAACTTGAAAGGGACGTCTTCCTTACCATTTTGATATTTGCAGATATGGGATTTTAATCTAGGAAGATCAAGAACTTGTGAGGCAGGACGTGATAATCCTGGATTTGCGATAAACAACTGTACTGACCTTGTTGAGGATGCTTCTTTCACAACAATGGAAGTGCTAAAAGAAATGGATGCCATAAATATATCTTTTGGCCCTCCCTCACAAAATGTAAGCATTCTGCAATATTTGGTGTTCATCTATCAAGTTGCCTTTATTATCCAAGCTATCGAATTATTGTCATTGATAACTGGGCTGAGTTTGAATCCCTCTTGCTTATATTACACAAGCACAGTATTTAGTTGAAATGAATATCTATCAGTTTGTAGTTTGCAGGTTAATAACTAAGTTGTGCAACCATAAATATGCATATAGGGATCGCGAGAATTGAATAATGGTTGGTCTATTTGAGGATGATATATCTAGAAAAAAATGTAAATTATGATTTGAAACATTGCAAAATCGAGAAAAGTAGTTTATTTTACAAGCGGTATGGATGGATGGAGTAGTATTCTCCATTTGATTTTGCATGGTTTTACTGACGAACATTTTCACGAGTACATATCAAATATTTGGATGGAAGTGGCGATTCCGACCAGCTATGTTGTACGGGTCAGAGTGTTGGCCGTTAACGAAGACTCAAGCAAATAGGATGGTAGTGGCGGAAATGAGGATGCTAAGTAAGCTATGATAGACATGATCCCGAATGGAGTTTTTCGAATAGTACTCCAAGTTGCGACTATAATCAACAAGATGAGAGAAGGACGATTGCGATGGTTTGGGCATGTCAAGAGGAGACCACAGTCAAGCACCTGTCAGGAGAGTGGAGTCTATCCCTGTCGATGGCTTGATGAGAAGGGGTAGACCAAAGCCAAGCCAGGTGAGAGCGCAGACTGAAGCTTGACCTGAAGGAGCTCCCATTGTCCGAGGACATTACCTGTGATAGGAACGCGTGGAGAAATAGGATTAGGGTAGATGAGTAGGGCGCATAGGTGTAGAGTTGCATGGTAGCTTGCGCGTGGGCCCTTTTTGCCTTTTAGAGCTCTTGCTGGTAGGTTTTCTTTCTTTTATGCGTTTTCGGCTTTTGTATGTTTGTTTTCCCCTCTCCCCTTTTATGCTCGTATGTTTGTTTCCCTTTGATGGCTTTTTGGCTTTTATGCCTGATTTTATTGTTTATTATATTTTCTCTCTTGTATGCTATTGCGTTTTTAATGCCTTTAAATTTGTTTGTTTGGTGTGTTTTGATTTTTTCTTCTTATATGCTGACTGTGATATTTGATCTTTTGTGCCTTTAGTGCCTATTTTTCCCTTTTTTGGCTTGCTTGCTCCCTTGTTTCTTTGTCTGTTTGCGTTTATGTCTTTGCTCGCATGTATGTTTTTGCTTTATATGCTTCCGTTTATGTCATTGCATCTCTTTCCTCACACCTTGCATTTTGTCTGTTCGGTTGCACACGCGCACTTGCCAGAGGTCTTTCTGGAAGCAGCCCCGTTACCCTCGGGTAGGGGTGTGACTGTCTACATCTCACCTCCCCCATACCCTGCTCCGGCGAAATTGTGTATTGTTGTTGTTGTTGTTGTTGTTGATGTCAAATATTTGGATATCAAACATTTTCACCAGTACATATTAATATTTGGTTGTCAAACTCGGATCCATATTGAAAATTTGAAGTCTTTGTCTCATTTTGAAATTGCTTTATAAAGATGTGTACTTTCGTTATAATATACATACTTAATTTGTGCTACAAGGAAAAAGCAGTGCAGTTAAAGCCTTAAAGGGTTTGCTGTTCTTTGTTGGTAGGGGTAGGTTGGTTTTTCTTTTTGGGCATAGGGAGGACTAATGCCTGTTTCTATGCATATTCAAGAAAATCATGAAATTTTTACATCTCAAAGCCTTTTATAAATAATCTCATGGTTATGTTGACTTTGTGAGTTAAATCTTTGTTTTTAAAATACGAGGGTTGTATTCCTGTATGGGAAAGCCGATAATAGTTTGCATTCACTAACTGCTAGCACCCTTTTTATCATACGAGAAAATATGTAAAGAAAGTTTTATGTGAATTTCAAGTCTACTTCCAGAGAACAAGGAAAACATGAAGTTTGAATCCTTGAATGTTGAACTCTGACTTACATATAAAGAAAACAGAAAGGATCGTTCGTGCATACACTCTTGTGTTATGGAGTATTAAATATTTCATTTTGTATATCATTTCGAACAGTTTTAGAAGGATCTGAATACTTTCACTTTTTCTTTTGTTTTACCAATAGTATTAGCTTTTCCTTTTTTCATATTTGACTGGGAATTTAATAAGAAACCTAAGATACTGCTCCATCAACTTCCAGAAAAAGAAAGCTTATTCAGATGGGGTTCTAAATTTTTTCTGCTACATTTTCTGTCCTTGAGATTTAAAATGAATCTTGTCTTAGTATTATACAATTGAATATAGAACATGAGGTACTCTCTCTGAAGCTGTTCTATCTCTTGATTATCATATATTTACAAATTCGTAGGATCAGCCCACCTATTTGTTATACCGATTTCATATCTTGTTGTGGCATGTTGATGTTCATAATCCTTGTTAATGGTATGTGCAGAAGATGCATATATCTGGTTGCACATCAACAATGGAGAGTGATAACAGACTAGCGATCGTGCCTTCATCAGAAACCCAAATGATTGATATCAATAGAAGTAATTCGAGCATTGATGGTCAAATGATGGAGCAATTCTATATTAATCAAGGAATGGAAGTACCAGCAGCACCCAAAGTTGATCCGCAACAGCTTGCGCAAAACAGATGTAATGCAATGTTACGTTACAAGGAGAAAAAGAAAACTCGAAGGTATTGATTCTTATTTTTAAAGGTGGCAATTTTGATCCATTTACATATGTATGTATGGGTACGGGTTTGCTTTATCTCTAACGGGTCAAATAGGTAAAATGGAAATAATTTGGTCAATTAGGAAATGGGTTAATTGGGTGGAATAAGTCAAAAAGCTGCCTGACGGGTATTTTTAGTGCATAATTCAAGCTCATTTTATTTCTAACGGGCCAAACAGGAGAAGAAAACCTAGCTAACTAAAAAATGGGTCGAAAGTAGACTGAAGTGCAATTTTAATCCGCACAACTTAGTAAATCATTTTTCCAAAGTTATTTCTAGATTGTTACGATATCTGCATAATCATTTTTCTCTTTTGCAACCTTTGTTACTTATAAATTAACTGTGTAAAAAAGTGTTCCGGGGCAATCTGACCCAATCCAACCCGTATTGACCTGAAACCAAGCATTATGTTTAGACTTGTTATCCTATTCACCTACTCAATCTAACATGGATGCGATATTTAGTCATACGTAGTGAATAACCTTGTAATGCTAACAGGTACGAGAAGTGCATCCGTTACGAGTCACGAAAGGCCAGAGCCGATACAAGAAAACGAGTAAAAGGCCGATTCGTCAAGACCGTCGAATGAACAAATAAAAGAAGTACACTATTATTTATTTATTTGCGGTTGAAAACGACCCGACCCTAGTTTGATAAAAAAGGAGGGAGTTGACTTTTGTTAGCACATGCCCCCAGTGTTACGGTTACCTACGACTATTTGAGTAATAAAGAAAAAAAGTCGCTTGTAATGTATGTCAAAATCAGTGATTATGATTTTATCTATCTTGAAGGTGCCAAAAGGTTTGCAATATGACCGACGATATGCCATCAGACCTGGGATCCTCGTCCTGTCAACACCTGCCACGAGGCAATTATATCTCGTAATTTGTAATCAACTTTGAACTTAGAGACCAATTATGAGTAGAGCTTAAGAGTCTTCTCGATACATTTAATCTGAATAAAACACGTTATGATAAAGAATAATTAAATACACGATTGTGTTTTTGTCTGTTGTGTCCCTATTAACTTTGCAACTGTTAACCTTTTAAAAGTAAAGAGTGTTTTTGGTGCTAATTTGGACCGTGTTGGATTGAAACTGAACACTGTAATGTTTCTTTTTGAGTAGTCATGGTTTTACATTTTGGTTGATCAATACATGGGTGTGTGCCCATGGCCAGCCATACAGACTCGAGCTTAAAGCCCTCCTAGCGATTCCAACCCCAGTATCATACTACTAGATGGGTGTTCGTTTGGTTCCAGAAGCATATGGTAAAACCGGGCTCTAAATCGGACTCCAAGGCTTAGGCTATTGATAAATTCCTCGTTTCTTTGCGATAATAGATCTCTTTACTTAATCAATTTGTTTAAATTCATTTTATGCAAGGAGAACTTGACCAACTTCAGTTGGTTTGTTGATTTTAACGGTCTGGGTCGAATTTTGCATACCCATCATTATAATTGAGAACCATCAAGCCGGCTGAATATATCCTATTCGGCTATTCTTATTTGGAAAATTATCAACAAAAAAGAGACAGATTAACATCGTCAAGAAGACTAGCCATCATCTTGATTGTGGCAGTGAAACATGGTTGCTACTTGCTACTTTTATTTGCTAGGTTTCATCTGTTGTGTAAGGACTATCTTCTAGATAATGTTGGAAAGTTAATGCAATTGAAGTTTTCAGGTCACACCTGGCTATAGGTTTGGAGGTACGGAGTGTGCACCCATCAAGTCACTGAACCACCTTAACTCTGATAGTGGAATAGTGGAATTCGTATCTGATGAGTTCAGTGAGTAACACTCTGAACGATCTGATCAGGCTGATGAGTTTAGTGTCATACTCTTCTTGGAGTAGGTCCTTGAATGTTGTCATAAGGAGTAAACTCCTCAGTGAGCACACTCAAGAAACAACTCTTTCAAGAAGCATGCTTATCAGCGAGTAAACACGTTAAGGAATGAATTCAACTAACTTGTAACAGTTTTCACATATTAAAGGTCAGTTATAACTGCAACTTAATGACCACTTTTAATCGGTCATGTAACCACCACTATTTCAATCATGGAGGAGTATTATGAGGAGATTGATGAGCCAATTAATTCTCATAATTCCATTGACTTGAGTATTCATCTCCATATAAAAGATTAACTACGGTTTGTGTCTAAATAAAAAACAAACACTTAATCTTATCCCAAGGCGATATCCATGTAACCCAGGAATTATGGTCGAATAGTTTCCTTAGGAAAGTGATTACACGATTCTAAATGATATCCGGCTACACTGATTATCTTCACCATACCAAATACACAAATCTACCAACAGATAAGGCATTAAAGTTAGAGTTATTGAGCTATATCGTAAGATGGTTTTGTTTGATTTATATGCAATCGTGATAATCGGCATTATTCAGGCATGCAGATCTAACTTGTTATGTATAAACCATTAAATAACTCGATCGTCCTTGTAAATTGTTATTGTTCGATCACGCTAGTTTCAATATGTTTTCACTTTGTTTCATTGCGATCTCGTCATAATGTTTGGTCACTCAATTCAGTTTATGATTATTTTTTTCTAAATTGTTGTATCTCATGCATTCCATTGATAAGCACTTCTAGGAATCTATTAAGTTCTATTATAAGATTACAACTAAATAGGACAATTAAGAATAGGAAACAGTTTATCAAAGCTTTAGTTGATATATCAATAGAATTAAATGATTTATAACAATGTTTGTGAGAGAATGATTACATGATAGAAGAAGATTATGATTACAAAACTAATGAACGAACTGAACTCTAAATGTAATTAGTAAATTACATGGATGGTCCCTGTGGCTTACCTAAAGTTTCATTTGTCATCCCTAATAGTTTAAAGTTGCATGGACAGTCCATATCTTTGCAAAGAATAACACTCGCGGTCTTTTTTTTTAACCGTTGTTAATAGGATTCCGTTAACATTTACACGTTAGACTTTTTGGTTAACGACCGTTGCATCATCTATCCTTTACAATAACGGCCGTTTATAATTTAATTTTTTTCCACTTTAGGTACGTTTTCATTCGTTTTTATACGTTTTCGTCCGTTTTTATACGTTTTTGTCCGTTTTTATACGTATTCATCCGTTTTTCTTACGTTTTATCCGTTTAAATATGTTTTCATACGTTTTTATCCATTTTTATACGTTTTCCCCCGTTTTCTTATATTTTCATATGTTTTCATCCGTTTTTATACATTTTTGTCCGTTTTATACGTTTTTTATCCTTTTTTATACGTTTTCGTCCTTCTTTATACGTTTTCATCCATTTTATACGTTTTCATATGTTTATATCCCTTTTGCCCAATTTTATACGTTTTCTTACGTTTTTATCCGTTTTTATACTTTTCGTCCGTTTTTATACGTTTTCATCCGTTTTTATACCCTTTGTACTTTTTTATATGTCTTCGTCCGTTTTTATGCGTTTTCGTCTGTTTTTATAAACGTATAGAACAAATGAAAACGTATAAAATGGATGAAGACGTATAAAAATGGTTGAAAACATATCAAAAGGGACGAAAACGTATAAAAATGGATGAAAACGTATAAATCGAAGGAAAACATATAAAAATGGATGAAAACGGATAAAAACGGACAAAAACGGATAAAAAAACGTAAGAAAACGTATAAAAACAGAGGAAAACGTGTAAAAACGGACGAAAACGTATAAAACGGACGAAAACGTATAAAAACGGATGAAAACGTAAGAAAATGTAAGAAAAAGGGCGAAAACGTATATAAACGGTCGAAAACATATAAAAACGGATAAAAACATATAAAAATGGACGAAAATGGATAAAAACGTATAAAAACGAACGAAAACGGATAAGAAAATAAGAAAACGTATAAAAACGTACCTAAAGTTGAAAAACTTTAAATTATAAATGGTCGTTATTATAAAGGATAAACAATGCAACGGTCGTTAATCAAAAGGGCTAACATGTAAATGAGAACAGAATCCACTTAGCACCAGTTAAAAAATGATTACGTGTGTTATTTTTTGCAAAGATAAGGACTGTCCATGCAACTTTAAACTTTTAGGGATGACATATGAAACTTTGGTCAAACCACAAGGACCATCCTTGTAATTTACTTAAATGTACTTAAACTGGAATTTGGCGCCAAATCGGTTATCAAGTTGTTGAAGGTCTAACATGCATCTCACATGCCTATTTTAAACCAAGCATGTGCCAAACAATTTAACAACGCTTTCCCCTTATAACACTTCATTCTCTTTGAAAAATATCTTATCCTTAAGATGCACAATCAAAAGCAAGAAATCTATTTTGCAAATCTGACACTTACTCCCACATGGCATCATCAACATTAGCCCATTGAACTAACAAAAACATCTCAACAATATTTCCTTTCTTAGCGAATCTCCTATCTAAAATTGCCACAGCTTCCACCATAAAACAATCTAGAAGTATCACAAGGAGGTAGGCTTATACTTTGCTGATTTGAGCTTGGATGTCTGCAATTTTGAGTTGAGATACATGAAAAACATCATGGGTTTTAGCCTGACTTGGTAATTGTAGCTTATAAGACACTTGTCTAATTCTTTGAATGACTTTAAAAGCACCAAAAAACTTTGGTGAGAACTTGTTTTGCTTTCCTTGGAACTTGTCTATAAGGGTGCAACTTGAGATACACCCAATCACCACATTCAAATTCTATATATCAATTGTGTTTGCCAACATGTGATTTAATTCTGTCTTGTGCCCTTTTAATGTGAAACTTCAATGTTTCTATAACATTCTCTCTATCAATAAGAGTCTTTTGGGTAACCATGTTTTCCGATCTTTTGACCGACTAATCCACAGGGTTTGAACCCACCGCCACACAGACTCAAACCAGGTAAAGCCCTCCCTTTTCAGGAGGTTGGCGTGGCCACTTAAGGTTGTTTGCACCTGGCAGGAATTGAACTTGAAACCTCACACATTTTAGAGTGATAGTCACAAACCCTAAGAGTCTTGTCCACCACTTCCACGCTATTTTCTCCACCAATATAAGGAATATGGATGAAGCTGACTTAACATACACTGCTTCAAAAAGATTTGTTTGAATAGCAGTGTGGTAATTGATATTTTACCACCAATATGCCAATGGTAACCACTTACACCACTGCTTATTCAATTTGACTTGCAACAGCTTGAATAACTCATTCGAAAATAAAACTCACAAAACCCTGTCCCTATCAGATACTATATTTTCAGGCAATCCATGGAGCTTATAGATTGTGTCTAAGAACACTTGCACTACTTGAGTTGCAGTAAAGAGGTGTGACAATGCTATGAAATGGACATATTTACTCAACCTATAAACCATCACAAAGATCACATCTTTACCTTGTGATTTAGGAAGTCCCTTCATGAAATCCTAAGAAATGCTTGTCCATATACTGCTAGGAATAGACATAGGTTGCAACAATCCTAAATAAGCTTAAACCCTGACATACATTACATACTCTCACAAAATTTTTAACATTTTTCCTCATCTTCCTCAAATAAAACATAGAACATAACTTGTGAGTGGTGACTTTAACTCCTAAATGCCCTCCCACTGCTATACCATGAACTTGAGTTAGCAACTCATTTCTCAGCTCTTCATTATTGCCCATTACCAATTTTCCTTTCCTTCTAAGTTATTGGTTACTCCAAGTATAATGTCCCCGAGCATTAGGTGTCACTAGTAGTTTGTGTGGAAACGTAGAGGGGGGGGGGGGGTGAATACGTTACCGTTTAAAAACTTTAGATCTTTAGTATCAAATCGCTTATGAAGCTTGTTATAATATGAAAGTACCAATTATTGTTTGTGACTAATATAAAGCATGGTAAACAAAGTTGTCACACAATCATGAACATCAAACCACATCACAAACAATAGTATAGTGCAAGTATAAAAGTAAAGAGATAAAGAAAGGAAAGTGCAAACCGAACACGAGGATTTATAGTGGTTCGGTCACGGATCTCCTTTCCGCCCTACTCCACTCCCCGAGTACCCAACTCGAGAGTTACTTCACTAAATCAACAAGCTCCCTTCTAGGCGGAGAAAACCTTACAATCGTCGCTTACACTTTTTCCGGTACAAAGCTAAATACCGGGTTCTAGTTTGAGGTAGAACCAACCTAACGTCGCCTATACAATATTTCCGACACTAAGCTAGATGTCGAGTTCTTTTACAAGGGTACAACCACTCCCAATATGTTTTATGGCCCAACATAATAAACCTTGTGTTTTATGGCACAAACACATAAACCATCTAATCTAATTTGGTGAAAGTGTTGTTATGATGCAATGATGTTTACACTAATGATCCATGACACAAATGTCTAATGGATATGAATAACTACTTCTAAATGAACTTCCATTGATAGGAAGCCTTCATGATGAAGATCACAAGTTCCCTAAACTTCTTGTGATAGATCTTCAACTTGTGGTGAGTGGGAATGGCTAGATCTCCAAGATTTCCTTGGTTGATCAAAGAGTATGCTTACAACAAAGATGAATGTTAGAAGCATTATGATCATGATCATTAGGGTGTTTAATGTGTGTTACTACATTGTTAATGATTGATCTAAATGTATGCAAGAAGGTGGAGAAGATGTGCTTTGAAGTGGTGAAGAAATGGGAAAACAATGGGCTTCTATTTATAGCCAAAAGTGGACAGGAGCGTCCACGGACCACGGACCCCTTAAAAGGGTTCCGTCCTTTATACAATTTGGTGCCGTGGGTACCTGACATAAAATCTAAAAAATCTTTCTTCAAATCTTTCCAAGATATTACCAAATCTTACTAAGATCACATTTGATATATTGAGTGTCAATCTAACCAAAATATTCAAGTGATCTTCCAAGGATTTCAAAGATGATGCATGACATGATGTAACATGTATTTCCATTTTTAGATTAAAGGTTTATCAAAGTAAACTTGTAAAATGTATTATGTAACTAGTTGATAAAATGTCTAGTTACCTTTTGAAATACTTGTGAATGCAAAATGTAAAATGAGGTTCGAAATAGAATGGTTAACCTATTAAAATACTTAGTGACTCTAAACGTATTTTAAACATTCTAAATTATTTGTTAATGGGTTTGATCATAATGCCACATAACAAACATGTACGAACCTGTGTTGTAACATACGAGGACTTGAGACATCGAGAGGTGTTGAATGTATGTTGAGACAAATGTAATTACATGTAACTTGTACATTTTACGTTATGTATTACAAGTTACATGTTTGTCATCAATCAAAACAAACGATACTGTATAGATTAAATATCGTAATATTTGCACTAACAATCTCCCCCTTTTTGATGATGACAAATATATGTAAACGTAATAGAAAATAAAATGTAAAAGGTTACTTGTATCCTTACTACCTTTACATTACCTTCTCCGTTTACACTCTTCTCCCCCTTTTGTCGAAACAAAAAGGGCGTGTCCTTGGAGTTTAACTTTATTTCTCCCCAAAAAGGCGAGCTTGCATCATCTCTAGTAAAGTTAAATTGTCCAGTTCAATCCGTCCCTTGTTTGGTAGCGGATCCATGGATCAAATAAAGAGGCTTAACCTACATCAAGGTTAGTTTTATGCAACAAAAATTATGAGAAATATATGAAAAAGAAAAATGCATAGCAATGTTAGCCTATTTTCTCCACTTTTTATCGAAGCACAAATGCTTGTATGAAAAAGTGAGAATGATGCTAGATGCGTGTATGCTCCCCCTTGACGGTTGCTCCCCCTTGTTTGAGGCGTCAAGGTATGATTAAAAACCTATAAAACAAATATTAGTGCAAGACTATATTCGTCATTGGACGAGTGAGTGATATACAACAAAGTGTGTATAAGATGCATTCAGTAAATTCTTGACGGAAGCTCCCCTTGCTCTAGGGCGTCAAGATGAACCTTCAAAATAAATATTAGTATAATAGAAGCTTTGTCTTAAGACAAATATGTCATATACAACCAAGTGTATAGACGATGCAATATGAGTGCTTAAATGATATTCCTCCTTGTTCTAGGGTGTCAAGAAGCACCTAAAATAAGAAAAATAATTGATGCAAACTTCATCCTTAGATGAGTAAATTATATACAATCGAGTGCATATGATGATGAACCTACAATGAAAAACATTAGTGCAATATATTTCATCTTTTTTCACAAAGAAAAATAAGATGTATATATGTGATAAATGATATAATCAAAGATCTCATGAAGTGTAGTCTCCTAATTACAATCATAAGAAAAGTGAGAATATAATATGATAAAAACCTACAAAATAGTTCCTAGAAAGAAGATATGGAGTCTTCCACCGGGTGTGCCACTAGTGGTGCTAGTGTTGGTGTCGGTTTACTAGTAGGATTCATGTGGTGATGGTAGATGACTCGAGATTTACAAAATTAAGTTTTCGCTAATCTATGGTGGTGATGATTAGTGAAAGTGGTGATGGAAGGTGGTGGTGATTAGGTAGGAAGCTATTAAGGAGTTAGAAACTCGTATGTATAGCAAATATAAAAATGTGGATTCATGCAATCCTTTCATCATGTCAAGTGACCAAAGCTAAGAAGAAAAAAAATGTGAATGGAAATTGCATTTCAATGATGCATAAGGGTTATGATTTGAATGATTTATTGATGCTAACAATCTATTGTTTTGAGCAAGTTCTCATATGCTTCAACCCAAGAGTAATCAATAATGCGTTCTATCTAAGAATATTATAATGAAGATACCAAAAGATATAAAAGTGATGAAGATAAATTCGTTCATTAATTGACACGAATTATAAAAATGACCTATTCTAGGTAACAATGGGAAAGGTAGTATTAGCATGGTTTTGACCGACATGGATGATTATCACTTTGAAAAGAATTGAAGACAATATGGAAAATACTAATAATGAGTACCTATATGAGGATGAGAATGACATCATATGAGTGAGAGTTGGATGGACCAACGTGTTGGAGATGGCTGTTTTGATTAATATATCGTTTGCACTGACAAGGACATGCATGATAAGCGAGAAAAGGATAAGATCCTATGATGGTGTTCTAGATAGTGAAGTTGTAAGGTGCTAGTTTAAGGAAAATCCTATATGTGGAGATGAAGACGTTTTGTAAAAACACATGATGCGTTTTTCACTTGATGAGGTATTGGTGCGAAAAATGTTGGACTAGGTTGTGGTTTCATGAACCGGTTTTAGCTAAGTGGTGTTTACCTATGTGTTGGTATTGTAGATTCTAAGAGACATAAAATTTTGACAAAAGACAATTATGTGAATGGATTTCTTTCCTCCTTAATTGGTGGACATCTAACATAATGTGTAATGTATCAAATAAGGAATGACAACAAAGTGTTTAGGAGGTTATTTGGGTTTATGAAAGAGATGAGCTTAGTGATGTTTTTCTGGATGATGGTTAGCATACAATGAACTTCATCCTTAAAGTCATGTACCTCTTCTCGATTAATACGAGATGATCGTATGATGAGGCATGTGGTTTCCTAATAGGAAGTGAAGATGATTGGAGTATTGTTATAACTAAATAATGATGGAGATGATTTTTGGAAAGCGGAAGTAAAAATGAGATTTGGAAAGAGGTTGGTTGAAAGACAAAAATGCAAAGCCAACCCTCTAGAACTTAATTCTATATGCTTTTAAACTATATGCAAGAGTAGGGGTCCCATAAAGCATAGTACTAATTTACGTAGCAATAAAGGGGATTATGCAAAATGAGCATATAAAAGTTAGAACCAAGTGAGATAACAAATAATTTGTTATCAACCTACAAAACAAATTTGTTAGTGACAAAATATGTTAACATGATATAAATCAAATGATAACATATGATATAAGCAAAAACAACACATTGCACTTAGTAGACAAGAAATCACCACACAAGATAGCATCAAAACAATCATAATATGCAAGAATACGACTTTATTCAAGACATTTCATTATGAGATTGTTTTGTCATTAGACTTAGACACTTAAGCATACTTGGATATACAATAATCTATGTGATTAATTTGTAAGATAAAAAGGCTTCTAAAAGTTAGTCATACCAAAAGCACTTTGACAGATTATATGTGCATACGTAGCAAACAAATAGTGTGACAAGAAGCAAAAGAAATAAGATGAAAGATTCATGCAAGCCATGTTCAAGACATAACAATTTGGAGCATGTATCATTTGGATCGTACTACACATAGATGTAATGAATGCCAACTAATAGCTTTCAAACACAAATATATCATATCAAAATTATCACGTATCAAAATAGCATATTATGAGTTCATAAGTAACATGTTAATCATGCTAAAAATAATTCAAAAGTAAGTATCATGCAAATAAAGTTTAGGTTTAAACGTTTAGTATCATGAAACAACAATACAAGCATTATAAAGATAAAACCGTACTAAGGTTTACACATTTGACTTGTTATCAAACACTAAGATAATGTCAAATCAACTTATCGTATTAAACAAGAACATGTAATCAACACATGTAAGTGCAATGCAATTGGTTTTAAAAGAAAAATCATATATACTACTTGTTTGGTTAGTATTCCTAAGGCTAGGAAAACTATCAATGTTTTAACACTTACTTTAGGCAAGTATAGGAAAACAGATTTTTCAAGTTGGAGAATGAATATGAGACTATTACTAGCGGTGCTCAATTAAGGCTAAACACGACCATTTTTACGGGTGATTCCACATACCCAACTTCTCTCCAGGAAGCAATTCAACCGTTAGGTCAAATTGAGTTTCTAGTGCAATAGATTCTCCAGTAATCATTCTCATGTTAGAAAGATGGGAACTCCTACTTTTGCCTATTAAAGTGTATAAAAGATGATAGTTTACCAATACTTGGCTTAATGTGACACAACTAATATGCAATATAACTAAGGAGATGAAGATGTCATGTTATACACATGAATTTTAACAATGGTGTGTTTGATAAACAATGTGTTTTAATCTTGTGTTTAGAATCGAAAGTTGTTCAAATTACACAGCTAATTGTATGATCTAATGGATGACATCTTGTACTTTAAATGTGAATTGATCATCTAAGACTAGAGAATGTTAAACTAAGAACGTTCTCAAGAAAGCTCTTTGGAACATTATTTAACAAGAATCTAAGTGAGGTTACCAACTTCAATAGATCTTGTGTATGCTCTAAAATTGTGTAGTTTTAACCTTGGATGTGCACTCGGTTTGAGCAAGGTTAGGTTATGATGTACGCTTGAAAGGAAATAGATACAAATAGTATCTTTCAACAAATGAGATTATCCCATGGGATAAAGTTATCATGCTTATGAAAACAAGTATGACAAGATGAATTGAATATGCTAGTTCACAGAACTTGTAGATGTTTGTTTCAAGATCATTTAGCTAATGAGGTGTGATGAAATCTCTTGTAACACAACTATTTATGTCGCAAGAGTGATGCATAGGATATACAATATCCTTTTAACAAAATGAAAGCTTAACGCATGAATCTTAGTCATAATGTTCTTCAAAACATCATGTTTTCCTAAATGAAGATATGAAGCCAAAGTGTTTGAATCGGATAGTCCCATCTAAATAAACTTGGTCTCAAGATTATATTCACTAGATGATGACAAGAGGAATTCACTCGAGTTTCTTATGTATACTCCTCAAGAGTCATTGTTGCTTGGGGTGTATGATGTTGGCTTTGAGATTGCATTTTAACATATGTTGTTAAAATGTTGATTTGAAGTTTAACGAAATTTATGCAGAAGTTTAACGACAAAGTATTACTAATACTTTGATTATTTGTGAAGGTAGTACTACTTATACCTAGTGGAAATTGACAACAATTACCAAGAGCACCATGCTTATTTGATAGTTGAGGTTCTAGCCATAATGAATTATCTAAGTCCTTATATGTGGGAAAGGATGGTTGAGTTTGTTCAAACGTGCATTTGATTCAGTACAAGTGTTGGACACAAGGGCTTTTTGAGCAATACACTCAACGAATTCAAATGATGGCAAGGATGGTGGATTGGTTGATCTAGGTGGTAGGTCTTCTAGTGTGTCTAAATAAGGATGTGGTGATGTAGGGGTTTGTTGTGCTATGGGAGTACTTAGGTTGATTATTTGTCCACAGATGTTGAACACAAAAAGTACGGATACTAATTCTTATGGTTCATTAGTTACTACAACTAGCGGGTGAAGTGCTTGAAGTTTTGGTTATGTCTATGAAGCTTAGGGGCTGAGGTATAGGTTCACCTTGAAAGGGCACGTTTGATTTAAAGTATACTCTTGGAAGTTCATGAGCACTACGGTTAATAGTGCCAAAAGATGGAAGAGGGATAGTAGGTGTCAAAGAGGGATAAGTGGCACCGTGGGTTGTTTGTTTTGGATAAGTGTTTCAACATGTGTTGTTAAAATACTTGGGTGTTGATTTTTCGGATATGACTTTTAATGACTACAATCGTAAGTCGCATATACTTGAATATTTCGGATGAAATACTTAAGTTGTCAATCCTAATTTTTTGAGGTTATAAAGCTTAGATTGAACTCAAGGATAACAAGACTTGATAATATGTATTTAACATATGTGTGAGTTATGACTCGATGTAAATACTTATTGTCTTGAAGGATGACACATTATTTTCATGTTAACCAGGTGAGGCAATACATGTAGATACAAAACAATATCTATAGTCATATGTTAGACTTGTGTATGATATCTTTGCAAATAATGAGTCCAGGTTTATTAGTCTCGGTAAGTCATCTAAGTCATCCGCAAACGGGTGAGGAGATGTTGGTGGTGTTGCACAAAGTTTGATAGGAACAAGCTTTGGAGACTTTTGGTAGTGAAGTTGTTTTGGATGATGGTGGGTGATTTTTGGTGGTGGAGTTGGAGTACTCAAGTTTAGAAAGTTCACATCTTGAATGGGTGATGAGATGTTGAGGGGTAATGAGTCTGAGGATGAAGAGCTCAAGTTTATGAAGCAACAAGATCGAATGCTAATCCTAGTGGTTTTCTTAAGTGGCTTATTTGAGGTTAAGGATTTAGTCATTTTGATTTTACTTTAAGAAATGCTAAGCTTGAGGAAAAGTAACAGTGAAGGTGTGAAAATGATCATCTTGAATGTGTTGATTTATGGAACTAAGTATTCATGGATTTGATGTTAATCCATACAAAGATGGTAGTTTCTAATGAGATGGAAGTGTCTAAAATCATGTCAAACATCCTAAGTTAATCCATTGAGGATGTGTTGAGTGAGGTATGAAAGATATGCATTAACAACTATCCTAGAAACGAAGTTTGGTAAATTAGATTACGGGATTTAGTAAAATTCAATGACTTACCTGTAGGATTCACGGCACCATTTCTTTACACAGCCGGAACCCTTAAATTGGTGCCGCCTGGTCCGCCTGTACAGGTATGGCGGTACCAAAATAAATAACAGACGGTACCAACATTTTGGTGCCGTCTGATCCGTGGACATCAGAAAAGTTCACAGACCCATTTTTTTTTTTTTTAGGTGTCGGGGAGTTTTCCGAAACCTGAAATTTTGCTTAAAACATGTGACATTAATTACTTCTAGTTAGGAAAAGTCGATACCACATATACAAATATAGTGGAGCATAGACTTTGACCAAGGGCTAACGATTTTCACATAAAAGTGAAAATGGGTAAAATTTGATAACACACTTGTGCTATCCAC
Source organism: Chrysanthemum seticuspe (assembly GCA_019973895.1). Taxonomy (NCBI): domain Eukaryota; kingdom Viridiplantae; phylum Streptophyta; class Magnoliopsida; order Asterales; family Asteraceae; genus Chrysanthemum; species Chrysanthemum seticuspe. Next base: position 153,923,160 of record BPTQ01000003.1, on the reverse strand, counting down.
CTGCATAAACCGGTTAGCATACAACATTGTTTTAAGTCATATTATTATCCTACAAAGTAAAAACAAATAAATTACATCATACAACATTGTTTTTGTCCTTGTACCAAACACTCTCTTAACACCTTCATTTTTCAAAGTACTTGACTAATTTACTTAGTACTCATTGCTAAGTGAGTTATGACATTTCATAAGTTATGCGAGATGTTAGTAACCTATGCAAACGAAGTGATCTAATTCTACAAGCGATGGTAAAATAATTTTCCAACTTAGTGCACAAAATCTAGCAAATAACCTATTGTGCATAAACAAGAAATCGTCAAACAAGTGAATAAATAACATGGCAAGATTGACACTTATATTATGCAAACAAACAAGTGTAAACAACAATTTGAAAAATAAGCAAGCAACATATATGCAAACAACATAAACAAGTGGTCATTTAGCATATCATAACAAGAAAGACACTTTTCGTCATTTTGCGTTTAAATATGACGATGTATACCAAGCTTGATTAGTTTCCTTTAAACATATTACCAAATTATTTAGTTTCAAAGGAAGTTGTATCAAAGTTCTAAGAATACCAACTTAAATTGCTTGATTCAAAATTTTGAGTTTTTATGTTAAAGCGAAACTCAATATTTTAGACATACTGTAGTATTTGGTCTATTTCACTTATTTAAAATTAGACTCAGGCCATGAGAGTATTTTTAAATGAAAGTAGACTCAATTCCCTTTAAAATGATAGGTGGCTTGACTCGTACGGACTTACGGTTAATTAGTTATGATTTTTTTGAAGTTGCTCAAAAAACTGCATACTGTACATACGGATTCCACGGAACCAAATAAAGGGATCCGCCCTTTATAAGATTTGGTGCCGTGGTCCTCTGAGACAGATTCACCAAAACTAGTATTTGACATAGAGAAAACGTGTGCGACTTACTAGATTTCATAGTAAACATATAATACACATATTTAACAATATATCTACTTATGTAACTTATCTTAAACATTTACGGAGGTGATTTTTCAACTAGATTTATAGTTATCCCAAACACCTTTTTTAAAATCATATTTCTTCGTAAATTTTCTATGAGCACACAATACAATACTTACTAGTTCTTTCAACAAACTTTTTTTTTTTTTTTTTATTTTACTTTTCAAGAAAACCTTCAAGCTTGTATACAAAGTTACATTTAACAACAAAATTTCTAAGTATAACAAGCAAAGCATTTTTCATATTATTTTTCGCTTCAATGGTAATTTGATACATGGATCGTACTCTATTTTAAAAACCATTTGTTTTGAAAATACGAGCTACGTGGCTCTGATACCAATTGTGGAAACGTAGAGGGGGGGGTGAATACGTTACCGTTTAAAAACTTTAGATCTTTAGTATCAAATCGCTTATGAAGCTTGTTATAATATGAAAGTACCAATTATTGTTTGTGACTAATATAAAGCATGGTAAACAAAGTTGTCACACAATCATGAACATCAAACCACATCACAAACAATAGTATAGTGCAAGTATAAAAGTAAAGAGATAAAGAAAGGAAAGTGCAAACCGAACACGAGGATTTATAGTGGTTCGGTCACGGATCTCCTTTCCGCCCTACTCCACTCCCCGAGTACCCAACTCGAGAGTTACTTCACTAAATCAACAAGCTCCCTTCTAGGCGGAGAAAACCTTACAATCGTCGCTTACACTTTTTCCGGTACAAAGCTAAATACCGGGTTCTAGTTCGAGGTAGAACCAACCTAACGTCGCCTATACAATATTTCCGACACTAAGCTAGATGTCGAGTTCTTTTACAAGGGTACAACCACTCCCAATATGTTTTATGGCCCAACATAATAAACCTTGTGTTTTATGGCACAAACACATAAACCATCTAATCTAGTTTGGTGAAAGTGTTGTTATGATGCAATGATGTTTACACTAATGATCCATGACACAAATGTCTAATGGATATGAATAACTACTTCTAAATGAACTTCCATTGATAGGAAGCCTTCATGATGAAGATCACAAGTTCCCTAAACTTCTTGTGATAGATCTTCAACTTGTGGTGAGTGGGGATGGCTAGATCTCCAAGATTTCCTTGGTTGATCAAAGAGTATGCTTACAACAAAGATGAATGTTAGAAGCATTATGATCATGATCATTAGGGTGTTTAATGTGTGTTACTACATTGTTAATGATTGATCTAAATGTATGCAAGAAGGTGGAGAAGATGTGCTTTGAAGTGGTGAAGAAATGGGAAAACAATGGGCTTCTATTTATAGCCAAAAGTGGACAGGAGCGTCCACGGACCACGGACCCCTTAAAAGGGTTCCGTCCTTTATACAATTTGGTGCCGTGGGTACCTGACATAAAATCTAAAAAATCTTTCTTCAAATCTTTCCAAGATATTACCAAATCTTACTAAGATCACATTTGATATATTGAGTGTCAATCTAACCAAAATATTCAAGTGATCTTCCAAGGATTTCAAAGATGATGCATGACATGATGTAACATGTATTTCCATTTTTAGATTAAAGGTTTATCAAAGTAAACTTGTAAAATGTATTATGCAACTAGTTGATAAAATGTCTAGTTACCTTTTGAAATACTTGTGAATGCAAAATGTAAAATGAGGTTCGAAATAGAATGGTTAACCTATTAAAATACTTAGTGACTCTAAACGTATTTTAAACATTCTAAATGATTTGTTAATGGGTTTGATCATAATGCCACATAACAAACATGTACGAACCTGTGTTGTAACATACGAGGACTTGAGACATCGAGAGGTGTTGAATGTATGTTGTGACAAATGTAATTACAAGTAACTTGTACATTTTACGTTATGTATTACAAGTTACATGTTTGTCATCAATCAAAACAAACGAGACTGTATAGATTAAATATCGTAATATTTGCACTAACAGTTTGGTTACCCCAAGTATGCAATGATTGATCTTGCTTCCAACTATCAGCTATCTTCTGGTATAGGTCAGTGGAAATAGAAGAAGTGTTAATAATACTCAAAAGCTCACAAGGTTTTTGCATTCTAGATAGAGCATCAACAATTTATAATGAAAGCCCAGTAACTTTGGCAACCATTTAAGCTAAGTCGGCGTAGACATCCTTTAATCCAAAAGGTATTTCAAGCTAGAATGATATGTTTTTATCATGGTTCTAAAAGGCTCGCAAAGGCACGAGGCTTGATCATGCCGCCACACCGCCTTATGCCACGTCTTTTTGTGAACTTGATATATATGAAATATGATATAAATATATAAATATTTTCATATTTTGTTCCGCCTTATTCCACGCCTTATAAACGCTAAAACTTCACCTTGACCGCAAAGGCGTGAGGCTTGGTCATGCCGCCACGCCACGTCTCGCGCTATTTATAACCTTTGTTTTTATTTTAAAATATTTCTCTAAAAGGTACCCCTTCCACCTCTCCAAAGCTTGAATCACTGTTGGAAATTCTTTCTCATATGTGAAAATTAACCTGTGTTTGGCATATAGTGTTTTACTTAAGAAGTCTATTTGATGACCCTCTTGAAGCAACCTTGCACCTATTCCTTCCCATGAAGCATCAGTTTCCATAGTAAATTCCTTGTTAAAATCAGGTAGCCTCAATACTGATGCACTTACCATAGCCCGTTCAAAGCATCAAAGGTTTTTTTGTGCATCATTGGTTCAAACAAAGCCCCCTTTCTTCATGAATCGAGCCAAAGGTTTGCTTAAAATTGCATAACCTTTAATGAATATCCTATAATAGCTTGTCAACACCAAAAATCCCCTCATCTGCTTAATATTGTTAGGAACATGCCACTTAGCCATAGCTTGTATCTTAGATGGATATGTTGCTACCCCCTTAGTTTCCATAGTAAATTCCTTGTTAAAATCAGGTAGCCTCAATACTGATGCACTTACCATAGCCCGTTCAAAGCATCAAAGGTTTTTTTGTGCATCATTGGTTCAAACAAAGCCCCCTTTCTTCATGAATCGAGCCAAAGGTTTGCTTAAAATTGCATAACCTTTAATGAATATCCTATAATAGCTTGTCAACACCAAAAATCCCCTCATCTGCTTAATATTGTTAGGAACATGCCACTTAGCCATAGCTTGTATCTTAGATGGATATGTTGCTACCCCCTTTGCAGAGATAACACTTACTGATTTTAGAAAACAACTTGTGAGTCCTCATGGTTTCTAGTATAGCTTTCAAATGGTGTACATGATCTTCCAAACACTCACTATATGAGAATGTCATAAAAAAAACACCAATGTGATTTCCTTAAGAAGGGCTTGAATATTTCATTCTTCAAAGATTGAAATGTTGAAGGAGCAACCAAAAGGCACGACTAAAAACTCATAGTGGCCCTTATGAGTCTGGAATGCAGTTATAGCAACATCCTCTTCACTCATTCTGATTTGATGGTAACCTGATCTCAAGTCCAATTTAGTGAACAAATTTGCTCCATGTTGTTCATCAATAAATTCTTCTATAATTGGAATTGGAAACTTGTCTTTAATAGTGTGCTTATTAAGTTGTCTATATTCTACACACATTCTCCAAGTATTATCCTTTTTCTTTACCATTACACTAAGTGATGCAAAAGGACTTTGGCTCTTTTTTATCACTTCAAATTCTAAAAACTCCTTGACCATACTTTCTGTAGCATCATTCTGAGTAGGTGGATGTCAAGTCTAATATTAACTAGTAAATCTCCATTAACCAATGGTATTTTGTGGTCATGTGATTTGTGAGGTGGAAATTCAGTAGGAATAGAAAACACATCTTCATTGTCACGTAACACTTTTTAAATTTATTGGACAATGAAGAAGATATTCTATCTAACTTTATACAAGTAGTTGCAGACTCAGGGAAAACACACAGCGCGATTGAATGGAACTCTGCCTGCACAACTTTCTTAACAAATTTTTTAGAAGTTTTATCACACAACCATTCTAAAGTAGACTTAAGAGTGCCTCTAATTGACACCTTCTTCCCTTCATACTTGAATTCCTTCTTCAACTTTTTGAAATTACACCTTGTATCTCCTAAACTATCAAACCATCGTATTCCTAATACTATCTCACATCCACCAAAGGTCAAAAGCATTATATCAATAGTGAAAATGGTGTTTTTAAACTTTCATTTGAAGTTTCTACACTCATAAGTACTTATCAAATTATTTCCATCTGCCAGTATGACTTACAATGGTCCAATAAGTCTAATTTGGCAACCTAACTTCTGAGCCATGTTCTTGTCCAAAAAATTGAGTTGAACCACAATTTACTAGTATGTGCACCACATGCTTTTTCACAGTACCAGTAACTCTCACAGTTTGAAAATTATTGGTTTCAGTTAATGCATTTAATGAAATTTGCGGTTGCATCTCATCTATACTAGCATCAATTTTATCATACCCTTCCTCTACAAACTCCTATGTTTTCCTCTCTTCATCAGGCAATACCACTAATAACAAAAGCTATCTCGCACACTTGTGTCATGGAACATACTACTGATGACAGTAGAAACATAGGTTTTTGGCTATTTTCTCTGCATATTCCTTCTGAGACAGTTGTTTCCTAGTATTATGGGTGTTTGGCTTCTGATTTGACCCCATAACACTACTGTTTAGAAAAGCTAATAAGGGCTTTTGATTATGACTACTTGTTGTTGTTTGACTGTACCTTCCACTATTATTGGTAAAAGACATTTTATTCTTCTTCTTAAATGCATTTAATGTTGCTTCTTGAAAATTTGTGAAAAAATAGACACCAACAAGAGTTTTAGGTCTAAAAATCTTAACCCCAATTTCAATTTCTTCTAGGATCCTCCCATAAACAAACTAATCACATGTTTTTCACCCACTTCTCATATTTCAAGTTCTTTAGCTCACACAATCATAATCATACACAGTACCAAATCTAACCAATATTCCTTGTTTGTATACTTCACATCCCACAAGTACCACGTTAGTCTTAATAGATTGTCTAAGCTAGATTAAAGCCTTATCATACAAGTGTATTGAAATGAAATTTACCTTATACATTTATAAAACTTGACCAATTAGGAAGAACTACTCACACCTAAACACCCATACCCTAACATCATCATTGGAGAATTTTGGAAACTCAATCTTGGCAATCCTACAATGTTGTAACTGATTTCCTCTACTATCATTACCAACTTACTGATTTTTTGTAAGCTAAGTCTAGTGATATTACTAGGCATTTTATCAATTGATCTTTGCATTCTTGCCAGAGAACCTTCACCACTGTTGTTATAGTGTCTGTAAGGTACTTCATCGCTACATCATCAAGAACCATTATGGTACCATTTGAGGGTCCCACCACACTAACAAAATTCCTAGTAGTAGTTACCATTTCTAACTAACTTCAAGATTATTTGTACAACTAAAATGTAACAAAATCTCTAATATGATCAATTGACCACTAATGATTAGAGACAAATGTTTTTTTTGTGATTCAATGAATCCTATACTACGTGTTTGAGATTGGAATACCGAAATAAATGAATTTTGTAGAACGTATTTTGGATTGGGAACGTATAATGATCAGAAAGTTAATTGTTCAACTGGATTAGTCGGAAAGTGGCCGAAAATTGAACAAAACGACAGTTGTATGGAGGATCTGTGGTTTATAGTGCCAAAAAGTGCTCTGATACCTCTTGATAAACACTTTAAGGGATCAACTAAGTTCCGTTAGAAGATTACAACTAAGTAGGTCAATCAAGAAGAAGAAACAGAATATCGAAGCTTTAGTTGATATATCAATGGAATCGAATGATTTGTTACTGTTTGTGAGAGAATGATTACACGATAGAAGAAGATTACAATTATAAAGCTAATTAATGAAATGAACTCTAAATGTATTTTAACTGGAATTTGGAGCCAAAATCGGTTATCAAGCTGTTAAGAGGTCTCACGTGCCCCCCCCCCCCCCCCCCCCACGTGCCTCCCCCCCCCCCCCCACGTGCCTAGCTTAAATCAAGCATGTGCCCCTCACGTGCTAAATAACTTACAACTCTTTCCACTTCTAACATCTACTAACCTTTTTAGTCTATTAATTAAACATTTATTGTTTTTCGCAAATGATATATGAATGGATATTAGATTAACTTAAATCAAAGGTCATGATGCTAGCGGGGTTCAAAGCCTAGTCATTAATAATGGCATAGTAATTGTTGAAGCGATTGCTTGAGGTTAATGTGGTACTTCAGCCACATTTTATTATACTTATTTTTCATGCTTAATATATATTTTACCGGGGTAAACCCCTTTACCCAAAAAAAATTGTAACAAAAAAAGGTTGGGACAAGATGAATTACAAAAAGATCGACCCAATTTTTCACACAACATGAAAATTTTAATGTGGTTTACAATGACCTCGAAAATCTTAGGTCCGCCCCTGATTTGTTGTTACAAGAAAATATTAAAGTTATTAACATAATATGTTCTCAAATTATGATATAAACTAGTTAATAGTACGTAGGATATCATAAACTTGGCTTCGCACATGGATGAATATTATTTGGGTCTAGTGAAACAATTCATGATATCATACAGATTTCCATATCTACCAATATTTCTAGTTGAATGAAAAGATTGGCACATATTTGATGTTATATAGAAACCTTTAAAGCTAATTTGTGGACCATAATACATAGGAGAAGATTTTGTTATTTGTTAGAATCATACAACTCACAAACTGATATTCAACATCATAAAAACAAATAAATAAACAAGTAGCGTAAATACGTTAAAACATGAATGATTTTACGCAAGAATTAAAATAATGGCCATATTGTCATCAATTATTTGGTTCAATTAATATATATGTTGTGACCGACTTGTTGCAATATACAATCTATCCATGGTTGAAAAATGAAAACTAAGTGCTAAAATAAATAAAAGAATTTAGTTAAACCAAGTTAATTACATTCCAATCATGGCTAGTCTGGTCCTTAATCTGCGGTCATCTAACACTGTAACCCATGTACATGCACATGCTATCGCCATGAATGAGTTCACAAAGAGATCTGAGCTAATCCCATTTTTTTATTCCAACTACACCGATGCATGCATTGCAAAAATTATTTTCTAATATCTGGGACTATTTCCTATCGCACGAATGGCTTCTTAAACGGCGTTGTTTGGAGATGTTTGAGGTTGCTTAATGTACTAACATACTGTAGCTACTTTTTTTTTCAACGGCAAATTTTTACAACTTGCACGTACCACAAATCTCACGTATGTCGATCTCTAACTAGACTTGAACATATATAGTCAAAGGCCTTTGGTTGTGACGCAACGACTTGTTTTAAGGTGTTTGTATTAAGCAGAAATGTTGTTTCATCCAAAAACCAAAATTGCTAATATGCTTAGATAATGATTGGATTAACACTAAAAATAAGCAATCCTATCGTAGATAAGCAATTTGGATAGAAAAATTATCTTTTAACTTTAGAATGAAGTTAACGCAGCTTTCTACATGCTTCAAACTGCTTATTAAGCAGATCGATGCACGGTTTTAAATAAACAATCTTAATCCAAAGAAAATGAAATAAAATAAGGAAGCTACTAAACCCATGTGGCTCCCTTCATGCACTGATACACAAGAAGCTTCATAATCAATATTGCTAATTGCTTCTTCTTATCAGCATGTGCATTGCCCATATCTCTCTTTATTAGCATCCCCCCAAGAACACACACATATACAGTTGTTTCTTATCAAACAATTAATTATCCCTGTGCATTGTTTTATGTAGTACAGTATATATATTAACCTTACACAAAAAAGTTATCTGCTGTTTACTAACAAGTTCTTTTTTCCTAAGAGCAAAAATGGGGTGTGCGGTTTCTGTTTACAGAGTCGGAGGCAATAAGAAGCAACTGAAGATCCCTCTAGTTACTGTACTTGTTCCTTCTATTCGTATTCCGACCGCCTCCAATATTCAAAAGCCTCTTAAAGGAATTGTTCCTAAGGATCTTGCTGATCGTCTCACTTCTTTACGTAACCAAATCTTTCTTCTTGCCGAGCAAACTGGTTTTTCTTCTAACTTTATTTCTGTTAGTTTAAACCATTTTTTGAATGATTGGTTCTTTTCTTAATGGATCTGTGTATTATGTGAATTTCTGCAGATGTTTCAGCTGTTCCTGAATTGTTACGCGCATTGGAGGAATACTTGTCACTATTAGTTGGCCTCACTGGTCCAGGTTTGATCATTTTTTCATATTGCTTATCTGCTTGCTTATCCAAACCGATTATCGGATCAAGTTGGATATGCATTATGAATTAATTACAGAAACAATAACGTATATGGAGGTCACCCATTTATTCTTCTTTTTTTGCTCACAACTCCACCAACTATAAACTACTTTGTAGGCCACCCAAGGACCAAGCATGCATCTGTTTTTGTTCAAACCAAAATCCGGAAAAAAAAGGCTGAATCACTAGGATGACCTTAATTTGTTTCAGCAAACAGAAATGCTCTTGGTCACTTTTTCTGTTCGGTAAATCAAAATAATTGCGCGGTAGAAAAATCAAAGAACTTTGGTCATTTCACATGTTATTTATCACATTCGGTATAAACAAAACTAATTTATCTTTGGAGTAATTTATAAACTAGTTTCTACAGCTGGGTGACCTTTTCTGAAAAAAAGTTAAATAGTTGGGTGGCCTTCATTATCACCCAAAAAAAGTAATTTGATTGTTTGAAGCTGCTTATTTCGAAAAGCTAAAAACTTTTTTTTACTGGCTAGTATATCAAAACACCCCCTTGGTATAACGGTATTGATTTAGTTGCTAATTCTTTTGCTAGAACTTGGGTGTCGAGAACTGATTGAATTCAAATGGAAGAGTCTAGACGATGGACAAAAAGTGAGGATTGGTTTTTTCTTTTTTTGGTTTTCTGTTACTGGAAATAGACTTCGTAGACCATGATCTGATCCTTACTTTGATCAGCAGGAGATATGCATTGCGGATGTGTGGTTTGAATTGCTATCGGTTGTTCATATGATGGCTATGTTGACATTAATGGAGGCAAATTCAAAATTGATACCTGATCAAACTGTTTCAAGTGAATCAGAGGAATCGACAGATAACATACGAAGTGCTGTTGACTTGTTAATCAAGGCAGCAGGATACTTACAATTCTGTATTCGTGAAATTCTAGTCCAAATTCCACCTCATATTAAGTATGTTTAGATTCTTGATAACCATTGATCAATGCACTTTTGTATTAGCGAATCGAGTGGTGTAATTTATTTCAAACTTAATGATCAGGATGAAGCTGCCTGTAGATTTGCAGGAGAGTGTAATCAAGGCTGCTTATATTCAAGCACTGGGGCAGGTATGTTTTTTCATGGAATCTTTTGATAGGATAAAACATTAGCTCTTCTTAAGTAGATAGACTTTAGGAGTCACAGAGTATAGGCATTATTTCAGAATTTTATTTTTGATTGTTGAGGATTTTGTTTCCACTTTTTATAAACAGTTAATATGTCAAATACAGTCATCAACTCCATTATTACATTAATATAATATTTATAATAAGAACAGTTCAAGATGTTGTGTGTATCACAAACACAATTAAGGAGAACTTGGACCATTTGAGATCAAAGATAACCCAAATTGACTTTTTAGCAAGTAAGTCAGTCCAAATGGCCTCCTCTAACATATTCTCAAACCGCAATGTATGGCTTTCAGGGAACAGAAATGCAGCTTGCTTCGGCTGTTGGAAGTAAAAATGCCACTTTATCTGTTAAAAGAAGATTAGCATGCGAGCAACTAAGCTATTTCGGCCAGGCTCATTACTGCTTGTCGACATGTGACAACCTTAACGGATATGGAAAGAAGCATCTGTCATTTATCAAATGGAAGTACCTTCAAGCAAAGGTTTGCATTACTACAGCTAATTGTATCTATGCAACCATTTTCGCATATAAGTGTGCTTAAATGAAGATTTTGGTGATTGATTGTAATCAGGCTGCAGCCTACTATTATCATGGTCTGATCACGGACAAAGGTACCGAACCATCCTGCCATATTAGTGCAGTGTGCTGTTTTCTAGCAGCTGAAGCGATTCTAAAAGAGAGCAAGAAGGCTTGTTTAAACTTTTGCCTAACGCTTCCTATAACAAGGTTAGATTCATGAGATTTTCATGTATGCAGTAGTTTTAGAGGTGGCAAAATGCGCTGGACAATCAGTTTGGGGGACGGGTCAAAAGAGAAACTTTTTTTTGTAGGACTCAGTTGGGGTGGCCCCATAATGCTTTTTGCCCAAACCCTTTTTTAATATGTTTGTAACAACTAGTGTGGCAACTATGGTTACAAACTTCGTACTTTTTCAGTAATAATATATTTTTTCTAGAAGATATAGGAGGTATTTTGTATTAATAATACTCTTCAAGTAAGTTCAACCAGTTTGATATATCCAGCCTGTAGGGCCTGTTTTTAGCTACTTTTCATATTGATCCATTTGACCCGGTACTGATAAAACATAACCTGAATTGACCCATTTATAAGTAATGAGTCGGTGTTGAATCCTCTGTGCGAGATTATGTTTTGGGTATTAGCATAATGTGTTGACTTGATTGTATGAAGGGCTCCGGCTGCATGGGGTGCCATGAAGCATTTGAATAAGAAAATTCCTGAAACCGCAGCTAAAAAATCTCAAATGTACGCGTACCTTCTTGAGGAAGAAAAGTAAGTGACCTAAAATTCATTTCTTTTACTGTTACTGTGAACTACATATCATACTGACGGGCCGGGTCATGATGGATGCAGGAGTTTGGACGTGCTGCCCAACCTACCTGAGTTTGAGTTATCATTAAAAGCAGACGAGTATCAAATGCCCGATAAAGATGCAGCATGGGAGAGTGAAAAATGGGTTATACCTAATCAGACGCTTAAAACTCACTTAACCGATGACGAAGAAGATGATTAGTGAATATATGTGCAATGTGACATTGATATTTGGTAGTGTTGGTTGGTTTGTTTTTACAAAGAATGCACATTTTCGTGTATAGAAAGAAAGAGGATATTGTAAACCACATTAATAGTGTATGATTCAGTTGCGTTTAATGTAATTGGCTTAAATTTTACAATCAGGCTGAAGTGATGCCACTGTGTGAATCTCAACTGCAAATCCAAATATCACTAAATGATTTCATGTTTATCTGAACTCAACATGATTAGTAATACTTATAAAATCATCTGGAACGAGTTCGATCAAATATTCAATTCAAAAAAATGTATAAGAGGATTGTGCATAAGAAATGATTTTTTTTGCAAATTTCAATTGATTTAGCTCACTTTTCAATTTGATGTCATACTTTAGTAACTAAAGGATGAAATATATATCAACAACAAACAAAAATAATTTTTTTATATCAGAATCGTGATTTAGTATTACGAATATATCAGAGGATGTCTCAGCATTGTTCTCCTCACAGAATATTAGTAAATTGTGCCATATCATTGTTCATTTTACATGGGTAGCTCCATTACGTCCTGATTTTCTTCTATAACTAGTTTTGTCATATTAAAGTGATCTTCTAGTATTATTATCATTGGTCCTCAAAATCATCGATATAAACTCACTTTATGCAGAAGATCTGATAGTTGATGTTCTTAGGGCCTTGCTGATGTGTTAACCGTAGAGACTCTTCTTTCGAAAATGAAGATGGTAGAATCAGCATTTGACTATTTCAACTCTCGCATCCATAATATTCTATGTTGAATATAATCTATAAGTTATAAAATAGTATATAGACGTTAACCCATTTCAGTGGCCGTAAGTGTGTATTTTTACTTATTAGCTAAATGGTGTGCAAATTGATGAGTATATATTCTTGTAATCTTATATAGTGGGAAGGATCAGCTATTCCCTAGTCTAGAAGAAGAACGAAGGCTTCACCAAATTCTGCCAAAATATGATATGCGTACATTTAATGACAATGACCATGCCCTGTTCCTGGTATGATTCATGGTTTCTATTCTGTATGCATGAATGTTTTATGTACATGTATACTACCAAATATCCACCACATGTACAGGAATAAGGTTTTGATCTGGTAACAGTCATTAAGGGAGCCGGTTTTTATCGGCGTGCTAAACACACAGATTATGTCTCAGATTTCTTGCAACCAATGCCACATTTGGAGCCAAGATTATACCTTTTGGTGCAGTTGGCGAAGATGATTTTACGCAATTGAGCTAACATGATCTTATTCATACAAACTCTTGTATTTTTTTTAAAGGGAAAATGGTCTAAAAAGGCATCGATGTCATTTTTTCCTTTTGTGGGCATCAAACTTTTTTTTTCCTAAAGTAGTCAAATACTTCCTTAATTTTCCTATTGTAACACTAAATTACAATTTTTGTCCAATTACTCTCGTTAATCACAATTAACCCGTTTTGTTTTCTAATTACATCAATTTTGGACCATTTATGACAATACTTGAAAGTTGAGGGTAAGTGTTTTACACATAATTAGTTTTCCCCCTTTTATCCAAACTTAATTTCCCCTTTTCCCACCCCCTTATCCCACATAACGATTAAAAAAAAATCAAAACCCTAAATCATGAGTAGTTATTCTTCAGCTCAATCCCGTTTAGTTGGAGGTAAACTTGAACACTTTTGTAAGTGTAATCGCCAATTGAGAGTCCAAACTTCAACCACAAGGACAAATCCAGGAAAGAGATTTGTAAAATGTGCTGAATGTCGAGTGTATGAGTTTCTGGTTGAAGACCTTCCTAGTCAATACTACAAAGACTTGGTATATGGGTTCTTTCAAAGGCACAGAGGTATGGAAACTGCACCCATGATTGAAGCTCTAGCTTTGGAAAAGTCAAGGTTGGAAGATGAGTTGAAGGCTACAAAGTCAAGATTGGAGGATGAGTTGAAGGCTGGAAAGTCTAAGTTGGAATTGTATGATAGGTTGTTTATGATCATGTTAGGATTGTTGTGTTTCATCTGTGTTTGGTTTGGTATGAAACTATCCAAGTGATACAATGATTAGATAATCTTTAATGTAATCTTTTGAAATGTTAAGTGTTAAGTTTGGATAATCAATGTAAATGTTTTAGTTTGGGTAATGTTTTGAAATGTTAAGTGTTAGTTTGGATAATTGTTAGTCTGCACATTTGTCTTCAATATGTGTTAAGTTTGGATGTTCAATATGTGTATGCAATTAGTCTGCACAATTAGTATGCTTACCCATCTTGTCTCCATTACTGATAATAAGCATTGGTGTGTTAAATCATGGTCTACAATAAGTAGAAACTAAGTATTTGCATGGTCTGCAATGAGTAGATGGTCTGCAAAGCATTGGTGTGGTAATGTTAAATCATGGTCTGCAATGGTCTGCAATGAGTAGATAATAAGTATTTGTAGACCATGATTACCCATCTTGGTAATGATTTGCACATGAGTATCAGACATGAGTATCAGACCATGATTTGCATACCCACATGAGTACATGGTCCATAATAGGGGTAACATAGTAGGTAACATACCATTCATAATAGGGGTTACAGTAGGATTATTTTAGGGTACTAAAGCCATACATATTTAAACTGAAACCAGAACCATCACTAACTTCAAGTGGTTCTAAACCATTCATTTCTTCCCCTTCCCTTTTGGAGTGTCAACTGCATGGTTGGTAGTTTTGACAGCAAATGGTTTGATACCTAGTTGGCCACAAGTTACCTTATTTGGCAATCCCAGAACTTTAACCCTAGAATCAAAAGCAAGCTTGGCAAGTTGTTTGGAGGTTAGTGGCTCCTCATCATCCTGAGCTTCAACATGCCTTGAACTTGAACCCATTTTTGTTTGAAGAGGTTGAACCTCAACATACCCTGAGTCAGAGCTTGAATCTGCAATTGGTGGAAAATAGTTGGACTATGTTGTTGGATATGATGCTTCTTCACTTGTGGTGTCAACAGTTTCTATGTTGGAAATGGATATTATTTCTGGAAAAAAAAAAGATATGAGAAAATGAGATAAAAAAGTATGGCTTATAACTTGTTGGAAACCTGGTTTCTTACTGGAACCCATGTTCTTGCTTGAACTCATGTTTGCAAAAGAATGTTTAGATCAGCAGATGTGTGGAATGTGAGCATGGTCCATTTGGCTTTATATCATGTGAAGTGATGATTTGTTGGTAACTAGTTACAAATACAGTAAAGATTCTCAAATAGTATAGATTCTAACCTATTATATAGCTTACTGCCAAGATTCTCAACTAGTTACAAATGCAAACTCAGTAAAGATTCTCAGTGAGTTGTTTGCATTGACTGCATAATCTGTAAAGGCTTTAAAAGTGTATTGACTGCAAATATGCAAAGGCTTTAAAAGTGTATTGACTGCAAATATGTAAACAATGACAAATGCTTTGACTGCAAAGCTGTATAAAATTGCAAAATAATAACAAAAATATATTTAGAAACTGCATAATGCATATTTCATTAATCAAAGTAGTTTAACAATGACCATCCATTACTGCCCTCACAGATGTACAAAATGGGCTATTGTTTGATGGTCATTATATAAACTAATAACATAAGTGGCTGCTAAAGAGTAGTTGTTCAAGCCATATTACATACCCAAATGACCATCAATTAGTGCCCTCACAGATGTACAAAATGGGCTATTGTTTGATGGTCATTACATGAACTATTAACATTAGTTGTTCTAGTCATATTACAGACCCAAATTAAGTTATCATAGTTTACATTAGTTTCCCTCACAGGATGTACAAAATGGGCACAAGAAATTAGGATTGTTCAAGCATCATGTACTTCCAGTGCAGACTCTGTAGTGCTGCCCTGGCCATCCAACTGTTTAGCCAACTTCTTTTTGATGATCTTTTCACTAGGCCTCCTCACCTTGAGTTTAGCCAACTTCTTTTGCAACTGTTGCTGCTGCCCTTGAGGTTGTTCTTGACTTTGATCTTCTTCTGCCTGCATGTTTTCAACTTGAGTAGCTGTCAAGTCAATCTCTGTTTGAACTTCTTGAGGCTGCTCTAGAGGGTGTTCTTGAGGGTGCTCAGTTTTATCTTGGTCATCAAACCATCTTGCATAAGCTGATGTGCAACCTCTTTTCAAGCTCTTCCTATTTGACCCACCAGTCTTCTTCTTTGACCCACCAGTTCCCCTTGACCCACCAATTCCACTTGACCCACCAACTTTACTTGATCTACCAGCTGCTTCGATCCCACAAGCCTTCTTCTTTGACCCACCAGTTACCTTTGACCCACCAGTTTTCCTCTTTAACCCATAAGTCTTCTTTTTTGACCCAGACACATTCCCACTCTGTTTTGACCCAAACACATCCTCATCTACAACTGTTTCTTTGCAACTTTTCTTGTTGTGCCCAGGTTTGTGGCATATAGAACATGTCATCTCAGTACCTACCTTTGATACTCTGGTTGAGCTACCACCTTCACCCTTTGCTCTGATTCTTTTCTTTTTTGGCATACCAGGCATTTTTTTGGGTTTGGGAGGCAAAATAATTGAATACATACTCTGACCAGGCTAGAAATCAATACCATCAACTGGTTTCAAAAAATGGTTATATGTCTCATAATACTTATCTGTTTGAAACCAATTTGGCACATAGCTCTCAGGTACCCTGTTTATATAGAGAATTACCTTCGTTGCATATACACAAGGTATACCTGATAACTGTCACATTCTACATGTGCAAGACCTCTTTGGTTCATTAACTGTGAATGCCTCACTCCCTGACCTCAAACACATTCCCACCAGCAGGGATAATATGCCAGAACCTACAATATAACATACTTATTAGTGTCAATTCAAACAATTTCATAAGTTAATTAACTTTAATTTTTAGGGCGAAGGCTGAGAATACGTAACAAACTTTCTCAAATATACCGATGTACGTAACATACTTATTTTCTTATTTATGTACGTAATATACTTTCAAATTTGGAACAATGTACGTAATATGACCGGTAACTAACAAGTTACCAGGTCAAAAAGTTTGAAAAATGACATAAATGGTCCCTGTGGCTTGCGTTGACTTTCACAGGTCATCCATTGACTTATTTTCGGTTAAAAAAGTTTCAATAATAGTCCTTATGGTCATTGGCTTGTAGATTTAGTCATTTTGTTCCGTTTTGTCCGTTTTTATCGGTTTTCATCCGTTTTTCTTACCATTTTCTTAATTTTTTGTCCGTTTTTCTTACGTTTTTCTGTTTTCTTTCGTTTTTGCCAGTTTTCATCCGTTTTTGTCCGTTGTTCTTACGTTTTGTCCGTTTTCCTTATGTTTTAATCAGTTTTTGTCTATTTTTCTTACGTTTTTGTACTATTTAAACATATTGAAAATTTTTTCCAAAAAGAAAAAAAATTAGAATTTTTTCGCAAATTTGAAAAAAAAAATTCCAAAAAAAATTTGAAAAAAAAATAGGAAAAAAATATTTCCGAAAAAAAATAAAAAATTTTCAAATTTCAAAAAAAAATTTGAATAAAAAATTTCAAAAAAATTGAATAAAAAAAATTATTTTTCAAATATATTTTTTAAAAAATTTGAAAATTTCCAATTTTTTTAAGATTTAAAAAAAATATTTTTTGAAGATTTTTTATAAAAATTTGAAAAATATTTTTCAAGATTTTTAAAAAAATTTAAAAATTTCCAATTTTTAAAAAATTTTTTTGAATTTTTTTTTTTTCAAATTTGGGAAAAAATTCCAATTTTTTTTTTTGGAAAATTTTTTTCCAATTTTTTTTTCTTTTTGGAAAAAATTTTCAATATGTTTAAAGAGTACAAAAACGTATGAAAAACGGACAAAACGTATGAAAAACGGACAAAAACTGATAAAAACATAAGGAAAACGGACAAAACGTAAGAACAACGGACAAAAACGGATGAAAACTGGCAAAAACGAAAGAAAATAGACAAAACGTAAGAAAAACGGACAAAAAATTAAGAAAATGGTAAGAAAAACGGATGAAAACCGATAAAAACGGACAAAACGTAAGAAAAACGGACAAAAACGGAACAAAATGACTAAATCTTGTTGGAATCACTCATAAACCATAATCAAGTGTTAGTAATTAATATGTAATAGTTAGCTTATTATGGCCTTTATGTTTGTTATTAGCCTTAAGCTTATGTAGAAGGCCCATGAGCTTAGGCCCAAGCCCATTTAAGAAAGGATGGAAACTATGAGTGTTGCCCTAGCTTTCCTCCTATAAATACCTTATGTAAACCCTCACTTGAGGGTTGGTTGTTCAAGTTATTCTCTCTTTCACATACCTACGCATAACCGTCCTTAATATTGTGTGTGTGTGTTTGGTTTGCTTGTTCAATCGCCTTATCTCTTTCTATATTACTTGTGTTTGTAGAACTAGTGACCTAACAGTGGTATCAATCGCCAAATAGTTGGGTGCACACTTTTGTTTTGAAGATTTTGGTTTTGGGTCTTACGCGTAAAGATAACGTATTCTTTGCTTCGCTTAAAAACTTGTTTTTTACACTTTTTAATCCAAGATTCTTGTACTTTCAACGTTTTAAGGTGTTAAAATACTTGTTTTTGGCAAAAAGTTTGAAACTTTATGCGTGGATCATTGTTTTTGAGCTAGTTTTTATTCGTGGGTATAGTTCTACGCGTAACTGTTTTAGAAGGTTTGGTTCATCAAATCTCACACTCTTGTGTTATTTGGTGATCTTGAAGCTATTTCATCACACAAAAACTGGTTTAGAAACATCTTTGAGCATAATCAAATTTACGAGTAGACCTACGCGTAGTGAAACCCTAAAACTACGCGTAAGTTTCCTTGGTTTGATCTTCGTTTTCGTGGTTACTCCGTGTTTTCTTGCTTGGATAAGCCTGAAAATACGTCGACTTTGGATATCTTTTGCACTGTGAAGTGTAAAAGATCACTTGGGATAAAACCCTAAAATTACGCATAAGCATAAGCTTACGCGTAGAAATCCTACGCATAAGATTTTTCTTACGCCTAAGCCCAGTCTTATGCATAAGATAATCCTACGCCTAACTTTCTACGCCTAACTTTTGTCTACGCATAACTTTAGCGTATTTTCCATACTTACGCGTAAGCTAAATCTACGCGTAACTTCTTATTGTTACGTGTAACTTTGGTGTTTTTACGCATAAGTGCTACTTGGCTATTGTGATTTCTACGCCTAAGGATACTTCTTCATCAAAGGTTCATTCGACTACAAAGATCCATTTTTACCAACACAAGTTTTCAACATGTCTCAACCACCATACTCTAACTATTTCCCTTACACTTATCCTCAACGACAACAACAACTAAGTCCACAACATCAACAATGGAATCAACAACAAGCAATTTATCAACAACAATTTAATCAACAACATACTCCACAACTTGGTGCAATTTCCCCACCACAAATGGTTCAAACACCGCCAAGTCTTCAAGTTCAACCCTACACAAATGAATTCAATCAACATCCATCAAGGAACACTATGAAGGAACCCACTTGGTTTGCAAAGATGTGTGAAGCTTTAAGCAGCCAACAATCAATTCATGAAGCTGGATCACTTGATAGACCTCCAATACTCACTCCAGGAAACTACGATCAATGGGTGATAAGGTTCTTTAGGTTTTGTGATCTGAAGAAGCCACATGGAAAGTTCTTAAAGAAGGTTATCTTGGAAGGTCCATTTGAGATGCCTACTGTCATTGTACCCGGAGATCCTACTGCTATTCCACCAAGAGATGAACAAACAAACATTGCTACTGTTGCAGATCTAAATCCAACAGAACTTCTACACTATGAAGCTGATGAGCTTGCAATGCAATATATCCTTTTAGGATTACCTAACCCAATTCTTCGAAGTGTTGATGCTCAAAAGACTGCAAAGGAAATGTGGGACCATATTCATCTTCTTATGGAAGGATCTGTACTCAATCAGGAGGATTTGGAATCCAAAATTTACTTGGCTTATGAACACTTCATGATTGAACCTGGAGAGACACTAGAGTCTTATCATCATCGATTTTCAGACATCATCAATGATTTGGATAAACACAACATCATCATGCCAAGAATTGCAGTGAATACTAAGTTCCTGAGTAGTCTTGGTCCTGAATGGGAGAAGTATGTCATTTTCTCCGCCAAGCGAAGAATATGCATCATTCTACATATGGATTGTTGTACGATTACTTGAAACCTCATGAGAAGGAAGTTGATCGGGAAAGGATTCTCCGTGCTCAAATTGCTCCACCTACACATCCGAAAAATCAACAACTTGCCTTATATGCTCAACAAAGTTATCCTCCTCAACAAGCAACTCAACCAACTGCCTCAGTCACACCAAACGATCCATCACAGCAACCTCAACAAAATCAATTGGTTCCTTACAACAACAACAATGATCAAGCACTTCATAGTCAAACTAATGAGGAATCTGATCCGTTCGAAGCATTGCAACAGGGATTTGTTATGATTGCTAATGCTTTTAGTCGTTATACAAACAAATCCAACAATCGTATTCGTTCCTCATCCAATATACAAAATCAGGCTGTTGTGAACAATGGACGAGTTGAAGTTAAGAATCGTGGTTATGGTCGTCAAATGGGAGGTGGTCAAGGGTTTAATGCTATGGGTAGGCATAACAACAGAGCTCAAGTGATGGAACAGGGAAATGCTCAGAATGGTCTTCGATGCTACAACTGCAATGAGAAGGGACACCTGGCTAATGCATGCCCAAAGCCAAGGACTAGGGGCAGTGCTTATTTCAAAGAGGCTCTTCTTTTGGCTCTTAAGGATGAAGCTGGTGGATCTCTCACAAACAAAGAACAGAGCTTTATGGCAGATGCAGACTCAGATGGTGATATGGAGGACTTGCAGGCCAATGCAGCTGTTATGTTGATGGCTAATATGCATGAGTTACAGATGAGTGAAACAGGCCCAGTGTATGACACTGATGGCTTGTCTCAGGTACCCGAACAAACCATCATCATATCTGAACTAATATCTCCACCAATATCTGAATCCGGCACGGATCAGACTGTTCAAAATGAGTCATCTACATCTCATTCTGACGATTTTCAAGTTAACCCTGTAGTTACATTTGACAATCAAGATGACCTTATGGTTTCCTTTGATAATCAAATTGACTCCGTGGTTGTACTTGAGGATCTAAATAATGATCATGTTGTGACTCACGTTGAACAAGCTGAACTGTTGCCTCATCCAGATTTTGCTCGTTTAATTCAAGACCATCAAATCAAAATGGAGGAATGTTATGCATTAAATAAGAACTTAAAAAGCAAAAATGCACTGTTAACCAAAGATTTTGAATGCTTACAAATGCAACTCAACTTTTTCAAAACTCAAGAAAACCGTGAAAAAGGTTTTGAAGCCGCTTTTGCTAAATCTCATCAAAACAAAAAATATTTAGAGAGACAGATGCGTGATCTAGCCGCTTCGAAGAATGCTTTGTTGTCTGAAATAGAACAAGTGAAACATGAACATAAAAAGCAAATTAACGCTCTCACCTTGGAAAATCAAAAAGCTAAGGCTGAGTTGTTAACTTGTCAAAAACAGTTCTCCGCATACAAAAAGCATTCAACGAATCGGGTAGATAACCTTCTTGAAGAAATTATCGGCTTGCAAAACAAAATCAAAGAGTTTAAAACTGTTGTTTACAAACATGGTGAATCAGTAACAACTATTGAAAAGTTTACGTTAAAACCCAATCCGAAAGGATATGGACCAAATCTAGCTGATTACAAACCAAAGCTTTCACTAAAAACATTCAAACCAAATCCTGAAGTTTTCAGTGCAGAATATAAAATTAATGATACTGTTATGAGTGTTGTTGAATACCATCGTCAAGAGGAATTAGATGCAGAAGATGAGAGTCGATCAAAATTAAAAACTGTTGTTTACAACAAACCTTTTAATTATTCAAAACCGGTCACTTTCGTCACACCAACGGATTCTACTAACACACCAAGGGTTATCATCAAAACACCTGAGTCTTCTAATGTTAATCCCCAACCAGATTATGCACAAACTTATGGTCCTTTACCTTCCATCAGTGAAGTAAACTCAAAACCTGAAAATCGAAAAATTCTTCGATATTTTGACATTTTCATGGCTGACCTCAAAATTTTACAACATGAGATAGAATATCGTTCTGAAATCAAAATTGATCATTTTCAATCGCCTCTGGCGCGAGAACAAAGAGACATTTTTCAGAAAAATCTTTTACCTAACGTTAAAAATTTGAAAAGTTGTGCATTAGCTTGGGAAAAGGATTTTCGTAAGGAACTTGGAGTAATGAAGGTCGTTTTCGAGAAAACTGAAACATCTATTTCTAATACTAAACGTAAAAAGAAAGTATTGAGAAAAGATGTTGATCGACTCTTAGAAGATGTTATCTGTGCTGATATCCATAATGTTGTGTTATTCTATTCTTTGCCACATGCATATGATTATATCTCTGCTGATAATGTTGACTATGTGGTAACTGTTGAGAATACTGATAATGTGCTTCAGATCGAGTCTTTAAAAGCTGAAAATAAACAATTACTTAACGAACTTTACAATGCAAAACGTCGTCTTCATTGGTGTGAAAAAGATATTCACAATCATCAACTTAGTTTTCAAAAGAAAATCGCTCAGTTGAGTGCAAAATCTTCTGATCCTATAATTGAGCAACTGGATGATCAAAACGTGTCTTTGAAAAGTCAAATCTCAAAATATGAACAAGAACTTGTAAACGTTAAACAGGAATATGGTGTCATATTTGATTTACTCAATAAGACTCGTCATGAAGCATCAAACGAACTTGATCACTATCTTGCTCACACTAGAGAAGTCATGAATTTTGCTGGTAATATTCGGTCTGAAAATCAAGATTTGATTGCTAAGAGAAATGTTAGGAAAGTATGAACAACTTCCGCCAACCATCATTACTGCCAAATCACTAGTTGCTAACGTGCTTCATTCTACTGAAACAGGAATAGTTGCGTCTTTTCCAAACGTCCACACTTCACAGCCTAGGAGCACTCAATCGAAAAATAGGAAGTTGCGACCTAAGAAAAGATCAATAAGGAATGCTAAAGTAGAAGAACACCCTAGGACTATGAATAAGACTCACGTTGCTTCCACTATAGATGTTGCGTCTGGCAAATGTAATAGAAATAGTGATGTAACGAATGCTAAACCTTTAAGCACTTTTGATATTCAGTCTGATGCACCTTGTGCTATTTGTCGTAAAAGTATGAATTCTGATTGTCATGACAAATGTGTTGCTAAAGCTATAATATCTCGTTTACGGAATCCTAAGAATCGGAATACCTCTAGGCCCACTAATCATTCTAAGTCTGTGCTTGGTAGACCGCCTTCTTTAGATTCTAAGGCAAACATTGCTGTCACTGTAGCTCCAGTTTCACCTCCTAAGAATGTAGTACCACCTAGTGCATTCACTAAGACTAAAGCAAAGAGTAGTTATAGATGGCAGAAATGGATATATAACAAACTAGGATTTAAATGGATGCCTAAAGTCATTAATGTGTGCATGTCTCATATACCTGCTTCGGAACCCTCTAAAATTTCGGGTTCCACATCTACTTCTATTCCATCTGTGTCGTCTGTGTGTAATGCAGGTGATACAGATCATTCTCTGGATTGTTGATAGCGGATGTTCCCGACACATGACAGGCAACCTTAAACTGTTATCAAACTTTATTGCAAAGTTCATTGGCACTGTCAGGTTCGGGAATGATCACTTCGCAGCTATCATGGGCTACGGAGATTATGTCAATGGGAACATCGAAATCAGCAGGGTTTACTATGTGGAAGGCCTCGGTCATAATCTGTTTTCAGTAGGTCAGTTTTGTGATGGAGATTTGGAGGTTGCTTTCCGGGAGAAAACTTGTTTCATTCGTGATCTACAAGGAAATGACCTTATGTCTGGCTCGCGTAATTCTAGTCTCTACACTATCTCTATGCAAGACATGGTTGCTTCATCTCCCATCTGCTTACTTTCAAAGGCAACATCAACAAAATCCTGGCTATGGCACCGTCGGCTCTCACATCTAAACTTTCAAACCATCACCAACCTTGCTCGACACAAACTAGTTGAAGGTCTCCCACGATTCCGGTATTCAAAAGATCACCTTTGCTCAGCCTGTGAACAAGGAAAAAGAACTCGTGCTCATTTTCCTTCAAAGGTGGAACACAACTCTCAGCATGTGCTTCATCTTCTTCACATGGATTTGTGTGGCCCGATGCGCGTGCAAACGATCAATGGCAAAAGCTACATCTTAGTAATTGTTGATGACTATTCCTGATGGACTTGGGTCTACTTTCTTCGAAGCAAAGACCAAGCTCCACAAATGATCATCACCTTTCTCACAAAAATACAGGTTCAGCTCCGCAACACCGTCAGGCTAATCAGAACTAACAAAGGAACTGAATTTGTTAACCAAACCCTTCATGAATTCTATGAGAAAGTGGGAATTCAGCATCAAACATCTATTGCATGTACACCCGAACAAAATGGAGTTGTTGAAAGACGAAACCGAACGTTAGTGGAAGCTGCAAGAACAATGTTAATCAATGCTAAACTTCCAGATTACTTGTGGGTAGAAGCCGTATCTACTGCATGCTATACTCAAAACCGTTCTATGATCACAAAACGCCACAATAAAACACCTTTCGAGCTTGTCCACAACCTTAAACCGAATCTCAAACACTTTCATGTATTTGGATCCCTTTGCTATCCGAATAATGATCGTGATGATTTTGGAAAGCTCAAAGCCAAAGCCGACATTGGAGTCTTTATTGGATATTGTGAGAATTCTAAAGGTTACCGGATCTGGAATCGTCGTACAAAACAGGTGATGGAAACGATTCATGCTCATTTTGATGAACTCACGGAAATGGATTCTGAGTACAACAGCTTAGAACCCGGTCACAACCGTTTAAACTTCCCTCAACCCCCATCATCAGCTGAACAAAGCCCCCAGCTAACTCGTCAACAAATGGAAAGGTTATTTGCTCCTCTGTTCTGTGACGATATTGATGAACGTGCTCCAGGTGTATCCACTGTTTCCGCTGCTCAACCTGATAATATTCCTATACCTGATACACCTGCTACAACAACTACTGTTGAAGATGCACCTACACCAGTAGACTCAAACACAACAGTTGAACATACCGCTTCCAACAATGATGAACCGGCTGATGATATTCTGAATGAAGTACCCCCACCTGCAGATTTTGATCCAAATGCGTTCTTTAACCCGTTTGCTAATGACACTGCTGCACCTGATGTCGCGGAATCATCAACAAACCATTTGAATCCTCAGAATCTGCACAATGTATACCAACATCAACCCTCTACACATAGATGGACAAAAGACCATCCTCTGGCAAATATTATTGGCAACCCGAACCAACCAGTCGTTACGAGACAACGTCTTCATACAGATGGTGAACATTGCATTTATG
Organism: Chrysanthemum seticuspe; assembly: GCA_019973895.1. Classification (NCBI taxonomy): domain Eukaryota; kingdom Viridiplantae; phylum Streptophyta; class Magnoliopsida; order Asterales; family Asteraceae; genus Chrysanthemum; species Chrysanthemum seticuspe. Next base: position 153,897,639 of record BPTQ01000003.1, on the reverse strand, counting down.
CACTCACTGTCTGCCAATTTGAGCCTAAAAACATTAAAGACGCAATGACAAAAGACAACTGGATTGAATCCATGCAGGAAGAACTCAACAAATTCAAACGTCTTGAGGTATGGGAACTGGTTGAAAGACCAACAGGGGTCTACGTCATCGGTCTCAAATGGATTTGGAAAAACAAATTGGATGCTGAAGGGAACGTCATTCGAAACAAGTCACGTCTAGTTGCTAAGGGTTATCGTCAGGAAGAAGGAATAGACTTTGAAGAATCTTTTGCTCCGGTTGCTCGTCTTGAGGCTGTTCGGATGTTTCTCGCTTTCGCGGCTCATATGAACATGACGGTCTTTCAGATGGATGTCAAAACTGCATTTCTCAACGGACAACTGAAAGAAACGGTTTATGTCAGCCAACCCGAAGGATTCGTTGATCTTGAGCTTCCGAACCATGTCTACAAACTGAACAAAGCTCTTTATGGTCTCAAACAAGCCCCTCGGGCATGGTACGATAAGCTATCATCTTTCCTCATTGCTAATAATTTCACCAAAGGTTCGGTTGACCCAACTCTTTTTATACAATATCACGGGGCACATATCTTAATTGTTCAAATTTACGTGGATGACATCATTTTTGGGTCGACACATAAAAAGTTTTCAACCGCTTTTGCAAAACTAATGAAGAAAAATTTTGAAATGTCCATGATGGGTGAACTTACGTTCTTTCTAGGACTGCAAGTTCATCAATCACCCCGTGGTATTTTCTTGAGTCAGTCCAAATATGCCCTTGAATTGTTAAAAAAAATTGGAATGAAAACCTGTGATACTTATGCCACACCAATGACTCATACCAAGAAGCTAGACGCTGATTTACATGGGAAATTAGTTGACCCTACCAAATACCAAAGTATTATTGGGTCTCTCATGTATCTAACAGCTAGCAGACCTGATATTGTCTTTGCTGTTTATCTATGCTCCCGTTATCAGTCGCGACCAACTGAAACCCACCTCTCTGAGGCTAAAAGAATCCTCCAATACATCAAGGGAACCATTAACTTGGGGATCTGGTATCCGAAGGATTCTGGTTTTGAACTAATCGCTTTTTCAGACGCTGACCACGCAGGATGCTTAGACTCAAGGAAAAGTACTTCAGGAGCACTACAATTTCTTGGTGATAAACTGGTGTCTTGGCAATCAAAGAAGCAGGACTGTACATCGCTGTCATCAACCGAAGCAGAATATGTAGCCATGTCCGCGTGTTGTGCTGAAGTCATATGGATGAGAACACAACTCAAAGACTATGGTTACGTATTTGATAGAATTCCGATGTACTGCGACAATCAGAGTGCCATAGCGATCTCGTGCAACTCCGTTCAGCACTCGAAATCAAAGCACATCGATCTTCGCTATCATTTCATCAAGGACCACGTGGAACAGGGTACCGTTGAATTATACTTTGTGGGTACAGAATACCAATTGGCAGATCTTCTCACCAAAGCCTTGCCTCCCGCTAGGTTTAATGAATTGATCCACCGGATTGGTATGAGGTGTTTGACTCAAGAGGAATTGGATGACCTCTTAAAACAATCTTAAAAACCTGTCAAACACCAAAACATCTTTTGTAAATAATTTTTCAAAAACAAAATACAAAAATATAAAACCTGATAAAACAACAAAAATATTCTTCTATCTATTTTTCTCTAAACATGGCAAGTACATTTCTTCCATCAACACTATAATCTTTCAAAATTCAGTATTTTTACGATCAAGTGTTGAGGGGGAGAATTTTCACTTAACTGTTTCAAAACATCTGTGTACTTGCATGTTATCAAATCCCGGTTGGTTATTTTATCAATGGTGGTAAAATTTCTGGTTTTACGACACTCCTCGAACTAAAATTAATAACCTTTCAATATTTCTTAAGTCGAGGGGGAGTGTCGTCAAGTTTCTTTCTTAAAATCTTTGTTTGGTAACCAAAATGGAAGTTAAATGGCTTTGTTTGAAAAAAAAGGAAAAGGTGGAGGGACCAAAACTGTCAAAATGTTAAAGTTATTTTAATAAAAACATCCTCCACCTAACATTATCCTCACATTTATTACCTTTAACCTAAAAGATCCTACGCCTAATATTCGTTCAAGAAATCCGTACTCTAGATCATCATTTTGTAAGTGTTTTCATGATCTTAACGATAATACAAGCTAAGGTTTTGAATTTCAAGCAAATCCTACGGCTAAAACATTAGTTATGCGTGATTATGTGTTCTACGCATAAGCGAATGAACACACAATCAATGTGAGTGTGTTTTTTGGTTGAAAAGAAAGTGTCAACACGTGTTTTTAACAACAAGGATACTATTTTTACCTTCTAAAACCACCCAGAAACACGAATTGATGATTTTTGAGAAATAGGGTTTATGAGTCGATTTGGGTGTTTACAAATGTGTATGTTTCTGGTCAAAAAGATTGTTGTGTTATGTTTATATGATGTTGAATTGATGATATCCAGGTTCTATAACAACCCAGAAACACTGATTTACTCAGAATTAGGAATTAGGGTTTAAAGTTCTAAAGTTTGGGTATTTTTGATTCATCACGAATTGAGTGTTAAAACTTGGTTATTAGACTCTTATAACATCTAAGACCTACCAGAAAAAGTTTGGTGCAATTTCCATGGTTAGAAATCTTATGCGTAATTCATAACCCTTAGGGTTTTGACCTACGCGTAAGTGTTTCTACGCATAAATGATTAACAAGCTTTCATGCCATGATTTGATTGTAGAATGAATATATGTGTTAAGATTGATGATATGATGGTTTTATTTCAGGATTGCTATGCATAAAATTCAGAATCAAGGTTGATTGTTACTCTACGCATAAGGATTACCTTACGCGTAGGCAGTTATGCGTAAGAGAAATCCTACGCATAACTACTACGCATAAGGTTCTACAATGGGACTACACGTATCCTGTGAAGGATATGCGTAAACAGTGACCTCTACGCATAAGGTCTGCTCTTACGAGTAAGCCTTACGCGTAAGGTCTTTATACGCCTACGCGTAAGCCCTACGCACAAGGCCCCCTTTCCTACGCGTAACTTCTCTTACGCGTAAGTTAGGATCCTACGCGTAAGCTTTCGTCTACGCGTATATCATTTCTGTTTACGCTTAACTTTGCCAAATCTATGCCTAAGCCTTGATTGACCTTCATTATGAATTGTTACGTGTACAAACTTGTAAATAAACTAATCATAACGTCACGAATCCAATAATGTCACTAATAAACTTAATCGTTTGATATGTTGTGAACAATAAGTGATAACATAAACTTTAAAACTTAAAGTTAACTAACTCACGAAACATTTCACGACGTCATTAGACTATTGGACAAACAAGTGACTTAGGACTCGTAACAATCATTGACACTGTACATTCAATAACTAGTCAATAAAACCTTCTGTTGACTAACATTATGTCTTTCGATATGTTGGTTCTTTTGGCTAATGTTATTTCAGATCACGACATGGCTGCTCAAATGAATGTGGATGCACCTGAGGTTCTCACTATTGCTGATATCTTCCCAAATGGCTATCCGAGAAAGATTGGAAAGAATAACCTTAGGGTTGATTTTGAAACCCTCACCTGCTCTGAATCTTCTTGTCTCATTGCTGTGGATATTCTAAGGAATCATCCATACCAGAACATGCTCTCACACTCTGCAACTGTACCGGAAATCTATATTCAACAATTCTGGAATTCTATGCAGAGGATCACAGGTCAAAGTGCTGTGACAGTGACACTTAACCACAAACAAGTCACCATCACTCATGCAGACTTACGGGCTGTTCTTCTCATTCCTGAAATCGAGCCAACTGACTTCTTTGCCACACCTACCGAAGAGACAGTTCTTTACCTCCTCTCCAACGGACTCCTACTCAACAAAGGTCTCCTCGTTCTTCTACAGATAAACCTCAGAACGATTCCGAGTTACCACCCCTGACTCAAAAAACCGGTGATCACTTTGAGTATACGGGTGGTGACGATGAAGAGGTCCTTGAGCCCCTACAACAACCCACCTCTCCCAAACAAGTTCAGAAACCAGAATCATCATCTAGCCCTTCGAAAAAGAAGAAGAAGAAGACGCCTCAAACTGACGTCGTATCTTGGCTAGATGACGATAATACTGAAGAATTTGAATGGTTCTCTACTCTTGTTAACAACACTCCCTACCCTGAAGAAGGTCAGGATTTGGTCGACGGTAATACATTGGAGCATACAAAACTTTTGCAAGAAAAGTTCCAGGTGAAGAAGATGACGAAATCCGAGTTGAGGCGAATCAAGAATGAAGCTTTTCAACTGTGGAAAGATAGCTCGGAAAGTGCCATCGAGGTCGAATACCACCTTGAAAACATTGCTCGAGCTATGTCTAACAACATGGATTGGCTCAACCCAGAAGCAAACATCGACTTCACCAAACGGGACAACCCTCCATACTACACCGACTGGTCAAAACCTCTACCAACAATTGGCCAACCAGATGAACCTAGGATCCCATTCAGATATTTCTTCAACAAAGACCTGGAATTTCTTCTACACGGTGGCGATGGTTCAAGGAAATACGCTACATCGTTGACACTTCCATTCCAGTAGCTATATACTCGAACTGCATAGCCATCGAGGAACGTGCCAATCACTTGTTCTCTAACAAAGTGGAAGCATACGACCGAGATGCAATGTACGGGATTCATCATTGGCCGGAACGCCAAAGAATCTACTATAGAAGCTGTCAGGTTCAGAAGTCTCAACATGCGGTGTTCAGTACTAAGGATATCGTTGCCATCAAACATGTTGTTCTGTCATCTAAGTGGGACTACACCTTCCTAAAGAATATCGTAGTCAAATGACAAGATGAAAGGGATTATGCTTTCTCTGAAGCTGACTTTGAGAATTTGTCTATCAACGACATCGAAGACATGTACCTTGCCAAAGTACAAGGTCGCATGAGACAATTTTCAACCGAAGTACAACTTGAATTCTTCAAGTCATTGCTCATCTTCATCAGACGCATAGTCATCAAAGAACGTGTTGAAGATCTTCAGCTGGCAGTTGAATCTTATCAGACCCGTGTCAACTTCACACCACCTCAGCTAGATCTTCCCGACATCAACCAGCTCTCACAATATACACTCATCAGCAAACCTTTCGGCGTTGTTTACCGTAGTGAACTACAAAGAAATTGCTTAATGGCGTGTAGTGAACTTCACAAGTTTGGAGATCACACTTTGAAGATGGTTAGGGACGGATTGGCATATAGGTTGAAGGACATACGTCAAAAGATTGGGTCTCCTAAGCGATGGAACTCTCAAGATCGCAGGGATGTGAGGAGGATCATCAGAATGATTGATGAAAGGTTGTTTCGAAGGGATCAGTTCAGAACATTGGAAAGCTTTGTTGGTGGTCGACCCAGGATTAACATCACCGGCTATCAACGCCCTGTTCGCACTCCTGGCGACATCACTGGACTTCCTGGTACCCCTTGATTTGGTTCTTTCATTATAAATTTGGATGTGTGACTATATATGTCTATGGCTTGTGCACACATAACAGTGTACAACCCGTAATTGTCAAGAAAGGACCCTGTGGTACGCTTCAGTGCCACAATCCTTATAAAAGGAGCGAAAGCTTCTTATTTTTGAGTAAAACCTATTAAACCTTTCATTTTTCAAGGTTTTGCTCAAAAGAACAAGTACTTCCCCCATATGATTTTCAAAACCTCAACCGTTTATATCACTTGTTGAGGGGAAGTATTTGAATTAAACTTTGTTCACAAATTGTTCATAGTGGTCATCTTCCCGCAACACTCGAAATGGTCATATTTATTCTCAACCGTTCAAAAATAACATTTCTATATGCCATTTTTGAGGGGGAGAAAATTATGTGATAAGAAATATGTTGTGCAAATGCAAATGAATCTTTGTGTAATAGACTTAACCAACGAATTGACGGTACTAAACTGTTAGTAACTCGAAAAGACTTGTCCTGGACGGGTAATAATTTCAAGCTAGTTCGCTAGTAATGTAAACGTGTCTCGCAAAGGACTTGTCCGAGTAGAATGTACCATTCGAGAAACTCTTGGTAGACATGAACTCTGATGGGTATGACAACCTTTCGAGGCTTGTCTACACCTTCAAGGTAGTTATTAGAGCTAGTTGTCACCTAAAAGCTGACAATGTAACTCTTTAACTATGCAACGTAACCGTGTCTCGCGGGGGATTATCTATCTTGAGTTGATCAATTCAAATGTGCGCGCTCTTCCCACACAGTGCAGATTTCCGTCAAAACTCTAAAGCACATGTGGAGGGGGAGTATTTATGCAAAATCCTATCTCTCACAGTGGTTCAAACATGTTTTTCATTAACAAACCCTTTGAGAGATTCTTCACAACAGTGGTTTTAATGGCAACATAGGTTAGTCATGGAGTTATAAGGTGACTAAGGTTAGGAATAACCGTCCTATGATCCGCCAGAGCCGGAGGGATCTACCCAAGGACATCACAAATAGTTAGTACTTAGAAGTCCTTAGGTATGATTATAAAAAGGAGAAAATGAGAATCGGAGAAAGAAGGAGTTGAAGAATTAAAAAGAAATGCAAAAAAAAAAGTGTGAAATGAAATAGCCCTCCAAATTATTCAACTTAGGGCAGACACCGGGTTCAATTCATATGCTACTGGTTGTCACTTAGTGACGCCGATATTGAAGATTAAAAGTCGTCATGGACCCAGTGACGCATGCACTAAATCTTCTTAGCCACTCAAGTTTCTCTCAATAGAAGCTTGTTTCATTCTCACAGGGAACCCTACGTAAACTATTGGCTTTCTCTTAGAGATCGCTGGTATTGAAGAAGGAGACCCTCTCCCTAGTCTCCGCTCAAGAAAACCAAAATGCACTATTGAGTCTAGAGCCACGAGATTCATCAAAAGATCTCTTAGGTACACTTGACATTTCATCATTTGTTGATCAACAAATAAGATCATCAGTGGTTCATATCGAGTCCTTCACAGATCTTAGCAATCTGTCGAGAACATTTATGAGAGGTTCACAACTGTGATCCTCAGTGATTGAATGGAAACTCCTGCCAGGGTCAACATCAAACAGCCCTGACAGCAGGTCACTTTGGTAACTCCCCGTGGATTACGCTTAGTGTGTCTCAAACGGTCTACACTCGTGAGGTGATGCTTCGGTGTACCTCAGCGACTCATCTGAACTGTAGATGTACTTAGGTACATCGCGTTATCTCACTTGTGGGACTCCAGTTCAGGAACGGCCTTTGTAAGAATTAGAGTTGTGTTTTCACACTATGCTGTTAACACTCTCGAAGTTCAAACTTGTAAGTGCCGGAATCCGCTTATTACTAACCGTTTGAAATGTTTTCTTCTTATGGAAGCTCCGGAGCGGGATGATCGTGCTGATTCTTCTCATGCTCACGCCAACATCATCACTAATGGAAGTTCTATCCAAAAGCAACACAACAGTCAGAATGATTCTTCGTCAAATCAAAGAATCTACAAAGTTAAAAGACTTAAAGAACTTCATCAGTATTAAATTCCAACGTCAAAGAGCGTGTGAGCATGTTGAAGAATGACGTGGAGACACTGAAGCAGCGAAGCAGACCTGAGGCAGAATTGATGCAGACAACAACATACTATCACTTTCACCACAAAGAACAATAATCAAAGAACAAAGTTAATGATGACATCAAAGCATAACTGCTCAAGGAAAACTATCTCTCTACACTGGGGAGATTGTTCGAATCGAGGCAATTCTTCTCACAAGAAAGAAGAATGTCAGAAGACGTCAGAGCTACTATTACATCAACGCCTTCACCGTTCATCACCAACACTTGAGGGGGAGATTGTTGGAATCACTCCTAAACCATAATCAAGTGTTAGTAATTAATATGTAATAGTTAGCTTATTATGGCCTTTATGTTTGTTATTAGCCTTAAGCTTATGTAGAAGGCCCATGAGCTTAGGCCCAAGCCCATTTAAGAAAGGATGGAAACTAGGAGTGTTGCCCTAGCTTTTCTCCTATAAATACCTTATGTAAACCCTCACTTGAGGGTTGGTTGTTCAAGTTATTCTCTCTTTCACATACCTACGCATAACCGTCCTTAATATTGTGTGTGTGTGTTTGGTTTGCTTGTTCAATCGCCTTATCTCTTTCAATATTACTTGTGTTTGTAAAACTAGTGACCTAACAAATCTAAAAGCCAATGACCATAAGGACTATTACTGAAACTTTTTTAACCGAAAATAAAGTCAATGGATGACCTGTGAAAGTCAACGCAAGCCACAGGGACCATTTATGTCATTTTTCAAACTTTTTGACCTGGTAACTTGTTAGTTACCGGTCATATTACGTACATTGTTCCAAATTTGAAAGTATATTACGTACATAAATAATAAAATAAGTATGTTACGTACATCGGTATATTTGAAAAAGTTTGTTACGTATTCTCAGCCTTCACCCTAATTTTTAAATGAAACTTACCTTTGTTGTTCTTTTAGCCATTCCAATCTCTTCTGAATGTTGGGACAAACTCCAGGGTTCCATTTCTTACTGAGTTCCCTCATTTTGTGCATCCTCTCAAGAACTATGACTCTCATAGCTTCTAGCATTATAAGCAATGGCTTGTCCCTAACAGTTAGAATAACACTATTAAAGAATTCACTGAATCCATTCTCTATTGCTTCACATCCTCTATTAACTTCAAAAAAGGCTCTTGACCAAGTTGTTGGATTCTTGTCCATAAGCTACTGATGAGCCTTTGGGTTAGCCCTTTTAATCTTGTCCATGATCTTGTTGAACAGCTGTGGATATGAGGCCTTAGATGCTTCCCAAAACAACTCTCTAAACTCCAAGCCAGTGAATACTTTCTTGAACCCTTCATATATATGTCTTGCACATTGCTTGTGTTCCGCATATGGCATGACATTCTTGAGAGCTTCAATAAGACCCTATATACAAAAACATTGTTAGAATATATGTAAGACTAAGTCATTAACAAGAAAGTATGGATATAAGCATACCTTATGTTGATCTGACATAAGAGTTAGACCTTGTCCTTTTGTGCAACCCAAGTCTCCTTCAAGTAACTCCAAAAACCAGCTCCAGTTATCCTTGTTTTCAACATTAACCACTGCCCAAGCAACTGGGTAAATGTGGTTATTTCCATCTCTTCCAATAGCAGTAAGAATTTCACCATGGTTTGTACTTTTCAGAAAACATCCATCTAAGGCAATTACTCTCCTACACCCAACCTTCCAACCTTCTGCTAGTCCAGCAAAGCACACATAAAACCTATCAAAGTAGGTTTTGTGATCAGGATTGACAGTCACTCCTAATTTCACAGTGGACCCACGATTTGAATCTAAAATTGCTCTTCCATATGATCTCTGCAAGGCATAATGCTCATCAATTGATTTCTCATACTCTGTCAAAGTAAACCTCTTTGCATTTGTACACTGATTTGAGGTTACCTTACACTTATACTTTTTCATCAGTAGGTTAGCTATAGCATGCAACTTAATATCAGGGTTAGCCCTAATCTTATTACCAAATAATGTTCCTATCCACTATCATTGTCATTATCAAAGTCACTATCAAACTCACCATCTGTTTCATCCTCTCTAACCTTCCTTTTCACCTTATCCACAACTGAACTAGACCTAGTATCATCACCCTCTACACTAGTCTGCAAATCATCACCCTCTGCACTAGTCAAAGTATCATCACCCTCTGCACTAGGCCTCCATAATCTAACCTGTACTACTCGATCTTGCAATTGCACTTCATGTGCAACAGTTGGTTCTTCTGCATGCATGTTTTCAACTACTCTAACCTTCCCTTTGCCCTTATCAACACCTGAACTAGACCTAGTATCATCACCCTCTACACTAGTCTGCAAATCATTACCCTCTGCACTAGTCCTAGTATCATCACCCTCTACACTAGTCCTAGTATCATCACCCTCTGTTTCATCAACCTCCATCTCAGCCCAATTAACCAGCTCATCTACTGAAAAATCATTGCAATACCTCTTTTGAGGAGGGCCTTTTGCTTTAGAAACAGAGTCATCCATAAAAGTGGTATATGCTTGACCTAAATACTCTGACAGATCTATATCCATGTGATCAAGATAAAGATCTTGCTTACCAAACAACTCAACAACATCAAACATGTGTTCTATTTGTTAGACTATTAGTATTAGGATTAGTATATGGCCCATTGTATATTAGGCCCATTATGTAGCTTATATAATCTTGATGAACCTCTCATTATTATTCAATCAATATACACAAACTTACATGGTATCAAACCCTAACCGATCCATTTTATTGCTTTCGCCCGTTTTTCTTTGTTTCACGTTTCTGTTTCTCGACCAAAGTGTTGTCGAGCTGTGTTTGTCGACCAAGTGTGTTGTCGACCTAGTTGGTTAATTATTTGTCGCTTACCTAGTTGGTTAATTGTTTCACGAATTTTGTTTTGTTTTCTCCAAGACCAGATTTGTTTCGTAGACCATATTGGTTAATTATTTGTCCCACCGATTGGTTCATTGATTCCCTTTATTCTCCAAGACCAGATTTGTTTTCTCCCACCAATTAGTTTGTTCTCCACGTGTTCTCCACCAATCAGATTGTCGACTAAGCTTTGTTATCCCTATAGAACAGCTTTGTTCGATTAAATAAGCATGTCTTATATAATCACTACAATATTTATTCGATTGAATAAACCCTCACACGCAATATTTATTAAACCCTAACCAAACACTACAATGAATACGGATATGAACCCTCCCCCACCTGCCCTCACGTTATTGGATAAACTTATGGCTATGAATCACCTTACCACTTATGTTCCCATCAAACTTGATGTTGATGAGATGAATTACTCCTCATGGGTGTATTACTTTTCTCATCTTTTTCATGGATATGGGATCTTGGATCATCTCGTTGACCTTGAAGCTTCTTCATCCACTACGCCTCCTACGGATTCAACCCCTAAGGATGCGGAATGGCTCAAGATCGACTCCATCATTCGGTCGTGGATCTTTTCCACACTTGCATCGAATCTTCAAAAAAGGCTGGTTGTACTTAATCCTAAATCTGCTAAAGAGGCGTGGGTGTGTCTTGAGGGGATTCTCCAAGACAATAAACACCCTCGAGCTATGGCTTTGAAGGCGGAGTTATGTAATCTAAAGCTTGGGGACTTAACAATTGATGCTTACTTTCAGAAAATTGAATCAATTGCTTTGGTTTTGAATGGTCTTAGATCTCCTCTTAGTAATGATGACATTGTTACGTTTATACTTGAAGGCTTACCCTCCACGTATGATGTGATTTCAACAGTTATTGCTAGTCGGGAACCCTTTCTCGATCTCAAGACGGTTCGTTCTTTGGTGACCACACAAGAGATGCGCATGAAGTCTAAAGTTCATGTAGGACCACTACGAATATCAACCTTATCACTTTACCAAGCAAACCCAACACACGTCACAACAGTTACGCGTAGAACACGAACAAACCCAAACACAAACATATGCGTAAAACAAAGAAGGAAAGATAAGAAAGATGGTGACTTGATGTTTATATAAAAACCGTGTATATGTTGTGAATAAGATATGCAAACAATAAGTTGTATATTCCTTGAGAGAGAAAATACACACACACACACACACACTTTCAAGCACACCCCTCAAATGACCATTTTAGGGGTATTTATAGTACAAGAGGCATAAAACCCTAAAAGGCTTTGATGAGTGCTTATTCACTCATCGTTTTTACCTGACTAAGTCCTAAAAAATGACTAAAAACACCCAAATACGATCAAAATATGTTAAAAATATCCTCGGAGTGTGTTTTATGTCTTTCAGGTACAAAAGGATTGAAAACAGAGCGAAAACGGGAAAAATTGAGCTGAATCTGGAAAAGTGCAGTCAAGACGTAGCCGGGAAGTGATTTTCTACATTTCTGAAGCCCGAGACGCGTTTTGAGAGTGAGCAAGGGGGAAAACAACTAAAAACCCAATCCGAACCCAAAAATTCCATTTTACCCTTTTCCGATTCCGATAATGTCCAAAATACCTTTTAAATCAAAAATCTATTTAAACCTTAAAAACCAATTTTGTAAAAACTCATTTTTCTTTTAACCCCATTATCACCTTCTTCTTCCCAATCCCAGAAATAACAAAAATGAAATCCCACCCAAAAACTTATCCCGCCAAGAATCCTATTCACCTCCAACACAGCTTCCACTATTTCCCCCCATCACTCTCATCATTGGAAGCTACACAAGAATGAGCCAAGGATACTTCACGAGATAGCAATCCACCTTGGCAATCCTTGGCTTCTCCATTGGAGCTCAAGAAATTAGAGGATATCAATGGCAGTGATCAAAAGGATACTTCTCCAACACCTTTGGATGGTCAGGATTGATTTCAAAGAAACACAAAGCTCCTACAGTCTCTTTTTCCCTCACAGAAGAAACACAACAAGAAGCATTTGAATGATGAAGACTTAGTATAAATAGGGCATTTGTAGCCATTGATAAGGCACCCTTTTCTTAGTTTTCAAAATCAGTTTTATGTTTTTTTTATAATGTTACTTTTTAATTAATGAAAGCAATCTTTTTTTAGTTCATTGTTACAAGTTTTTGTGCATTTAGTAGAATCTAAATTTCCAGCTTTTATCAAAGTAGTGCCTAAGTTCTGTGTTGGAAACATGTTTTAAAGAGTGTTTGGGTCAAAAAGAAATGTGGTCAAAATATTGCTTTTTTACCCGTTTGACTTGTCAAGTCAAGTTTCTTTTAGAGGTTTTAGACTAGTCACAAGAATTGAAAAATGTTTACATAGGTTTGCTCTACTGTGTTGGGTGCATAAGATTATTTTTTCTGATTTTTTTAGCTGTACAGAACAGCAGCTTTGCTGTTGTTCATAATCTGTTTGGGTAGCTTATTTGGTAGTGATAATTGCTAAAAAGTATTTTTCTCAAGGTCTTACATTCCCAACTTCTTCTGAGTTAATCTTTCTTGCATTTAGATTCACCTAGCTTAGTTTAATTTAGAGGTATAATTCGTCATAAATCTGTTTTTCTTGTTCCGCATCAATGATAAAGGTCCCAAAAGCCCACTATGTACAACTTATTTATAAGCTGTATAGTGTAAAATTGGCCTCCAAATTAGTTTATTTTGAAGCTCACCTGTGCTAACTTTACTTTTTTGAAGTTTTTTCTGGTCTTGAAGCTCAATTGGTGGCTTAAAAATTAAGCCTCGAACAGCCATAGTAGGCTGTCTTCAGCATGTGCAGCAACAGATATGTACCTTATTTATTTTTCTTTTTTTTTTCAGTGCTTATTAGGACCCCTTCAGCTTATTTAGACCTTCTTAGGTACTTTTAGATAAATTAGATTAGATTATATTAGACTAGACTTAATTTAGCTTTACTTAATGCTTTGTTGTAAGAGTTTAGAGCTTATTAGTTTTTTTTTTAGCTTAGGACTCCCCTAGACTGCTTGTGCCAACTGATTTCCCCTCTCCCTTTCATTAAGTTAGCTTAAATTAGTTGCTTATTTCATAATTTAGTTTAATGAGTAATTCCACTTGATGCACACTGTTAGTCAGCTTATCTTATGCTCATAATGTCCCATCAGCTGTTAAAGGGTGTTTGGTTGGTTGCTTTTTGAGCTCTCAAGTCTAAAAAGTGTGTTTGTTTAGTTTTAAAAATCTGTTGTGGATAAGCTGAGCAAACAGCTTATTTAAGCTTTTCTTAAAAAAGATTTTTCTCAAAAAGTTTCTGTTTTAATCTCAAACTCAAGTTTCAAAAGAGAAATCAAGAAAAAAAAAATCAGAAAAAGGGGGTCTGATGTGGGATTCGAACCCAAGCCAAACCCATCTCAGTACACACATCAACACAGCACATACCATCTGCTCTTTGGAACTTTTTTGTTATTAATCTGCATCATTAATTTCTTAAAGGATTTCGAATTCTGAAGTTTAAAACCCAAAAAAATTAAAAGGCAAAAAAAAAACGTGGGAGGCAGGCTCGAACCTGAGACCTCCCACACATTGAGGGTGATAGAAGAGTACCTGTATGCCAATTGCCCTTGGGACTTCCTTGTTTATTTATTCGCACAATTAATAGTTTAACTAGATGTAGCAGTTTATGGAATAAGGTCTAGCTAGCTTAATTGCAGCTTATTTCTCCAAACAAGCTGCTGATTTTTTTATCTTTCTTAAATTAAGATTAACTAAAAGTAGTTTCTGTGAATTTTTCGGATTTTTCCAAATTAGTTTAATATTTTTAATCATTTAATTAGTGTTAAATAGTTTTTAATTCGTAGTAATTATTTTAAAATTCAAAAAAATTCCCGGCTTTTTTCTAAAATAATTTTCAGTCAAATAGAACGTAGGAAAATTGATTTCACACCCGTAGCCCTTAAATTGCAAAAGTTTTATGTTTTTGGCTCGGGTGGTTGCCGGTTTTTACGTTTTTTTAGTTTTAGCACCCTAGGACTTAGTTTAGCTTCGTTTTATCATTCCTTAGGCTTAGTAATAGTTAATTTGTAGTTTATTAGGTTTCCCTTACCTTAATTACCTTCCCGTTAATTAATTTGTAGAAAACGTAATTCAATCCAAAAATAATTAAAACCAATTCAAGTTCAAATCACAAAACTCAACGAATCCTTCCATTCACACCTCGTTGGGACACGACCCGGGAAATCACTTTTCCGGTATCACTTTTATCACACCTGTAAGGTTTGGTACGTTAACCCTTTTCCTAAAAGGTTAATTTGTCAAATTTTACGGTTAATTTGATATATATTGATATTGTGTTTTTCACCACTCACAAAAAAGACGAATCAAATTTTGGCGCCGCTGCCGGGGAGGTGTGTTGTGACAATATCGTGATTTTTGCGATTAGTGACTTGAAGAACCTTCCTCGTGAAGTTACCGTTTTTCTAAAAAAAAAATACAAAAATACACAAATATTTTTCTTTTCTTTGTATATATATGTAAAAGATTAAAAATACAAAAAGATTTTTGTTTGTTGTTTTAAATAATATAGAAAACACAATCAATATAACATTCTCAACTGAGGTGTTATCATTATAAGTTCCCGAACAAAAGATTTAAAACTTGCCTTTGTGTCGCTCGTGATTTGGTTTATTTCTATCGGATAAACAAACTGTGTGAGGGGTATAAGGACGGCCTGGCATTAAATTGCGGCTGAAAAGAGGCGGGTTTTTAATAAGCTTCGCGCTGACCTAATAAGCTTCTCCGCTCCTTTGTGCGTTTATCTTATAGAAGTGATCAATTCACTTGGGATTATTGGTTTAAGTTCACTGTGTTTTGCCTCGGTCTTGTTTTAATTGAAAGTGTTGTTTTTGGAAGTGCATGCGCACTCGCTCGCAAGCTCGTAGACGTAACCGTAACCAAGCAAACGTACCCGAGATACGTGCCGTCGAACAAATCACAATGACACATAACCAAGGGAACGGACCTCAAGTCCCAGTACCTGGTCCACAAGATCAAGCTCCCGATCTCCGAACGATGGAGGAGCTTTGCCAACTCACGATGGATGGACGGGGCGGTCCAATTGCTCCGCTTAACATCGAAGCCACGGACTTTGGACTTAAGCATCACATGATACAACAAGTCCAAACCTTTTGCCAATTTCACGGATCACCGGGTGACGATGCCAAAAAGCATCTTGACAAATTTCTCACCGTCACCCAAAGTATGAAGCAAAATGGGGTCACCGATGACGCCCTTCGCTTATACCTCTTTCCTTATTCTTTGACGCTTCATGCCACCGCATGGTTTGATCGTCTTCCCAAAAATTCAATCCATAGTTTTGACGAAATGATCTCCAAATTCTTGGCGAAATACTTTCCACCTTCGATGGTGACGAAACTACGGAATGAAATCAGTAATTTTCGGCAGAAACCCGATGAGTCCTTATTTGAGGCACGGGAACGCTATAAGCTTTCGATTGATCGATGTCCGAACCACAATATGTTGCTTGTCACCCAAATAGATACATTCTATAACGGGTTAACATTGAGACATCGTGACACAATCAATGCTGCTGCCGGTGGTACCTTTATGAAAAGGCGACCCGAAGAGTGCTATGATCTCATTGAAAACATGACTGCCCACCACAATTATTGGGATTCCTCAGCCGAGAGGAGTGAGTCAATGAGATCTACCACTCTTCCATCTTCGGAATACACGACTCTCATCAAAAAGATTGAAGAAATATCCACTGCTGTGCTTAAAATGAGTCTAAATAATAATAATCAACAAGTGCATGTCGTGAACAAAAGTTGTGAAACTTGTGGTGGTCCACACCCTTATTTTGAGTGTCCAGCCTCCGGTGGCTTCACTCAAGAGAGCGTATATGCTGCTTCGGGATCCTACAATTCGGGAGGTAATTCCTACCAACCGCAAGGAGACCGTAACCTTCTAAGCTATCGTTCTAACAATTACCTTGGACCACCCGGGTCCAATCAAAATCAGAACAATCAAAATGTGCAAAACAGAAATAATCAGTTTAATCAGAATCAGAATCGGAATTTTCAAAATCAAGGTTTTCAAAATCAAGGAAATTATAATCAAAACCGATTCCAAGCTCCGCAACAAACTGTGCAAGCCTCATCTCCTCAAGCTTCCATTGACATTGCTAATTACATCAAAAACAATGAAGCTAAGATGGTGTCCATGCAAAATCAAATTACCACTTTGAGGAATGATTTCACTTATGAGCTTAGAGCTACTAGCAACAAAATTGATCAATCTAATAGCAAGATTGAAAGCATGTTTGCTAGTCTCATAAGTCAAAAGAATCAAGCTTCAACTTTGGGAGCTCTTCCGAGTAACACCGTTCCCAACCCAAAGGGAGAGTTGAATGCTATTGCTACTCGTAGTGGTAAATCTTATGAGGGACCGTCGATGCCTACTCCTTCTCCGGTGAGGGATGTGGAACGAGAAACCGAGGAGCCAAAGGACAAGGTGCATATCTCAAGCCCACGAAGTACCGCACAAGTCCAACCTCCGGTTGTCCTACCTCCAATTCCGGAACCCGTTGTTCCGATGAACACTCCTAAGCCTTCACTTCCTTATCCTTCAAGGCTTAATGACCAAAAGATCCGTGATAAGACTAGTCAACAAATGGAGAAGCTTATCCAAATCTTTCAAGATTTGCATTTCGAGATTAGTTTCGTAGACGCTCTTCTTCTTATGCCCAAGTTCGGTCCGACAATCAAGAATTTGTTGAATAACAAAGAAAAGATTTCCGAAATGGCCAAAACTTCATTGAACGAGAATTGTTCGGCGGTTATCCTCAAAAAGCTTCCCGAAAAGCTAGGAGACCCCGGAAAATTCCTAATCCCGTGTGATTTTCACGGAATAGTTCAATGCTCCGCTTTGGCCGATCTTGGCGCTAGCATTAACTTGATGCCACACTCCATGTGGAAGAAGCTTTCGTTACCCCCACTCACACCTACATGTATGATCATCGAGCTTGCCGACCATACAAATTCTCATCCGTTAGGTATAGCCGAGGATGTATGTGTGAAAGTAGGAGAATTTCATTTCCCCGTCGACTTTGTTGTTGTCGAATTTGATGCCGATCCCCGAGTGCCCCTCATCCTTGGGAGGTGCTTCTTGAAAACGGGTCGTGCATTGATCGACGTTGATGAAGGGGAAATTACTTTAAGGGTAAACAAGGAAGCCGTTACTTTCAATCTAGATCAAGTTACGAAATACTCCCCCAATTATGAAGACAATTCCGTCAACAAAATTGATGTCCTTGACATTGTGTCGGAGGAGTATTCTCAAGAACTTCTTGGATTCTCGAGTGGCAATCCCACTTCGGTTGATCCCATCGTCGCTCTCTCTTCCCCTCCCCTCACTCCGTTTGAGGGAAGTGACTTTATTTTGGAAGAGATTGAAGCATACTTGTCTAGTGATTCTGTTTCATGGGAAATTGATCACGCTCCCATCGACATCGAGGGAGATATTCTTCTCATCGAGAAGATGCTCAATGATGATCCTTCATCACTCCCTCTTCAAGAACTTCATAAAGAGGAAATTAAGACAATTGAAAAATCTAATGATCCTCCCGAGGTCGAACTTAAGGACTTACCACCTCATCTCGAGTACGCATTTTTGGAGGGTGACAATAAATTGCCCGTCATTATTGCTAAAGACTTGAGTGAGGATGAAAAAGGCGCTCTCATAAAGGTTTTGAAGTCACACAAGCGAGCCATCGCTTGGAAACTTTCCGACATCAAGGGTATTAACCCGGAATTTTGTACACACAAGATTCTTATGGAGGATGACTTCAAACCGGCGGTCCAACAACAAAGAAGGGTGAATCCTAAAATTCATGAGGTTATCAAACAAGAAGTCATAAAACTTCTCGATGCCGGATTGATTTACCCTATCTCGGATAGTCCTTGGGTGAGCCCCGTTCATTGTGTGCCCAAAAAAGGTGGCATAACCGTTGTTGAAAATGATGAAAACGAGTTGATTCCTACTCGATTGGTTACGGGATGGCGTGTTTGCATTGACTATCGAAAGTTAAATGAAGCTACCCGTAAAGACCACTTTCCCTTACCCTTCATGGACCAAATGCTTGAGAGATTAGCGGGAAACGAATACTATTGTTTTCTCGATGGTTTCTCGGGTTACTTCCAAATACCCATTGACCCACAAGATCAAGAAAAGACCACATTCACGTGTCCTTATGGAACATTTGCTTACCGACGCATGCCTTTTGGCTTGTGTAATGCTCCCGGTACGTTCCAAAGGTGTATGATGGCCATTTTTCATGACATGATCGAAAAGACTATGGAAGTCTTTATGGATGATTTTTCGGTCTTTGGGGATTCTTTCCCAACATGTCTCTCCCATTTGGACAAGATGCTTGAACGTTGTGAAAACACGAATCTTTGTGTAAATTGGGAGAAATGTCACTTTATGGTTAAAGAGGGAATTGTCCTCGGCCATAAGATTTCTAAGAACGGGATTGAGGTTGACAAAGTTAAAGTTGATGTCATTGCAAAATTACCTCCTCCCACTACTATCAAAGGAGTTAGAAGTTTCCTTGGTCATGCCGGATTCTATCGACGTTTCATTCAAGATTTCTCGAAAATATCCCGGCCTATGACCCGACTTCTTGAAAAAGACACTCCTTTCGTCTTCTCTAGTGAGTGCATTGAAGCTTTTCAAACTCTTAAAAAGAAGCTCACGGAAGCACCGATTCTAGTTGCCCCCGATTGGGAATTACCATTTGAACTTATGTGCGACGCAAGTGATTTCGCCATAGGTGCCGTCTTGGGGCAACGAAAATCAAAACATTTCCAGCCTATACATTATGCTAGCAAAACTTTGACCGAAGCTCAAGCACATTACACTACGACGGAGAAAGAATTACTAGCCGTGGTGTATGCTTTCGGGAAGTTTCGGCCATACTTGATCTTGTCAAAAAGCATAGTGTATACGGATCACTCGGCCATCAAATATCTTTTTGCTAAGCAAGATGCTAGAGGTTGCTCCGATGGATTCTCCTCCTACAAGAATTTGATATCATCATCCGTGATAAAAAAAGAGCCGAGAACCTAGCGGCTGATCACCTCTCTCGTCTTGAAAATCCACATCAAGATGTGCTCGAGAAAAAGGAAATAAACGAAACGTTTCCTCTCGAGACACTTAATGTGGTATCTCATCGTAGAGATTCGAGTACCCCATGGTTTGCCGAATTTGCAAACTATCATGCGGGTAACTTTGTTGTGAAAGGGATGTCGTCCCAACAAAAGAACAAGTTTTTCAAAGATTTCAAGCATTATTTCTGGGACGACCCCTACTTGTTCAAAGTCTGTGCGGATCAAGTCATCCGACGGTGTGTTCACGGCCAAGAAGCTGCTGAAATTCTCAAAGCTTGTCATAATGGACCCACAGGGGGACATCATGGCCCGAACTACACCGCCAAAAAGGTGTTTGACTCCGGTTTCTATTGGCCCACAATCTACAAAGATGCCCACGACTTAGTTCAATCTTGCGACGCTTGTCAACGTCATAGCAACATCTCTAAAAGAGATGAAATGACTCAAAATTCCATTCAAGTGTGCGAGATCTTTGACGTATGGGGCATCGACTTTGTGGGGCCGTTCCCGTCTTCTCGAGGGAACAAGTATATACTCGTGGCGGTCGATTATTTGTCCAAGTGGGTAGAGGCGAAAGCGCTACCAACCAACGACGCCCGAGTAGTTGTGAAGTTTTTAAAGTCTCTCTTTTCCCGTTTCGGAACTCCCCGTGCCATCATTAGTGATCGCGGTACGCACTTTTGCAACGACCAATTCGCAAAAGTGATGCTTAAGTACGGTGTCACTCACCGTCTCTCTACCGCGTATCACCCCCAAACTAGTGGGCAAGTGGAGGTATCGAATCGGGGTTTGAAAAGAATCTTGGAGAGGACCGTAGGTGAAAACCGTGCCTCTTGGTCGGACAAACTTGAAGATGCACTTTGGGCCTTCCGTACCGCTTACAAAACGCCCATCGGGTGTACTCCTTACAAGCTTGTGTACGGAAAGGCGTGTCATCTCCTGATCGAGCTCGAGCTCAAAGCCTATTGGGCCTTGAAGCATGTAAATTTTGACCTTAAGTCCGCGGGTGATCACCGGAAAGTTCAACTCAATGAATTAAATGAACTCCGTGATCAAGCCTACGAGAACTCATTGATCTATAAAGAAAAGACAAAGAAGATCCATGACTCAAAGATCAAGAACCGCGTTTTCAACGTTGGTGACCGAGTCCTTCTTTTCAATTCTAGATTGAAAATCTTCTCGGGGAAGCTTAAGACCCGTTGGACTGGTCCATTCACCGTTGCCAAAGTTTTTCCATATGGCACCGTCGAGTTATCTCAAACCGACGGGCCAAACTTCAAGGTGAATGGACATAGGTTGAAGCATTATTTTGGAGGGGACGTACCATCCATGGTTGTCCCGGATCTCCAAACCTTCCCCACGAACCAATAAATTCAGGGTCGAGTCAAGCTAGCGACTCGGTTAACAAAAACAGTAGCATTCCATGGGTATTCACCCATGTTTCTGACTTCTTTCTCTTTTCTAACAACTAAGTGGGAGGGGGAAACCTCCACGGTGTTTGCTTCTTCTGTGTTTGCTCATGTTTTCAGGAATCCCCTTGATCGTGATGATTGATGCGCCTGTTTTCAATCCAGCCGCCCAATATCCGATCAATGTTACTAACGTTTATCTGGGGATATGTTTTCAAAAATCCTTTTTATGTAAAATAACAGATTCCGTTCGATAGTATCGGCTTCGGCCGGGACTTTGAATATTGAGGGCAATATTCAATTCTAAGTGTGGGGGGGAATTCTGTCGAATTTTCTCACATTTGTACCCTCTAGTCCCTAGTACCCCCGTTTTGACCCAAAATTTTAAAAAAAAATTGCATAAAAATAAAGTGTTAACACTTTGGTGTTGATAAAAGTTTAGTCTTGATTAGGTTAGAACAAAGGGAATCCCGACTCTGCTAGAGTGTTGATCTAGCTGCTTCCTTAACGATTAGGCTAAGTTTTTACGAGTTGTGCAAATGAAAATGCTAAGCGTGGAGTAGTTGGTTCTCTTTAGAGCTTATATAAGTAATCTATGGCTTTTTCTCCCAGTAGCTCTTAATTGAACCTAATATAGTGTCGTTTTCAAACCTTCGAACATAAAAATCGTTTTGTTATGCAATAAAATTTTTAAGCGATTTTGATAAAGAGTTAGAGTTCAACTTTTTGTTTAAATTTTTGAGAAAGCATACTTTCTTAAAATCGGAATAATATTGCAAAATGAAAGTATCGTAAAAGTGCTTGAATGATGCAAAAGTAAAAGTGCAAAAAAAAAAAAAAAAAAAAAAAAAAAAAAAAAAAAAAAAAAGTTAAAAAATGAAAGTTGTTGGTGAAATAAAAAGTTATGAATAAATGTGCGAAACTTGCTTTTTCTTAAATTTAAATCGGGAGTTGAACTCGGATTCGTCAATTTTATCTTAAAAAGCAACATGAATTTAGAGATTATTAATTTCAAAGGTCTAGAAAGCTTCGGTAGTATTCTCTGTGGGGTGTCAAAAGCCTGGTCACTTAAAACTTATGTTTTGGGATGTGCCGAGAAGAAAGCCGTTACATGGAGTGATTTGGCCTTTGAGTTTTCAATCTCTAAATAATCGGTGGTTGTTGTCCATTCAAGTCTTAATATTAAGTTAGCAGAAGTTTCTAAACCTTTGGAATCGAAATCCAGCTGATTCCGGTACTATTCTCTGTGGGGTGTCAAAAGCCTGGTCACCTAAAGCCGACTGGTTTGGGATGTGCCAAGAAGAAAGCCGCTACATGGAAAAGGCCCTTTTCGAACCTTAAGTTTTTAGATTTCCGGTGAATTAATATTAAACTTGAATAGATAACAACCGTGATGAGTGTCGATTTTTATGATCAAAGTTTTGAAAACAACACACACACTTAAACTGTATAAATTGCGGGAGTAAAAAAGTTAAGTCTCGACTTACATAGATTATTTGTATAAGTAGTGTTAGCATTTTACAAAAACATTTGCACAATAAGTCTAGACTTAGTTTGGGAGTATAAAAAAGAGGATGACGATTACAATTCCCTGGAGACACCCATTTTGTGTGAATCCCGTTCCATGATACCGCTTATATTTTGATAATCAAGCATGTTGTTTACGTTTCAGTTTAAATTTCTCGCATCAAATAAAAAGTTGAAACGGGGTAGTCTTGGTAATCTTGAGTCTTTCATTACTTCACATGATTGATTGCTAGGGACTAGCAATTGCATAGTGTGGGGGAATTTGATGAGTGCTTATTCACTCATCGTTTTTACCTGCCTAAGTCCTAAAAAATGACTAAAAACACCCAAATACGATCAAAATATGTTAAAAATATCCTCGGAGTGTGTTTTATGTCTTTCAGGTACAAAAGGATTGAAAACAGAGCAAAAACGGGAAAAATCGAGCTGAATCTGGAAAAGTGCAGTCAAGACGTAGCCGGGAAGTGATTTTCTACATTTCTGAAGCCCGAGACGCGTTTTGAGAGTGAGCAAGGGGGAAAAAAACTAAAAACCCAATCCGAACCCAAAAATTCCATTTTACCCTTTTCCGATTCCGATAATGTCCAAAATACCTTTTAAATCAAAAATCTATTTAAACCTTAAAAACCAATTTTGTAAAAACTCATTTTTCTTTTAACCCCATTATCACCTTCTTCTTCCCAATCCCAGAAATAACAAAAATGAAATCCCACCCAAAAACTTATCCCGCCAAGAATCCTATTCACCTCCAACTCAGCTTCCACTATTTCCCCCCATCACTCTCATCATTGGAAGCTGCACAAGAATGAGCCAAGGATACTTCACGAGATAGCAATCCACCTTGGCAATCCTTGGCTTCTCCATTGGAGCTCAAGAAATTAGAGGATATCAATGGCAGTGATCAAAAGGATACTTCTCCAACACCTTTGGATGGTCAGGATTGATTTCAAAGAAACACAAAGCTCCTACAGTCTCTTTTTCCCTCACAGAAGAAACACAACAAGAAGCATTTGAAGGATGAAGACTTAGTATAAATAGGGCATTTGTAGCCATTGATAAGGCACCCTTTTCTTAGTTTTCAAAATCAGTTTTATGTTTTTTTTTATAATGTTACTTTTTAATTAATGAAAGCAATCTTTTTTTAGTTCATTGTTACAAGTTTTTGTGCATTTAGTAGAATCTAAATTTCCAGCTTTTATCAAAGTAGTGCCTAAGTTCTGTGTTGGAAACATGTTTTAAAGAGTGTTTGGGTCAAAAAGAAAAGTGGTCAAAATATTGCTTTTTTACCCGTTTGGCTTGTCAAGTCAAGTTTCTTTTAGAGGTTTTAGACTAGTCACAAGAATTGAAAAATGTTTACATAGGTTTGCTCTACTGTGTTGGGTGCATAAGATTATTTTTTCTGATGTTTTTAGCTGTACAGAACAGCAGCTTTGCTGTTGTTCATAATCTGTTTGGGTAGCTTATTTGGTAGTGATAATTGCTAAAAAGTATTTTTCTCAAGGTCTTACATCCCCAACTTCTTCTGAGTTAATCTTTCTTGCATTTAGATTCACCTAGATTAGTTTAATTTACAGGTATAATTCGTCATACATCTGTTTTTCTTGTTCCTCATCGGTGATAAAGGTCCCAAAAGCCCACTATGTACAACTTATTTATAAGCTGTATAGTATAAAATTGGCCTCCAAATTAGTTTATTTTGAAGCTCACCTGTGCTAACTTTACTTTTTTGAAGTTTTTTCTGGTCTTGAAGCTCAATTGGTGGCTTAAAAATTAAGCCCCGAACAGCCATAGTAGGTTGTCTTCAGCATGTGCAGCAACAGATATGTACCTTATTTATTTTTCTTTTTTTTCAGTGCTTATTAGGACCCCTTCAGCTTATTTAGACCTTCTTAGGTACTTTTAGATAAATTAGATTAGATTATATTAGACTAGACTTAATTTAGCTTTACTTAATGCTTTGTTGTAAGAGTTTAGAGCTTATTAGTTTTTTTTAGCTT
Source organism: Chrysanthemum seticuspe (assembly GCA_019973895.1). Lineage (NCBI taxonomy): Eukaryota > Viridiplantae > Streptophyta > Magnoliopsida > Asterales > Asteraceae > Chrysanthemum > Chrysanthemum seticuspe. Next base: position 153,873,002 of record BPTQ01000003.1, on the reverse strand, counting down.
AGGACTCCCCTAGACTGCTTGTGCCAACTGATTTCCCCTCTCCCTTTCATTAAGTTAGCTTAAATTAGTTGCTTATTTCATAGTTTAGTTTAATGAGTAATTCCACTTGATGCACACTGTTAGTGAGCTTATCTTATGCTCATAATGTCCCATCAGCTGTTAAAGGGTGTTTGGTTGGTTGCTTTTTGAGCTCTCAAGTCTAAAAAGTGTGTTTGTTTAGTTTTAAAAATCTGTTGTGGATAAGCTGAGCAAACAGCTTATTTAAGCTTTTCTTAAAAAAGATTTTTCTCAAAAAGTTTCTGTTTTAATCTCAAACTCAAGTTTCAAAAGAGAAATCAAGAAAAAAAAAATCAGAAAAAGGGGGTCTGATGTGGGATTCGAACCCAAGCCAAACCCATCTCAGTACACACATCAACACAGCACATACCATCTGCTCTTTGGAACTTTTTTGTTATTAATCTGCATCATTAATTTCTTAAAGGATTTCGAATTCTGAAGTTTAAAACCCAAAAAAATTAAAAGGCAAAAAAAAAACGTGGGAGGCAGGCTCGAACCTGAGACCTCCCACACATTGAGGGTGATAGAAGAGTACCTGTATGCCAATTGCCCTTGGGACTTCCTTGTTTATTTATTCGCACAATTAATAGTTTAACTAGATGTAGCAGTTTATGGAATAAGGTCTAGCTAGCTTAATTGCAGCTTATTTCTCCAAACAAGCTGCTGATTTTTTTATCTTTCTTAGATTAAGATTAACTCAAAGTAGTTTCTGTGAATTTTTCGGATTTTTCCAAATTAGTTTAATATTTTTAATCATTTAATTAGTGTTAAATAGTTTTTAATTCGTAGTAATTATTTTAAAATTCAAAAAAATTCCCGGCTTTTTTCTAAAATAATTTTCAGTCAAATAGAACGTAGGAAAATGGATTTCACACCCGTAGCCCTTAAATTGCAAAAGTTTTATGTTTTTGGCTCGGGTGGTTGCCGGTTTTTACGTTTTTTTAGTTTTAGCACCCTAGGACTTAGTTTAGCTTCGTTTTATCATTCCTTAGGCTTAGTAATAGTTAATTTGTAGTTTATTAGGTTTCCCTTGCCTTAATTACCTTCCCGTTAATTAATTTGTAGAAAACGTAATTCAATCCAAAAATAATTAAAACCAATTCAAGTTCAAATCACAAAACTCAACGAATCCTTCCATTCACACCTCGTTGGGACACGACCCGGGAAATCACTTTTCCGGTATCACTTTTATCACACCCGTAAGGTTTGGTACGTTAACCCTTTTCCTAAAAGGTTAATTTGTCAAATTTTACGGTTAATTTGATATATATTGATATTGTGTTTTTCCCACTCACAAAAAAGACGAATCAGGCTTTATCTTGGGCTTTTTGTGGATAGGACTTGGATTGGGCTTGGCACGCTTAAGCTTATAAACGGCTAGCAAGTCTCAACTATTAACCATTTAGCTTATCCTAATCCACGAGCCCGTTGACTATTCTATCACGATATCTAACACATGATACAAAGTTCCTAAATGTGAATGACCATCACTTCTAATAAAACTATTAAGGCTAACAATCTCCCCCTAAGGGGTGGTCATTCAAACGATGCTCCACTTGATTAGGTCTCTACTTTTCTTGAGCTAGGACTTTGCGTGTAGATATAGAATAGTCTTGATTCTTTGTTCCTTCATGCTTTGTGATCAGATAATGTGGTTGTCTGCCGTTGTCAACTTCGTTGGTTAGGTGTCTCCACGTCTTTCTCCACCATGCTCACACTTCTATTTGACTTTGAGTTTCCAATGATGAGGTTCTCGAGTCTTTACACTTTGTAGATTCTTTGACATTGACGAAGAATCATCTTTAACTTTGAGTTGCCTTTGATTTTGATGAGAACTTTCATGTGTTCTTGGTATGAGCATGTGGCGAGTCTGCACAATCCATCCGCTCCAGAGCTTCCATAAGAAGAAAACATAAAACAGGTTAGTAATAAGCGGATTCCGGCACTTACAAGTTTGAATTTCGAGGGTGTTAACAGCATAGTGTGAAAACACGTCTCTAATTCTCACAGAGGCCGTTCCTGAACTGGAGTCCCACAAGTGAGATAACACGATATACCGAAGTACACCTACAGTTCAGATGAGTCGCTGAGGTACACCGAAGCATCACCCCACGACTGTAGACCGTTTGAGACACACTAAGCGTAATCCACGGGGAGTTACCGAAGTGACCTGCTGTCAGGGCTGCTTGATGTTGACCCTGGCAGGAGTTTCCATTCAATCACTGAAGATCACAGAAGTGAAACTTCTCATAAATGTTCTGGCAGATTGCTAAGACCTGCGTAGGACTCTATAATATATCACTTGTGCCCTTATTGATGAACAGCAAGCGATGTCATGTCAAGTGTTCCTATGAGATCTTTTTATGGATCTCATGGCTCTAGACTCAATAGTGCATTTTGGTTTTCCTGAGCGGAGACTAGGGAGAGGGTCTCCTTCTTCAATATCAACAATCTCTAAGAGAAAGTCGATAGATTATGTAGGGTTCCCAGTGAGAATGAAACAAATCCTTTTAAGAGGAATTGAGTGGCTAGAAGGTTTAGTGCAGTGCGTCACTGGGTCCATGACGTCTTTGTCTTCAATACCAGTGTCATCTAGTGACAACCAGTAGCATATGTATTGAACCCGGTTTCTGCCCTAAGGTTGAGTATGGAGGGCTATTTCTTTTCACCCTTTCTCATTACATTTCTTTTTAATTCTTCAACCTCTTATTTCTCCTTTCTCACTTTACTCCTTTTTTTTCAATCATACCTGAGGACTTCTAATACTAACTATGGGTATTGTCCTTGGGTAGATCCCTCCGGCTCTGGCGGATCATAGGACGGATTTCCTATCCTTAGTCACCTTATAACTCCATGACTGTCCTATTGTTGCCATAAAACCATTTTTCTTGAAAATCTCTCAGAGTGTTTTTAATAGAAAACATGTTTGGAACACTTCGAGAGTTTTATATTTTCAGAAACACTCCCCCTTCACATGTGCTTATAAGTTTTGACAGAAATCTGCACATAGAGGGTAGAGTTCGCACTTTTTGAATTGATCGACTTTAAATGAACAAGACCGATTCGAGACACGTTTACATCACTAGAGAACTAGCTTGACATTATTACCCGTCCTGGTCAAGTCCATAGAAAGTTTCTCGAGATGGTACATTATTCCTCGTCAATTCATTGGTTACGACTGAGTCGAGCTCTTTTGAGAATCAAACAACGATCATTAAACTTTTTTATCACATTTTAATCACATTTCTCCCCCTCAAAAATAGCATCTCCATGATGTTTTTGAAACAAAATGATTAAAAGATATGTTTTTCGAAAAACATTTGGAGAGAAACTGATTTAGCATGAATTTTGGAACAATTCTGGTTTTATACTCCCCCTTAACGAAAGCATATTTTTCATACAGAAAATTTAGAATCAATTAAGGGTTTAGAGGGAGTTATCTTGGTACCAAATGTGAGAGATTTTGAAAAATCTTTTTGAAAAATTTCGAATAAGTGGTACGCAAGATGAAGATTTTAAAAAATCTTTTGAAGATATTGAAGAAGAATTATCTTCATTTGTTTGAGGATAAGTGCTCGATATTTATGAAAATCGATTTTGCGTAGCACTTTCCTTTCTTTAAAGATCGGGTCCTGAACTGATGTGTCCAGAAGCCATTAATTTGAAGTCCAGGTTTCGTACTGAAGTATACGAAAGCCATTAATTTGAAGTCCGGGTTTCATACTGAAGTATACGAAAGCCATTATTGAAGAAATTTTGAGAAACGACATGTTTTAGAAAACAAATTAAAGAACTCTCGCTCAAGCATCTGTACATGCCCGTATCATTGTTGAATGACATTTCTAGATACGTACAAAATATCGATTATACGAGAGACATGTCGTGAGAAGAATATATTTGGATTTTTGATTTTATATTGTTTTTGTATTTTTTGAAAGTTTTCTATTTTTGTATTTTGATTTTGTTGGTTTTATAAAAGAAATGGAAAATCAAAAATAGAAGATAAAGAGAATGATGAAGAAGAGTTTACAGAATTGGAACCCTCTGATGAGCTGGGTTCAGAGATATTTGATTCACCTGCAACCAAAGAAGAAGAGTTTTCACAAATAACAGTGGTATAAGTACAAGAATCCTCACGGTGAGGGTGATCACTATCAACGGTTGTAGTGGTTTTGACTTCCTTATCCTGATGAGTTTCACTAGTATCTGTGTTGGTGCAAGTATCAAAAATCTTTCCTGTGGGAATCCATCTAAGACTAACTTGGTTAAAAACTTTTCCCGTGGGTATCCACCTAAGGTAAGATCTAGGAGTTGTTTTCTTATCAGATGCAGCGGAAGACTCATTTTTGGAAAAACTACGTCTTGAAGAGATCGTCCTATTAGGTGTCTTTTTGTTTGTCTTTTTATCAACGGGCTTGTTTCTATTTGGTGTCTTAGTGGATTGTGCCTTGGCACGAGAATTATCTTTCTTGAGATATTGTGAGACACATGCCTCATGATTAACTGAAAAGACACATTCTTTACATGTAGTACAGACAAATTCAATATTCTTGTTTAAAACAGCAGCTTTAACTTTGTCACTACAGTCTTTTGGAAATTGATTCTTGTTCGAAAAAGAATTAGAATTCCTAGTGTTGTTTTCTAAGGGCATAGCATTTTCGTTTGCGCAACTACTCTTAGATGCAAGCCAATCCCTAGTCTTTTGTAGAGTATTCCTAGGTAATGGTTTACTACTACTAGCAGTGCCTTGAAATCTTGTAGAATTCATCACCCTAGATGTTGCACCTAAAATTCCGTCTTTTCGAGTCTGTGCCTTTTTCCTAGCTTCTTCTAGATAGTGATTGTTGACCATGTCATTAGAACCGACAGATTCTTTAACTGGATTTTTGGTCACATTCCGTGTACTATTCTTAGAAATGCCAGGTGTAATCACTTTAGGTTTTTCAGCAACTGCTTTTTCATTTTCAAAACCTTTGATAATTCTCTTTTTAATAGGCAGGGACTGTGGAGTGACTGTTTTTGACAAATCATTTTTCTCATTGACTTTTGGAGCAAACTGAGAAATAGACATTTTTGGTTTGAAAACCGGTTTGGGAACATTTGTGTTCTCCTCAGTCAATGGTTTTGCAAACTTAGTATCCACAGCCTTTCCTTTTTGACTTCCCAGCTGAGCTCTCAAAAGATCATTTTGCTCTTTCATGTCCTTGTAGGCACGCTCATACGACAGTTTGTCATACTTGCATTCCTCAGTTTTTCGATCAAGTTGTTTAAAATATGAGACATTTTCTTTTTCAAGTTTCATAAGAGCTTTTTCATATTTTGAAACAATTTCGGAGGTCTCAGACTGGAGTCTTTCATGATCTTCAACAAAATATGTTTGCAAAATGATGGACATAATATCAGTAGTCAGAACATCTTCGAAGAGAGAATCATTTAGATTTTCCAAAACTTTGATGTGTTCAACACTTTCATTAGCTTGCTTTACCAGGGATTTATGGTCCTTGACAAAGTCAGCTATTTCTTTCAAAAAGGCTTGTTCAAAATGAATTACCCTTGAGTTGATGTTAGTCAGCTGAGGGGCAATTTGAGTTTCAAAAAACTTTTTCTGTTCAATATCAAAACTATTAAACCAGATGTTTGTTGTAATATTGGTTTTAGTTTTCACTGTCTCTTGAAGATCCGCAATTCTAGTTTTCACATTTTCCAAAATACTTCTCGCATCACTTGTGTTAAAAGGATTGTTGGAAGACATTTGTTTAATGTTCGAAAGAGAATTGGAGACAACAACTGGTTTTGAAACAGATTTTGAAACTGGTGTTGACACTTTGTTTGAAACACTTGGTTTGGTGGAAAACGTTGACTTTTCTTTTTGAGAAACAAAAGGAATACCATTAATTTTGTTCCATTTATTATAATCAATAGGTTTGATTTCCGGATGATTTTGTTTCATTTTTGATCTACTCTCCTCAGATAGTTCCAACGTTTCAAGAGAATCATGCACAATTATAGGTTCATGCAAAGGTTTTCCATTGTGCAACACATTCTGAGATTTCTGAGCTTTCTTGAGAAACGAAGAAGGGTCGTTACCAAGTGCCATCTTATGTGAAGTATGAAAACGTGGATTTAGTTGGTTAGAAAGCATCTTGTTTGATTTAGCTGAATGACCCGTTGTAAGAAGTAAATTGTCCAATGTTTTGATTTTTTCCGTTTTATCAAGAATTTCATCAAGAAGAGAATCTTCTCGTTTTGAAAAATCAGCAATCAATTGTTTTTTCTCTTTTTCAAGATCAGAAAACAGTGCTTTTTGTTTAGAAAGTTGGTCATTTAGATCAGAAATTTCCTTGTTTAAAGATTTTATTTTCAAGTTCAAATTCACATCAAGTGTGTCATACTTGAGTTGCAATTGTTTTTCTCTTAAAACAGAATCTCGATAACCAATTTCTAATTCGGACATTTTGTTTGTATGAAATTCATAGGCTTTGGCGTGCTCCTTGTAACTCTCAAGCTCAGCGGTCAATTTCTTATTCGCGGCCTTAACCTCGCGATTGACCTTACTCACTTTTTCAATTTCAATGCCACAGTTATTGATTAATGATTCAAAATAGGCACGTGTTTCCTCATCAGTCTCAGTATTTTGTGCCACACAGTCTCCACTAGGATCCACATCTGGAGTTTCAGAGTTAGTATTGCTACAACTCGGATTGTCCAGGTATGTATCATAAGTAGGTGCTGGCGTCACAGAATGCTATTCGTCATGAGTAAACACATCAAATATGACATTGTTATAGCATGGATCAATGATTGGTACCTCAGATACGGCGTTGGCGTCATAGACAGGAGGTGCTTCCGAGTCAGAGTCTTACTTAGTCTCCTGAAGATTTGCCATGAAGATGCAGTTCGCATTGATTTCCTCGAGGTCTTCCAAATCATCCATAATAGCCATAAAGTCATGTTCCTCAGCACTCAACTAAAATCCAGCGCGTTCCTTTTGTACCAACAGGACAGTTTTCTGAAGATACTCAAGATCGTTCTTGTGCGGCTTAGTAGGATAATTCCTTGCCATGTGACCCATTCCTTGACAGTTATAACACTTAATCTGATTACCCTGATTCACATTTCCATGATTCCCAACGACTGGAGCTGCAACATTCCGATTCTGATTACCCACTGCCCTATTCCCAACATTCTGTCTCATCTGATTACCCTGATATGGAACCGCCTGATTACCCATGCGAAATCCAGTAGCATATCCCTGCTGATTCCCAATAACTCCAACCATTTGACTTTGATTACCCATATTCACACCCGGCTGTGCAATTTGCCTGTTGCGAGTGTTTGACGAAATCCTTTGGTTGTTGTTAGTTGGTGTGGAATAGCAACTTTTGAGTGTGTTACCCAAGAAAGAGTATATTTGTTGCAAGGTCGCTTCTGGGTCAGTTTCAGGATCAGTGATTCCTTGTTCCTGGTATTGTTGATCTGGATAGAATTGTTGTTGTGGTTGTGGAATGAATTGCTGCAAGTTGTTGTTGTTGGAAGATGATGAAGCTTGTTGTTGTGTATTCACTGAAGGTTGAGTCTTTGCAATGAGTGCCAATGGATCATGATTCTTTGCCAATCTTTCTTTCCTGACTTCATTCACTTCAGCTTGGTTTTGTTTCAGAAAATCATTCAGTTGATCAAAGTTCACCTGATGTAAGTCTTTTGTTTGGTTGA
>BPTQ01000003.1:153801583-153865132 GCA_019973895.1 Chrysanthemum seticuspe | reverse complement strand
ATAAGGTAGTATTTGCCGAGGCAGCCACACCACGTATGACATGGCTGCATACCAAGTGAGTTGCCACGCCAAGATCAGTCGATACCCCCACGTGGCTACAAACATTATCATGATGTGCTGCCAAGATAGGGATAGATAACGCTACGGAGAAAGAATGATCACAAAACTCCAGTTTTATAGTTGGTAACAACGGTAAAAAAAAGGGAACGTCCCCAAAAGATGGACCAGGAGAATCAGGCTAACATAATGGCTCCAAAAGAATATTGTTGAAATTCCGGATAATAAACTAATATAGTTTCCAATGGCCGCCAGCTTTTATAACCTTTATAAAAAGGAATTTCTATTACAATATACAGAATATGAGAAGAATACATCAAAGATCATTGGCGTACATTGGCTCAGATCAATTGATATCATGCTGGCACAAGTGGAGGTTGCCGAGGCGACCATTGGTCGCACTCTACCATCCTTCCACTTACCGCACCAACACAACATTATTAAACGATCATCACAGTCAAGTAACTGGGAGACGGTAACACGATTAATAGCACTTTCCAAGGTGGTAAAAAAGGATATTATACCGTTAGCGTGCCACAGATACAACATGGATGAAAGCATAACAGGATGGCGTGCCAATACACGGGCAATGCATCCTAACATAAGCAGTCCGTCAACAAATAACTCACAAAGAGAACAGATATGTACCACAACCCATGGCTGCAAACATGAATCTTTGCCCAGCCATACTTCCAAACCGACCAAAGCTGCAAGTTTAAACTATTCACATGCCCATCTGAAAACTTATCTGAAAAACACTCTGAACCATGAATGAGTGAAACCAAGTATAAAACAATGTCTATGACATGGTCGGTGATTTGCCACGCAAAGATCAGTCCACCCTCTCCCCCAATGGCTGCAAACACATTATCGTGATGCCCTGCCAAGATAGGGGTAGATTAGGCTGATCCAGCATAGCCTTCACTCATATCCACCATACGATCACCACAAACTAAAACCAAAATTCTCCGGAAGACCACATTTCCAGCAAACCCTAACACAACCATAAGTAAAAGTGACAAAAAAAAATCCACTGCATAGTGATAAAAAGATGTGTTGGAATCGCTCCTAACTCGTAAATGGAACGACATTGACGGGATTACATTATATATCCTAGTTAGCTAAAACACATGGGCTTATTATGTCATATAGTCATAGTTGTAAGTGTTTAGCTATAAATACCCCTCCATACTTACATGGAGGGGTGAGACTCATTTGTGTAATTCACCTTTCCTTATCAATAAACACATACTAGTTTCCCTTCTCTCTCTACTTTCTCTCTCTAACTTGAAGATGGCTTTCTTCCATCTTCCAAGACCTCCCGATTCACCATATCATCCATTAAAACGATCCTAACATTGGTATCAAGAGCAAGGTCGGTTTTGTATTATTGGTTGATTTTTGGTGATGTATCTTGTCTAAATTCGATCTTGTAAAATCTGTTTTTAACAAAGTTTAAACCTTTCACATATGTTTTTTAGTTTTCAACAGATTTTTACAAGTTTACTTGTATTTTAATGGTCAAAAGTTATATTAGTAAAGATGAATTGTCATAAAACTGTTTTTGTCTCAACAGCTTTTTATTCAGTTTTTTTTTACTCATATAATTTTTTTTGGTCCATCTCGTGAAAGTCATCTGGTCAACTGGTCATTTTGAGTGGTCAAATGGGTCAAAAAGTGTGGTTTTTATACCATCTTTCTGGGTTTTATGAATCTGAACAGTAAAGTGGTCGGAAAACATCGCTGGAAAAAGTCAACATGGGTCAAAACCCTAGTTTTACGCCTAAGGAGCCTCTTCAGAGATATTTACGCATAACTGTGAAGTTATGCGTAAGAACTGTTACGCGTAAGGTTTTTACGCATAAGCCTTACGCATAAGGTCTTACGCATAAGGTCTTACGCATAAGCTTTACGCGTAAGACCTAGTTTACGCGTAAGGGTGAGTTTACGCTTAAGACCCTTCAAATGTTTACGCATAACTATCTTTACTCATAAGGACAGAAAAACGAGATGAAGAAAGAAGACTCCGACTTAACCACGACCACAAACCAAATACCAAACTGTGACTTCAGTTTATTATCAACATCACTAGTCATGACTCAAAATAAAACATCCCTAATCCATAATCAACCTCGACCAAACCCTATAACCATCTCCGACACAATCAAAATCCCATCCTCCACATATTATACTCTTATCTCCATCAAGACTCGAACAGTAAATGTAAAAACTTAACTAGATCTCAGATTACACCTCTTTGGTATATTAATGCTTCGAACAAAATCAAAAACCAAAAGGTGTTTATCATCATCGATGCTTATTAATCTTTTATCCAAATGTAAAAGAAAGTTTTATAACAATTATGTTACAAACTTTTCTTTAATTCGTTCAAACCAGAACAAACAATTGAACCTACCCGTGACCTTATTTCAAGATCATGAAGTTAAAATCGTCTTCGTGGCTAATTGATTCGAGTTGAACCTTTAAAAGATGTGTCTTGATGGTAGTTGATGATGAGATGAGACCTATGTGGTTTTTTCTTTTTACTTTGATGGATGATGCGTTTGGAGTAATCAGATATGTGGTAGGCGGATAAATATTGTGAACGTTATTTTAGGTTTAGGGTAAATAAAGTGATGTGAGCTCTTATAACCCGGTTGGTTATCAGTATTTCAATACATGGGCCGTGCCTAGGTAGTTTTGGGCCGCTCATTTTCACTTATGGATATTGGGCTGAACGAATAGTTTTGATTGAGGATGGTTACTTTAATTTTGACTGTACTAGTGACACAAATTTGTCATCCGAATTTTTTTTATGATATAAAAATTTTGGATACAAATTTTCTGTTATAAATTAAAGAGGTATTTTGGTGCTACAAAATTTTCACGAGAGGATACAATTTTTGACAAGATCGGGAAACCATTATCAAAGTTCATTTAAACCGTTAATGAAGGCTAGTTTGGGAATTTAACCGTAAGATGTGTCTACGGCGAGAATTATTTATTATTTATTTGAGGTTGAAGTGGGATATCACGGGTGCGTGTGCTTAGTATCTTGAAGATATCGGGGTTGGTTGGATGCATGATTCTTCGAGATCCTTGTTCGAGCTTTAACCTTTTCGAATGATAAAGACTTGAGTTATCTAGTTGAACCTGATGTAAGGAGTTACGTTGTTGTGCTCACAGCTTATAACTATCACTTTTAAGGAGTTACGTTGTTGTGCTCAAGTGTCACACTAAGGTGTGGATAATTTGAGAAACTTTAAGTTTACCTTTTTTCGATGGAGTTAAGAAAAAGGGTTCTTCGTCTGACAATAGTGCAAGTTTAAGTCACAAGTTCGGGTTATTTTACTTCAGTCTCAAGTTCGTCATATTGGGTTTTTCTCCATCAGTAGTCACTACAAAAATCTGTCAGAATGATAATGGGGTCGGTAAAGAGTTAGCTGAGAAGAGTATACACGAGTAGAGAAGTCTTATCAGCAATTGATTCTCACATGATATTTATGGTACTTCACAATTGTTCGATTACTTAGACATACATGGTTTCGATGTCTCCAATTCATTATCAATATACGTGGTGTATGATTCTGATTCATTGAAAACATCGGGGGGAAGAGAGTATAGGTGGTGTCTGCTTCCTTTGTTGTTTTTGGATTTTTTTTCGAAAACCCTCTCCTTTCATGAATTTCTTCAATCAGGGGGAAGAAATGAGACGATCAATGGTTAAAATTTCTCAAGTTGGTGTTATCGTCTCATTTTCACAGAGTTATCGTGTGTGAAGTTACCTAATTATGATGTTATGATGCCACACACACGGTCATCTTATCGAGTATTTGCAGATTCACAGGTAACTATTATTCCGATAGACCGCAACATTCAGGGGGAAGTCGTTTCATTTCGTCTTTCGTGGTTTTTTTGGTGTGAAGCATCTACATACGTGAGAAGATCTTGTTGATTTCTTGCATGTTACCCCCGAACGGATTTTCCGCAACAAGTCAGATTTACCTTGTGTGGTTTACTGCTCATCTACAAATTCCGCTGCGTACTGAAAATTTCAAAAGTTAGAGGAAATGTTCACTACATCAAAGTTTCGAATCTGCTGAAGACGGTTGTCAGTTTGGGGGGAAGCTGATTCAGAAACTTCACCAATGTACGGAGAAGCTGCTAAAGACATGCAACATGAATTGGGGGGAAGTTAATCCAATTTATGCATATTACATCATTTGCCTACAAGTGAAGAAAACGGTTCTCAAGTCAAGGTACAAGAAGAAGACAAAGAGCGTAAACTTTCATTATCCTCAGCACTTGAAGAGCTTATGAAGACCTTTCTTTATTTGTTTTTTATATCTGTAGTAAATGTTGTAAGTAATCCCTTATGTCGTCCCATTGGGGGAAGATTGTTGGAATCGCTCCTAACTCGTAAATGGAACGACATTGACGGGATTACATTATATATCCTAGTTAGCTAAAACACATGGGCTTATTATGTCATATAGCCATAGTTGTAAGTGTTTAGCTATAAATACCCCTCCATACTTCCATGGAGGGGTGAGACTCATTTGTGTAATTCACCTTTCCTTATCAATAAACACATACTAGTTTCCCTTCTCTCTCTACTTTCTCTCTCTAACTTGAAGATGGCTTTCTTCCATCTTCCAAGACCTCCCGATTCACCATATCATCCATTAAAACGATCCTAACAAGATGTATATAACACATCAGCACTAACAATCTCTTCTGGAAGAAGCAAGTGAACCGTTTTCTACTCATGTAGTTGGTACCAAAAGGCATGGAAATGGTTCGGGCAAATAAAAAGGCCCAACAAAAGCAGGCTAACTAAACATGCCAACCATAAGAATGTTTAAAGGGACGAATAAAATATAATGGTTAGGAGAGGCGCCCTCCCATTTTAGTGGCATACATTGGCTCAGATCAACTGATATCATGCTGGCGTAAGTGGAGGTTGCCGAGCTGACCATTTGTCGCACTCTACCATCCTTCCAGTTACCACGCCAACAAAACATTCTTAAACGATCATCACAACCAAGTAACTGGGAGACAGTAGCACGATTAATAGCACTTTTGAAGGTGGTAGAAAAGGATATTATACCATTAGCGTGCCACGAATACAACATGGATGAAAGCATAACAGGATGGCGTGCCAATATACGGGCAATGCATCCCAACATAAGCAGGCCTTCAACAAATAACTCACAAAGACAACAAATACGTATCGTAACCCATGGCTGCAAATATGAATCTTTGCCCATCCATACTTCGAAACCGACCAAGGCTGCAAGTTTAAGCAGTTCACATGCCTATCTGAAAACTTATCTCAAAAACACTCTGAACCATCAGTGAGTGAAACCAAGTACAAAGCAATATCTATGACATGGTTGGTGATTTTCCACGCCAAGATCAGTCCACCCCCTCCCCTCATGGTTGCAAAAACATTATCGTGATGCCCTGCCAAGATAGGGGTAGATAAGGTTGATCCAGCATAACCTTCACTCATATTCGCCACACGATCACCACAAACTAAAACCAAAATTCTCCGGAAGCCCACATTTCCAGGAAACCCTAACACAACCATAAGTAAAACACAAATCCGCATTACTTTACAACCAAATCCAAAACAGACCCAAAAAAAAGAAAAAAAAAAGAAAATCTAAACTAACACTGCATAGTGATAAAAAGATGCATATAACACATCAACAATAACAACTTATAAATCCATTGCATGCAAACACAGCTCACCAAAGCCCCAATCTAATTAAAACACTCATTTAAAAAAAATAGATTAACAAAAGGCCCAATTTAACTGAAACCCTAACTTTCCCGTTAACAACTAAAAAATACTAAAAAGCCCCAATCTAATTAAAACCCTATTTTTTTTCAGAAAATCAAATTAAAATCAAATTAACAAAAGGCATAATATAACTGAAACCCTAATTTTTGGTGAATTCGTTTGTTGATGAGGCGGCACCCGAATTTGAATTGGGGAAAAAGGATTTGCAGTCCCCCGCCTCACCACTCGGCCATGCCGCCAAAACGATACACAATAGGATAAAAATTTCCCTTTTTGAGTTGGATTAGTAAACTTGAGTTTATTGTACTTGCATCCCTTTTTAATCCTTTTTTTCTAAATTTAGCAGGGGATGAATCGAGAGAATTTTGAAATAAAATATAGATCAATACCGATGAAGTCGCACTGACAAACATTGTCTCAACTGAAACCCCAATCTTTCAATCTTTCAATCTTTCAATCAAATATAACTAAAACCCTGATCTTTGAATCTTAATCATGCTCTTCAAATCAAGAATCGATGTAAATAACTATATGGGTGTTTTGAAGCGGTGGATGTATTAGTTCATCATCTGGATTTGCAAAGATATAAGCGATGGATGACAAACATTATATTTTATTCGTTCCTCTAAATAATCTTATGGTTTGAAGCGGTGTGGGTAGAAGATGTATTAGTTCATCTACTGGCCGTACCAAAAGGCATGGAAACGGGTCGGGCAAAAAAAAGGCCCAACAAAAGCAGGCCAACTAAACAGGACAATCATAACAATATTTAAAGGAACGAATAAAATATAATGGTTAGGAGAGGTGCCTTCCCATTATATCTTATGTAAATTGGGGCATTGGGCCATTAAAGTATTTGGATTCAAAACCAGTTTGCTCCAAAGTCCAACCCAAATTGTCAACATAACCCAAAGTATGGGCTTGCTGTTCAAGCTTAAATCAGGAGTATGAATTGGTTCGGTTAAAAAATTCGGAGTAAATCCGATTACCGAAATTCAAATTAGATTAAACCGAAGTTGAATCTGGTTTAATTTTCGGGTTGATCTGAATAACCTGAAGTACATAATTTATATTTTTCTTTTTATTTAATTATATATAGTAATATGTTTGTACTACAAAAAAGTTTTTAAAGTCTTTTTTAATAAATATATAAAAAATATATATAATTATGTGAATTGGATTTTTGGTTCGATTCGATTTTTATTTTGCCAAAAGCATATCCAAACCGAAAACCGAATATTTAATTTGGTTCGGTTATGTTACAAAATTCGTTATATTTTATTTGGTTCAGTTTTGGTTTTCGATTCCTGTGAGTATTACTTGATTTGTGAACAACTCTAGGTAAAATGTTCATCATAACACTAACAATGTTGTTTAAATAAAAATTGCGGAGAAACGCCAAGCCTTTACTTGTACCAAGCGCCATACCAGACAACGGTTTTATCATAATTGGTATCAAGATTGATCATACGATTCATGTTTAAAGATCGATAAAAAGGAGAAACTCGAAGCTTTAAAAGATCACCAAAAAGACAATATAGATAAGCTAGTTGAAGTAAAATAGGCCTCGATTTACAACGCACCACCCTACGACCAATCGGAATACAACGCACCAATTAAGATAAAGGAAGTGACAAGTCAACCGACCAATAAGAGATAACTAGGGAGTAAGAACATCTAAGTAAACACATATTTAATCATTATACGAGCACACCTCAATTAAGCATAATCTATCAACTAGTTAATTAGATAATTATATAAGTAGTAAAAGTAGTAAAATCGGTAGAAGTACCACCCCCCAATCTTATACCCCGAAACATTTACCTTTGCTTTCTAAAAAACCATAAAAAAGAATCTCCCTCAACCCCACCTTCTCGTCATATATCTCTTTCTAGCATTCCTATTCCCCTAGAGAACGAAATCAATCCCTTAGGCTTATCACATACTACACTACAACGATTAGGTTCACTGCCTAGAGGGTTGAAAAACTTGCTCGTAGAAAAGGAGGTTTTCTCGACCCCGAACCCACGCATCATACATCATCTCCCCTGCTGTTTATATGTCTCCGCTATTGAGTTTGATGGGAGATGTTGTAGTCGTGGCCACGCGGTCTTTTCACATAGGCCCACGTGATATTTCGGCAACGGGTCTTCCATTGTTCATTTATTTTGTGAGGTGCTTCCCCTCTTTGGTAACCATTATGTTTTTTGCTTCTATTTTTGCTTTTGAGGGTAAGAAATGAGATTGAGAGGTTCTTGCGCTGTTCATTCCCTTAGTTGTTTTTATTATCATTAATGCTTAGTTTTCCCAGGTGTTTCTTTTTCCTCGAATATTTTCGCTTTATTTCTTTCCTCCTTTTGCTTCTTTAGATGCATACATTCATCTGTATTATGCCTTGCTCTTCCATGGAATTCGCAAAACTTGTTGTTGTTCCTTTCTTCGGCCATGATCGTCGTTGTGGGCGAATTTGAAAATCGTGCTTTTTTCAGAGCCGAAAGCTCCTTTAGGGGTTTAGAGGGAGTGGTGAAGCCGTTTTGCTTTCCTTTTGTCCTATATTTGTTCCTGAATACCTTCTTGAAATTCTGTTTTTGTCTTGTTGTACTTTGCTTCCGCGGTATTTGTAGCAACGGTTTTCTCTTTTCTCGACTTCCAGCCGCCACTTCCCCCCGTAGGAAGGATGTAGTTATACTTATTACTTCGTTCATTGACCTTGGGACTATGTCGTGCAACCGTTTAATTAGTTCCGGATCGGTTATTCCATGCATGAATCCTGAGATTTTCATGACTTCCGGCGCTCCTTTTACATCCCCGATTTCTTCCTTGAATCTTTGTACGAAGTCCTCTGTGAATTCTCCTTCTCTTTGCTTAATGTGATGAAGCTCTACAGGATCTTTTATGCATTTCTTCTGCTGGAGGAAATTTGCTAGAAACGCTTCTTTTAAGTCATCATAGCTGTCAACGGACTCTGGGGGAAGATCATCGAACCAAACCCTAGCGGATCCGGTAAGTGTGAAATTGAACATGTGGCACTATGTTGGCATAGCCCAACGCTACGCCTTTGCTGTTGTTTGGAAAATCTTGAGGTGATCTTCAGGATCTTCACTTCCGTCATATGTCTTGACATTATTTGGCATACAAGTCTTTTTTGGTAGGTCAAAAAACAAATGCGAGGAGTGAATGGATCAGTCTCCTTACATACCCATGGCCTTGCTAGGTCATTGTCCTCGATACTTGGCTTTTGTTTCTTGGTTTCGAACTTCCAATGTTCGCTTCCACCTTCTTCGCTCTCAGAGAGCTCGCATGTCTTCTGCGAGGATGCCCTGTTATTCCTGTGCCTTCTAGTAGTGGGCTCTGTCTTTTGTGAGTAAGAGCTCTGATAGCATCTTTCCTCCCTTCTTTGGGCACTACGACGGGTTTTTCGTTTGGAGTCTCCGGAGTGCACTGAAACGCTCTTCTCCCTATCTCCCAACCTATGAAATGCGCCTTTTTCTAATCTTTTAAACACCGTTTCTCTTTCCGTGTTCTTCCTTCTTGGTGATCTAGATCGATCGCTTCTTCGATCGGAACCTTCGTATGCGCCTCGATGTCTCTTAGACTTGAGTTTTTTCCTCGAATCTTTCCTTCCGTTCGGTGTCCCTGACTCGGAATGTTGCGAAGCTTCCTGGAAGTCGAGTCGGGCTTTCATTGCCTCTTATGCCTTGATATTCTCCTATTGCTTTCTTTCTTGACGAACTTCCGCAGACATGATTGGCAGGATCTGGTGGTAATACTTGTCACAGTATTCCCTGAGAGCTGCGTCGGACGCATGCCTCTCACGTTCTGCTAGAAATGCGTTGTTTCCTCTTCCTGCCGTGTTCCGCACGGTGGATGCGGGGGCAGGAGTAGGTTCAGACCGAGTTCTCATGGTGAGTATTTTTAAGAACGCAATTGTGCACCGGTCCCACGGATGGCGCCAACTTGTTAGAATAAAAAGTGTGATGGGTTGAGATATGTGTAAATGACGTGTGTTGGGCCGCGCCAACAGGTTATCGATGGGCTAAATTTGTGTACTAAACCAAGTAGTGGATTGAATCCCCGCACAAATGAAAGCAAACCGTTAGCCTTACCGTGGGGACGAATCCCACGATTAAGCTCCGGCGTGAGAGTAACTATGCATTCTTGTTAGAGAATAAAAGTGTGTGTTTTAGTATGTGAGAGAAAGTCGTATCTTATGAGAGGATTAGAGCTCCTTTTATACGCGAGCCTAATGCTAGGGTTTCCTAGCATTTCGCTTATAAAAGTTAGTGGCCGGAGTGGGACCCTTATCGGGTAAGGTTTCGCAGTAATCGTGGATGCGGACGCATATCACCTTCCGCAGCCATGGTTCTGGTCCGCTAAGTAGTCTGCGTGCGTCTTTGAGTCTGGACCGTAGCCAACTTGTTATTGGGCTTACTGACGTTCCGATACTTGTGGTTGTTTTGTTGTTGGGCATGGGCCCGAAATACGTATAACACTAGCCGAGCACAATAGGCCTGCTGTACGTGCTATACGTCATCATCGTTGTTATTCACGGGTGCTCGTATAGTTCTCTTTAGGGCTGAGTAATGGGTCAAACCCGAACTGAGCCGACCAAACCCGAATCGAGCCGAAAAATGATTTTGAAAAAAACGTGAATTGAGAACCGAACCGAAAACGAACCAAACAAATAATTTAGGTGTATGTTTTTTGGTTTTGACACGAACCGAGTAAAACAGAAACCGAAAACCATAATTATATAAAACCGAACACTTCAACTAATAAGGGCTGTTCACTTGGATTTAGCTTGTTTAGACTCGGTTTGTCAATTGAGAACCACCGACGGAAAATATCAAACCATAGAAAATTATAAAGAAAATATAAAATCTCATCTCTATCATTTCACAAAGGAAAACCTTTGTCACATTTTCGATACCTGAACAACCAAACCATGCGGTGGTTATTCTCCGGCAGATCACGCCGTAAAACCACAACAGTCTCACTACACTCACTCCTTATCGCATCTGCTGCTTTCACCGGTATCGGACTCTTACTACTCACTCTCCGGTCACTAGATGATCCGTTAATGTCAACGTCAGACTTAGTCACTGATGACATCAGCGTAGTTGAGGATAGAAAGGTTGTGGTGAAGAGTAATGGATCATGTGCTAGTGTTGAAGAGATGGGAGATGAGTTTAGAGGTGGATTTGTTGAGGAGAGTGTGAGAGTTCGAGACGTTATACGACGTCATTTTGATCGTAACGGTATATATATTTTATTTAATTTATGACGTCATAGTTTGTTATTGTAGATATTTGTTTTGTGTAGATGTTACGGGGTATTTGATTTGGTATTGCTTATTATAACTGCTTATGTGTTTGTGAGTGGAATTAGTTGCTACATTTAGATATGTAAACTCAACAATTTGGTTAATAATGGATGAAGTTTATAGAAGAGAGAGGTTTTCGTAAGATCAGGGACGAAAAGATGGACTGAATGCGGCGCGTGTGTGTGTCGAGGGGGAAGTCGTATAAAAGCAGTCACATGTATTGGATGACTAAGGATTTAGTAGAGCTAAAAGAATATCATGATTGGAGGATCATACTAATATTAGTTTTTACTCTCATATCTAGGCTAAAGTCGTAAATATATGAACTGAATTCAAAATTTCTATCCGTTTCTTTTTAGTATTGTTGTATCGTTTACAACATAGGCAAAACCCAAACACTATTTGTGAGAGTACCTATTGTTAAGTAGCATATAACTGCAGTATTATATTAAGCAGAAGCAGAAGGAATAAGTATTCCTCAAAAAAATAATTGATTCTAGGGGGTGTTTGGGATTGCTTGTTAAAAACTGCTTATGTGTTTGATGCGGTGAGTGCTTTGCTCGTATGAGATTATTTGCGAGTGAAATAAGCTGTTTTGAGCGGTGTTGTTACGTTTAGATATGTAAACTAAAAACTTTAAGTTAATAACGGATGATGTTTGCAGAAGAGATAGGTTTCCATAAAATCAGGGACAAAAAGTTGGATTGATGGGATTGAATGGGGCATGTCACATGTGTGTGTGTGTGGTGTGTGGGGTATAACATTATTTGTTGATGTATTGGATGACTAAGGATTTAGTAGAGCTAAACAAAAACATCATGATTGTTGGATGATACTTTTCCAAAAGAAAACTATCTTGTTTTGAACAGTTGTCATGATGACGGTGTGGTATTCATCCATGAAAGTGTGTCATGGAAGTCAAACTATTTTGTATCATGTATGTGTGTCATGGAAGTCGAACTATAATAATTTGTAACATGTATGTGTGTCATGGAAGTCAACCTCTTTTGTGCATAAGTTAAACTTGCGGCGTGATGGGTACATGTGTTTAAGAAATTTAATATGTAGTATGGTTTCAGAAGGTTAGATGATAAACTTGTTGTATCTCGAAGGTTAGATGATAAACTTGTTGTATCTCAAAGGTGTATGTGTATATATGTGTTTTTCCAAAAGCAAGGTGGTGATGCGACTAAATTCTGTTACAGGTGCTGCAAGAGTCCGAAGTCTTCCTCCTGAGGAGTTCTGTAGACAAAATTATGTGATAGCGAAAGCATCTGAAGCAGGTTTCGGAAACGAAATGTACAAGATCCTAACTGCAGCTGCATTGAGTGTAATGCTGAATCGCTCACTGATAATCGGACAAACCAGGCATCTTGGTTCTATCTCTATCCTTGCTATATTTCATTGGTTTCAAGTAGTAAAGAACTATAGATGTATCTATTGCACCCTTATTGGGTTGGTTGTTGATGAATAATACCCGTTTTACAGTGAAAGAATGTATAACGTGATTAACGTCCATTAGGGCAGGTAGTACCAGGTCTTGACGCCATTTCTAATAATAGGTTCTTTTTCTCAGGGGCAAGTATCCTTTTGGGGAGTATATATCGTATACCAATACTGCTTTTGCCCTGAGCGAAGTCAAACATCTGTGGAGACAAAATGGATGTTTGACCACCTATGGCAAGCATCTGGTTATAAGGATTGATGATTTTCAAAGGCCAAGAAAGACAAATGTTCTCTGTAGCAATTGGAGGCAGTGGGAAGAGCCTATAATATGGTAACTATTATCAACAGTTGTTTATTGAGTTCGTTGTATCGGAATTTGATGTTAGCTGTTGGCAGGTTCCAGAATACTACTGACGCTGTGGCAGCTCAATTTTTTCTGAAAAATGTTCATGTTGAGATGAGAAAGGCTGCTTCTGACCTCTTCGGGGAACCCCAAAATCATCATAGGCCCAATGTCTTTGGGGAGCTAATGAGAATACTTGTATCTCCTACAGAAAAAGTAAAGCAGGCTGTAGAATCAGTTCTTAGTGGAGGATCAGATCCTGATATTACGTTGCACATGCGAATGTTGATGAACAGGTACCCTGGATGTAGATTTATAGACACTATATGAATCTGGTAGATCTGCATAGTGGGTGATAACTGGTCAAAATGAGTTGTTTTTGGAACTTGTCAAGTCGGGTCATGTCAACCTACAACATTTTTTCACCTGTCTTATGAAGAGTTAATGCATTGAATAAGATTACGGTGTTAATGTTTCTAGTCACAATATAATATATATATTTTTGTATGAAGAAAAAGAATTTAGGAGGTTTCATGCTTAAAAATGCATGTTTGGCAACTTTCAACCTAACTTATATTTTTTTGTATGAAGAAAAAGAATTTAGGAGGTTGCATGCTTAAAAATGCATGTTTGGCAACTTTCAACCTAATTGACCAGTTCAGTGCATTTGATCGGTAAGGGATAAACACGTACCCACGATCAACCCCCACGATCAACCCGTTCATAAGAAAATGTGTCAAAAATTCGCACCTGCCCAAAAGTTTTCCTTCCTCATGAAGCTACCGTCACTAGCCAGTCTTCTTGTTTGACATATTAATCTGGTTTTCAGGTCTGTCAGAGCATTGCAGGCAGCATTAGAGTGTACAAAAAAGGTTTTGCAGAATACAGAAACAGGTTCAAGACCGAGATTGGTTTTAGTTTCGGACACCCCCTCCTTGGTGGAGGATGTGAAATCCAATTTTGATAAATTCGCAGAGGTGATTATATGGAGTCTCATTTCAAATCTTTATCCTGTAGTAAACAAGACTATATGTTATTAAGATCGAGTTTAGAAATGAGGAGGATATGAAGTCCTCTTGAACTATATGGTCTTTGACACTTTGTACCTTTTAATTTATTTATGGTTTTCTGCAGGTTGTTCATTTTGACTATGAAAGTTATGAAGGAGAATTATCGGGCCAAAATGGATTGCGTAGTTTAGATTTTAGAACAAAAGATTGGGGACCAGCACCCAGATGGGTTGCATTCGTTGACTTTTTCCTTGCATCCCGTGCCAGACATGTAGTTGTTTCTGGGGCCCACCGACGTGTTGGGACAACCTACGTACAGCTAATTGCTGCATTGGCCGCTGCAAATTCAGCTGGTATTATCTCTTTTTCACCATTTTAAAGGGGTTTTTGGATATGCATTTGGAACCACATAGCTGACTATTTTGACTTGAAGTTGCAATAATTAATTTCTAATGTTTAGACAAGTTTCATAGCAGCTGTAACAAACTGATTATCTGTGGGTCAAACACTCGAATGACTTTACCTATTTACCCTTTTTAAACCAATTTGATTGACTATTACTCTCATTTCACAAAGCCTTGATTATCCGAACTTCAAAAGCATGTCTAAGCAGCAAATGCTATCATCTACAAGCCATTTTATAACAACCAATTATCTGGTTCCATTTATGATTATTTAGTACCACCTTATGTCATCATCACTTTCAAAATGCGCATCCAGATACCTCCTTGGAAATTAGGCATTTCTTTCTGCTGACAGCTTTTTTGTGGGAATTTGTGTGCCAGAGAACTTAGGTGGTAATTCGAGTTTTTCATTCTTCAGTAGCTTTCAGAGTACTCTAGTTTCAGACGGATTGAGTAACCAGGTAGGATGGGGGCATGTTTGGAACCGGTTTTCAGGTCCATTAAGTTGTGGAAACCAAACGAGCCAATGTGCTTATACACCGTTGCTATCTCCTGCTTGGTGGGATGCTACGTGGCAATCACCTACTCGTCGGGACATCATCAGGATGGAAGCTTATGGCGTTCGGTTATCAGGATTGGGTACGGTTGATGAAGATGAGCTTCTCTCTTATTGTTCCTCAAGGAAAGAAGTTAGGAAATTCATTACACTTGTATAAATTTATTTCCCTATGTATTAGTAGAAGAAGAGAGATACCACTGTCTTCAATTTTTGGAGCAAAATATAAGTTCATTCTTATTTTTTATGTACTCAGTTATTTATTTTTGTCATGGGTGGATTATGACGTTCAATGTGACGGATACAGCTCCATAGATAATATAGAAGACGATCACTAAAGTTCGTGAAAGTCTCGATAGGTACTGAATTCGGAGTCAAATTACTATTAAACCATACCGCTTGATTTTTAATTTCAAAATGCTTAAATAAAGACCAACTCAAAATTCAAAGGTATTTGTAAGACTTAAAAAGGTGATAGAAAATTTAATTGCTTATGGAGTTAAAGATGCATATACTGTGCAAGTATACCACGTGTACATCACCTGTCATCGATCCCCTTCCCCTGCCGCCGCTGACAAGCTTTCTACATCTTTTCCGACATTTGACCGCCATCACATCTGCAGGCCGGGTGGGTATAAATCCACTCCATTAACCATACTGTGATGATGTTGTGTATTTTATGCATGGAAATCCAGTTGAAAGCTTTGATCGATTGATGATAGATTGGAGGAGATGGAGATCACAACAAGGTTAATCACGCGTTGAAATGTCAACAAGATCAGCATGGAGAAATATGACATATCAAACCAAAAGTAGCGAAGCATCGGTTATGACCAATATGTAGCATTCGTTTTACTCTCGGATAGACGCGTGACTTTCTACATCTTACCTCTGCATATCTCGCTCTTGGTGGACTGTGTATTGTCGTCGTTGTTGCATACATTGAGCCCCTTCTAAAGTAAAAATAGTTGGCAGTGCATGAACTAGAAAAGAGTAACGAAAGGCTTCATCCGTGTTATATGAAGCGACAAAAGTTGAAGATGTTAGTAGTAAGCTATATAAAACAAGCAGAAAAAGTAAAACAAGACACGCTTAACAAAAGTCTTTGTTCTTTTCCAACAATAAAAACATCCAAATTTTAACCTATAATCCTCATTAAATGTGACCCTAAAACAAAAATCCAAATAAAATTCGTCACAACAATCCAAAAATTAGCCACATTAGATGACATGGCCACTTAAGTCACGCCACATCACCTTTTTCCTTTTTGACCATCACAAAATCAATAAAAAAAAAACAAACCAAACACTCCCCAGCCCCTACCCTTTCCTTCCTTTCCTTACACACACACACACATTCACTCAAAAACCCTCCTTTTGCTTTTAGCCTTTTTTCTTCATGGCTTGTCGGCCAATCAATTAAATAAAAACTTTTCCGTTCACCGGATTTTATAAAATATAAACCAACCTCATTTCCACGTATTAACTTAATTTTATTTATTGAAAATATCAATCTTCTCTTCACTAGTTTCGAGTACATTTTCACTTTTTATAAATTGAAGATCTCTAAAAAAAGTGAAGGAAGGAACAAGAAGAAGAAGATGTATGTGGTACCTCCACCTAAGCATTCGGATCCATTATCCGGATCTAATAACGGGTCGGATAACTTGAGAATTTACCAAACCTGGAAAGGAAGCAATGTAAGTCAGATTTATTTATTTTTTATTTGGTGCCCTAATATTTATTAGTGTTACATTTAAGTATGTGATTTATTTATGGATATATATTATGCAGAGTGTACAATTATTGTTTTCAGAAGAAGATAAAATAATGATATTTTTTATTGTTGAAAATATAGAGAATTTAATTAGGTGATTTTGTTTAGGTACAATTATTGTTTTCAGAAGAAGATTAAATACATTAAATAAAGACCAATGTGTTTCGGATTGCTTATTTTTTTTCTTCTTATATATAAGCACTTATCAGACTTCAGGATTAGATGTGATGGTAAAAAAGTAATTCTAGTTTCGTCTCAATTAAGCAGTTTGGTTAAATTTGAACACTTTTTAATCTAAGCATAAAAATAGGCAATCTTAAAAACCCTCTCGTTGAATGTTTCAGATAAGCATGTCTTAATTGTAAACTGCTTATTTTGCACTAAAGAGCAGAAGCAGTGTGGATGATCCGAACACTTTAAGCTGCTTATCTACTTAAAAAGAAGAAGATAAGTGGAAATAATGAGAAATCTGACATACGCCTGTGCGAATATCTTTGAAAAGTACTTAAATCGTATAATGAGATCTATATACTACGGTATTTATTTTATGAAATTCAGTTGACGGGTATTACGTTGTGTTTATACAAATGGGATTGAATTGATTGATCCTTTTGTTGTACCAACATCACCGTACTGATAATTTGGTTGTCAATGTGTCGTTTATTGCAACTTATGCTACGTTTGGATGTGGAATATAACTGGATTTATGTGTAATTAAGCATTTTGAGACTATTATCTTTTTTTGGATATGCGTTTTGTTCTTACTTTTGTGATATATGTTTGCATTGCCAGATATTTTTTCTGTCGGGTAGGTTTGTATTCGGACCGGATGTGAGATCACTGGTGCTGACCATATTCCTTGTCGTAGCTCCTGTTTCGGTTTTTTGTGTTTTTGTTGCGAGAAAACTCATGTATGACTTTGAAGAACATTGGGGGATATCAGTTATGGTTGTGGCTATTTTATTCACAATTCATGTAAGTTGGTTTTTGCTATTACTGAATATGGTTCTCTGAGTTTTACTTAAGCAAATTGTTTCAGGATACTACATAGTCTGCTATCTTGTTGTTGCGGTGAGTATGGTCGCATAAACTGTTTAGTAACTTATTATCTAGTCCTTTGTATCGTGTAAGCATTTATACGTAATGGCTCTTCCATTAAGTTGGCTTGTAAATGATGCTATACTATTATGTAAATTTTGGTGACCCAACTTTTTTGGCACTTTCTGTTTAGATACAAATAGTGGCGTTATACAGTTTACATCTTGATTTATAACACGTGTTAATCCTTTTTGGTTTTTATAAGGTTTATAACTAATTTGTTGAACAAGTTATAAGTAAAACATCGCAATTAAGCAGAGCGCAACAATTGCTGCATTTTTCCTTTTAAACTCATTGATGCTTACTGAGACAGTCTATAAACTATTTTTATGGAATTCCTTTTGCATCTGGTGACAACACATCTGAGAGAAAATCAATAATTAGCTAAGTACCAGAGAGAAAGAATCTTGAGCAAGTATCAATTAGCATGCTCGAATAAATACGCTCAATGATCTTTTTAGCTGTGCAGTGGGAGAGTTCTACCTATTTTTCTTGTCTTCTCTAGACATTTATGAGTTCTTTTACCGTTATGACATAGTTGTAGTTGCCCAAACTTTTCTAATATATCTGCCCCAAGGAGAAAGAGGTATATAGTTGCTCACTTTAGTTGTTGATTGTGAGTAGAGATGGAAAAACAGGTTGGTGGGGTATTGGGTGAAAACAGGCAATTTTAAAGGTTAATGCAGGTTGGGTTGACCCAGCTACATTTTTGTTAGTTTTTTATTTATCTATTAATGAATAACGCTTGTCTTAAATATGGTTACAAAAGCTATTTCATTGATATAATAATATACATAAAAAAAGATATAGGAGGTTGTAAGCATCGGAATACGCCTTTAGCGACATTTGATCCACTATCAATTATGTAAATACCAACTAAACTAAGCCATTTTATAAGAATGAATTGAAATCGCCACCTCTATTATTAAGTTTCTGACATGCATGCTGCAAAAGGAATTATTATGTTTTTTGTTTGACATGTAGAAATTATTATTAGATATTCATATTAAGCATGACAGTGATATTCCGTCATTTTTCTGATGTGGTATCACCAGTCCATGTTTGACAGTTGTACACTTGTACTCCATTCTCAAACAGTGCCCGTCTTGGATGCTTCCCCCGTGAGAATGAACTATCTTATGGTTTTTTCCTACCCACCCCTCCCCTCCCCCTTGTCTTCTCGCTCTATTCTTTGTCCTCGCTCACGTTTACACAAACACCCCAGGACAATTTTTTAGACCCTTGTTGCTATCCTAATAAACAAAAGAGAAGGACATCTTCTCATCACTTTTAGTGTGTAGTCACAAAAGTCATAGCTATTAGTTGAATTTCTGCTAGTTTAGCCAGAATATAGGTAATTACTTGATTGAGAAAGATGATAAAACATCATGTGGTGGCCTGGTGGGATAGTATGCGTCAATGTTAGTGGTGTACATATCACATTTCATTTTTTAAGTGGTAAAAACTCAGGCCTGTTAAGCTTTAATTGTCTCGTGATGCTCTATATTATTCCACATGTCAAAGATTCATTATATTCACTTCTAAGCTTTTCCAACTATGGTAAATCAAACACCCTTTCCGTTGCTCTGCTATTTTTCATGTCTGGTGTGGTGAGTTGGGAAGAATTACCACTGAAGTACAATAATTTTGATCTCTCATGATTAGCATCTTGCCATGCCAATTTCATACGAGTTAATAGCTAGATTGCCTCAAATTTTAATTGCACATCTTTACACAGCACCAATCAGGAGTTACTAAGTATCATTACATTCTCTAATCAAGCATTTGCAAGCTTATTTAGTAAGCCAGCTACTCCTTTATATCTGCAAGTTTATTTTGTATGTC
Organism: Chrysanthemum seticuspe; assembly: GCA_019973895.1. NCBI lineage: Eukaryota > Viridiplantae > Streptophyta > Magnoliopsida > Asterales > Asteraceae > Chrysanthemum > Chrysanthemum seticuspe. Next base: position 153,845,465 of record BPTQ01000003.1, on the reverse strand, counting down.
ACTGTCGATTTAATTTTATATTTTAATCTGTCATTTGTATCAGACTACTATATTTGTTTGACGTAATTATGTAAGTAAAGTCAAGTGTCTGTTCTTTGTATGAATATTGAGTGTGTGAACATGAATGTCTCAGGTTTTAGTACTTCTCCTTTTAACTTCGGGGAGGGATCCGGGTATCATTCCCCGTAATGCACATCCTCCAGAACCAGAAGGCTTTGATGCAAATACCGAAGGTAGTGCCCAAACCCCACAACTACGGCTGCCTCGTATTAAAGAAGTTGAAGTTAATGGTGTAACAGTTAAGATAAAATATTGTGATACCTGCATGCTTTACAGACCTCCCCGCTGCTCACACTGTTCTATCTGCAACAATTGCGTTGAACGATTTGATCATCATTGCCCTTGGGTTGGGCAATGTATAGGTCTGGTAAGATCTGTATTCTGTCTCCAACTTTCAATCATATAACAAGCACTACATGTTAGAATATTTTTAAATTCAAGACTGGATCATGTAAACTTGTAAAAACAAATATTGATATAAAAAAAACGTTGAAATGCATCTCTAATCTACAAGCAGATTAACTTGGTGCATTTTTGAACCTAGGATCGATGTTTTATGTTACTCCAGAATTATAAACTAGTAGTTTCCTCGTTTATGATCCATGAATCTTCTCCAGTAAACACTTTTTTTTCTCCATTACTGAGTTCGGTTTATCTGGTTGCAGAGAAATTATCGGTTCTTCTTCATGTTTGTGTTCTCCACGACTCTACTTTGTATATATGTTTTTAGTTTCTGCTGGATTTACATAAAGAGGATTATGGATTCAGAGGACTTAACGTTATGGAAAGCAATGATCAAGACTCCTGCATCCATTGTGTTAATCGTCTACACCTTCATATCAGTGTGGTTTGTTGGTGGCCTGACTGCCTTTCATTTATATCTCATAAGCACAAATCAGGTGATCACTCATATTCGTTACTTTATTACCTGATAGAAAAATCTATGTATTTTCTGATATACAAATTTGATCTCTACAACTAAACAGAGGTGGCACTTTCGACCCATTAATCATGAATATATCTTTTTTTCTTACGGGTTAAACGTGTAGCTTAAAACAAAACATGTCGAAAGTTGCCAAAAGTATATCTATAATGCATAATACCCCCTACAATAAGTCTATGATTCAAATAAATAATCTGTAATCATGTATACACACCTTTTGGCCGACTAATTCATGGGGTTTGAACCCACGCAGGCTCAAACCAGGTAAAGCCCTCCTTTTTCAGGAGGTTGCGTTGCCACTTCAAGATTGTTTGCACCTAGCAGAGTTGAAAATTGAACTTGAGACCTTACGCATTTTAGTGGTTATCTGTAATCATATTTTGGACAAATAATTTATGAAAAGAATTAACAGTTATATGAAAAAGTTGTACACATCAACCCACCTGTCTTGCACATAAACAACTCTTTTAGTCATTTTGACCCGAACCAGTTTTGACGTGTTACCCAACCTGCTCATTCAGCAACCTCTACAGCTAAGTATCTCATACGCTCTGTTATATCTTTGCAGACAACATACGAGAACTTTAGGTATAGATACGACAGGCGAGCGAATCCCTACAATAAAGGAGTGCTAAAAAATTTTGCGGAGATATTTTGCACTAGAATCCCTGAATCAAAGAACAAGTTTAGGGCATATGTGCCTAAAGAACCGGGGCTTGGAGGTCGATCAAATGGAGGTGGTTTTGTGAGTCCAAACATGGGGAAGGCTGTAGATGAGATTGAAATGGGAAGGAAGGCGGTTTGGGGTGATGGTGGGGCTGGTTTAGATCATCGTGAAGGACAGATGAGTGACAATGAAGGGTTGAACATTAAAGAAGTTGGCATAGGTGAAATGTCACCAGAAATAAGAACAACAGTCGATGAGGGAGATCGTGCTAATATTATGCATGCAAGACGGTCCAGTTGGGGTAGGAAAAGTGGGAGCTGGGATATGTCACCTGAAGTTCTTGCTTTAGCCTCGCGAGTGGGAGGTGTTGGTAGTAGTAGTGGTGCAGGTGCAGCAAGTTCACGACCTCCATAACCCAAGTTGTGATAGATTGATTAATAGATTGTGGTAGATAGGACTCTGGTTGGTGATATTGAAGGGATGTTGATGTGTGGGTTGATTATGTGTTGGTTGGACTGTTATGGTGTGGTTTTTTAAAAGACAGTTTTCTTCATTGCCGGATCATTTGTAAAATTAGTTGGTGCTATTCGGGTTTTCTGTCTCCTCTCTTCTTCTCTACCTGTGTGTATCCAAGTTTGCAATACAATGCTTGCGCTCGGGTACAGATCCTCTAATGTTGTTTTCCTTTGTTATTTTGCAAGTTTATTAAATGGATGTTGTATGTTGCCTGTGTACATTATTTGCCCTAGAGTCCAGAACGTGTTGTTAAATTGATTGCTTATTTTGATGAGTTATGAGTAGAGAGGTATTTTAACCTAGTTGTTGTTGTTTTTTTTAAAAAAAATATTTTATTTGAATGTAAATGTTTTGATTTGAGTTATGTTTTCTTTAGTGTTAAGCGAGTAAACAAAATATAAAACTAACAAAGAAATATGTCACATTTTGGTAAGTTGTCAAAAAAAAGTATACAGAGTCTGGCGGGATAATCTTGGTGAATGGATACTTAAGGTGGCTCGGAGTATAAAACTTGAATAATACAGTAATTAGTAAGAAAAAAAGACCGTCTTATCCCCAAAATTATTAAACTTGACAAAAAATAGTTTTCGGTTGATGACTGGACATCAAATCCATCTCGGCATGTACAAGTATAACCTCACGTAGATTTGATCTGCTTTTCTGTTAAAAAAATATTTGATCTGCTTGTTTTGTCAACTCTAATGTGATGCGAAACATTTGTACTCGGACTCTGCTTGACACAAGCACAGTAGATTTCTTGAATTTTCACCAATCTCTGCTCATTTGGAAATTGGAATTAGTTCAAATACTGTATGTCTATAACAGTTTGGATTTGATTTAGACCAAGCTGAGGTACGTGGGTAATTAATCTTCGAATCAACAAGGAAAGCTATGGATTTAGAATAGCTTTCGATATCGGTGAGCGTGTAATGAATAGTGACGTAAAACACCCTATAGTTCAAATAGCACACAACAATGTCTTTTTTCTTCCTTTGTTTAGTTTGTGACAATTTAAACTTGGTTCTTTTTGTTTTGAACCTAAGATGAAGCTGTGCTTTACCACTAGTTACACTTACACATGTACTAAATAAATGAACAATAACTTTAAAATTAAAAGATAATTTTAATATTGGGAGGCCTAAAAATATGACTAAATATGTGTCTAAACATGTGTGTCATTATCTTGATAGTTGCAGCTAAGTGACCCACTTTTTCACAAACCTCCATGATTATGACACATATATATATAAGCATATATGTTAGGTCTCCCAATAAATTTTCAAAAAAATAATAAAATATGTTTAGAACTCACAGCGAGGGGCGTTTTAGCCCACGCTACCCACATATGACGCGAGTGAATCACGCCGTTCCTCGCGATATAGACTCTCGCTCCGTGGTGGCCAGCCAAGTCATAGGTTTTTTTTAGTGTTTAGTTTTGTATTTGTGTTTATGTCTTTGTGTTTGGGTTTTTGTACTTTTGCAGGTGAAACTGAAGAAGATGAAGTAACGAAGAAGATGATATTTTTTTTAGTATTTTAATGTTAGTCCTTGTTTGTTAACTTATTGCACCTTAATTCTTGTTGGATTTGCGTTGCTAGTTTTTTGATTTTTCCCCCCTTATATAATTAGTCTAAAAAATGTATAAATTATGTAATATTTTTTAATTTAGTGTATCGTTGTATTTGGAAAAAAAATGTGAGGCTTGAAGGTGTCCTATAACTTGAGTGATAAAAAAAAATTGTTTAAATTAAATTATAAGTTCAAAGTTATATGATGAAAAGCGTAGCCATACTTTTTGCAATACAAGATGCTATAACCTACATTGTGTTCTTAGAGCAAGGGGTATTGTGGCTCAAGGCGCACGCCATTCCGATGTGGCAGCCACAACGGCGCCGCCAAAGGCGCGCCACCACACCACAACCACCTCACGCCAATCCGTGTGTTAGTAAACTGGCGCCTCGCCACTTCCATTTTGTGTGTATTTACTTTATTATTTTTTTAATTTTTTATTGAACTATGGATTTGTGTTTGTGACAGTGGTTTTGTGTCTGTGTGTGTTGGTCTCGAGGTTGAAGACAATGTACATCTATTCTTTTTATTCTTTTTTTTACTTTATACTTTTTGTATTGTAATTTGTATTTTTAAATATTTTTAAGTTTCGTATCGTATTTTTATTTGAATTAATGAAATTAAGTTTATTTGAAAAATGTAAAAGAAAATAAAATTGAGGAAGGGTGGCCCAAATGACATGTTATGAGTGAAGGGGTGTTTTGATGTGTGAATGTTAAAAATGAGGATGCTGAGTTGGCGCTGAGTTGCCATTGAAAAGGTAAATTTGGCATGCCGTGATACCCCATAATCTTACAATAAAATCAAAATAGTTTTACTATTTGTAGAATTTACAAAACCTCCCTTTAAGGATATAAAATCTCGCAAAACACCTCTTAAAGTTACACATATTTTACAAAACACTCATACACTTATTATGAAGTTCATACTATACCCTTAAGCTTCATGTAATTTTTTTTTCTTTTTTTTTTAATCATCATCATCAAATATATATTATTCTTACTTATAAAGCATGGATAAAAAAACTCTTAATCTCTTAATTTTGTTTTATACCTATTCTACCTTTAAAAACTTAAAAGGAAAAAAGAAAAAAGAAAAAGATAAAAAAAAAAGGTTTAAATACTTTCCAACATTGTTTACATGCATACTTTAAAATAGAAAAACTTAAATGAATCTTAAAACACACACATTTGTCAACTCTATTCATTTGAAGACTAGAAAGCGCAAAATGAAAACTTAGCACATACACGTTTAAATATTTGGTTTGTTAACTATATAAAAACATATTTGATACTTTGATTTGTTAATTTAAATAATATATTAAATACATATTTGATACTTTTGTTTGTCAACTATAAAAAAACATATTTGATAATTTGGTATACTAGATGAGTACATATGCATATCAACCGTATTTTCTAGCGGCAAACAATTATAGTTACACAAAACACTTAATCAAAATATCACTATAACTGTATGCCATTATAAATCATGTTGTTATGCATTGGTACTCGTCTAGTAGTTTATGTTAGTACAAAAAGTGTAACGGGTTTGGATATGAATTGAAATGATTTATTTTTTTTAACAGCAAAGCATGATATATATAAACAAAAAAACACTAGCAAGAAGCTAGAAGTACATAGGAGAATTTAACCAATGAGTCCAACTACTAAACTTGCCCCCTCTAAATTTAATCTAAAAAAAAGAAAACAAACGAATGTTATAAAAAATGTCACCTTTCTTCATAGATTGAGAGTTAAAGATGACACTATTTCGATAACGCCATTGTTGTTCCCCGTTCACTATCGTTTAAAACAGTTTAAGTTTATAAAACAAGTTAAAAGTGAACTATGACTGAAATTAACATAAAGAAAAACACACTAAGTAATTTTCAACAAAGAATACGTTACCCAAGTACTTGCGGAATAGTACTTGGGATTGAAATGACAAAGTTGGGTGATTCCTCTCTAAGCTCAGGCTAAGTCTGAGCACAACTCTTAGAGCTCACTGAGCTATCTCAGGAACTAAGTTGTATTTGGAGGAGTGAAAAGATGGCTTGCGTGTATGTGTGTTTTTACAATTCACAAGCTTAACCTTTTCACTCCATCTCTTATGCTATTTATACATGTATGATATTTGACTCTTTCCTAAGTGACAAACTGACATCATACAGAAGACAAAATACTGATGTATTTTGTCTCTGTTTACAAAGACTATTCTAGGTAAGAGACAAGACTACTTTCCTAAGTTCAGTGATGACACTGAGCCTGATCTTTTGCCATTCAGGGAAAGTTGACTTTGGTTGATAAGGACTTCGACTTATCTGATTCAACCTTTCCCGCCTTGTCCCGCTCTTTCTTCAGTCTTTATATCCTTCAGTCTTCTACTTCAGTTTGTCTTCAGTGTAAGAAGTTGGAGAGGAATCTTAGGGATTCAGTGAGTTATTGTCATCACTCACTGAATCCATCATCTTCTTCTCGACTCAGTCTTCACCCTTTAAGTTCCGCCTTACTGAGTGGAGAGACTTCTTCTTTGCCTCTTACTGAGTATCCTGAAGACGACTCACTGAGAGACTATGCACTCAGTGACCTGTTTGTGTTAACGGATTAAATACTTGGGCTATTTTCTATTCAAATCCTAGATTAAGGGGTTTGGGTATTTACTGAACCCAACAGCCATATCACCCATAAAGAAGCCACGAAAATGACAAAAATACGCTGCTTCTTCGCTAAAGATGTGGACCAAGAACTCAACCACTCTCGCCAATCATCGATAGAGTCAAATTGTGGCATCGATATGTCACACCACACACGAACGAGTTGCCATATGCTACGAGCAATATCACAAGCAAAAAATATATGTTGATTTGACTCCACGCTTCCATGACATGACGGACATGAAATCTCTTGAATTTCCATACCTCGAGAATAAAGATTCAATCGATGAGGAAGTCTATCCAAGATCAAACGCCAAAGGAATATGTTAACTTTTCGGGGAAGCATTTTTTCCCATATCGTTGAGGGAACCAAAGAAGGTAGAAAATGATCATCTAAAAATCGACGCGTGACTCCAACAGAAAACATACCATCATTCGCTAACGACCAAACACATGCATCTGATACACAATTTATCTCCATGTTTCCAATTGAAATGATTTATTAGGTCAAGCCAACAAGCTATTAGTAGATTGGGTTTGTACTAAACCAAGTAATGAGATGATTCCCTGCACAAATGAAAGTAAATCATTAGCCTTACCGTGGGATGGATCCACGATTAAGTTCCGGCGTGAGAGTAAGTACTCACGTTTGTCAGAGAATATTGAAGTATGTGTATTAGTATGTGTGAGAAAGTCATACCTTGTAAGAGTATTAGAGAGTTCCTTTTATAGGCGAGTCTAATACTAGGGTTTCCTAGTATTTCATTTATAATTGTTAGTGGCCAGAGTGGGACTCTTGTCGGGCAAAGTTCCGCAATAATCGTAGTTGCGGACACAGATCACCTTCCACAGCCATGAGCTTGATCTGCTAGGTGTTCTGCGTGCGTATTTGTGTCCGGACCATAGCTAATCTGTCATTGGGCTTAATTACGATCCACTACTTGTAGTTGTTTTACTCTAGCACGAGCTAGACCCAATAAACCTGCTGTCCGTATTATACGTCTTCGGTTTATATCATGTGTTTGTCTTTAAATTAAGAATATATGCTTTTAAGTTCCGTCGGTAATACGCGGATATACGCTTCTACAAATACACGTTTGGAAATTAACATTTTACAAATATTTAAATATAGTAAAACTAAAGAAGATATTATACTCAAAATGAGTCATGATTTGTGCTTCGTTTTCTTACTAAGTACGGTTTTTTTGCCACTCATTATTATAAATTTTTTTAATCGGTGTACCAAACGACGCCGTTTGGTAGAGTACAAACCCGTTTTTGACCCGGTTTCACGTGAGTATTTGCTACAGTGCTCACTCCCTTTTTTTGTCGTTTTGAGTGTTACAAAAACTTAACCTTTGTCGTTTCGGGTAACAAAAACCCGGATACCATCGTCACCGCCTCAATCTTCCCCTCTTATTATTAAACATAAAACCCCTCTTATTATTAAACATAAAAATCACAAAGCCCAGAAACTTCACGAAGAACACCACCAATCTTGCGCTTGCCCAGAAACTTCACGAAGAATCAAAACCCCGGATTACATCATCACCGCCTCAATCTTGCCCTCTTATAGGTACACTGATACTATTGCAGATGCGGATGGACAAAAGATAACGGGTCGTTCCAACACACATTCAAATGATGGGTCATACACGGGCAAGTAGTTATCGATAATGATGACCGTATGACCAATTGTATATTCCAGTTTCGGTTTGAATTTGATTATATTAGTAGCTTAATTGGTTTTCCGGTTGCACCTGTAGAGGTTCGATCTATTTGGATTATTTGATAGCCTTTGATAAACCATGGGATTGTGTACATGTTGGCGAGGCAACCTTTTTAAGGTTGCAGCCAATACCCATGTATTTTCTTTATTAGATTCCTAATCTATCCGACCTTCATTATTACATTGTCTATTTGATGCCACACTTGCTGTTTTTGAACGTCTTATAGTATTATGTATAGTAGTATAACAATTGGCTGTGACGAGTCTCAATGAGTTCGATTAAAGCTGAGATTGCTCGCACCTTGGCAGGGTAACCTGGTAAGGTTGCAGCCATGGCGGGTTGATCCTCTTTTTCGATCCTTAATCTTCTGAGCCTCAGTAATACATAATACTAATGGGTTTATTGGCTTGCTTGACTTGAATATGATTCCATTTTCTTTTGGTTTCTTACAGGATAATGATGATGTCGTTGTTTGTGAGAGGTTGTTGTGGCAAGTTTGGGCCTGTTCGATTGGAATTTAGATTGTCTAACCCTTGGCTAGGCAACTTATTATAGTTGCAGCCATGGGGGATGTATATAATGTTTTCCGGATAGGCTATGATGATTGTTGTGAACTGAGCAAAATTAAATGTGTCGCTCAAGATCCGACTGTAACTTGGCAAGGCAATGACCGGATGCCATAGCATATATGTATGCCGTGCAACCGGGTCTATTTGCAGCCGTTGCGGAATTCGGACATTTCAGTCACTTGACCACTATATACAGATCTGAGCCTAATCATTTGTTGCAACACAAATAGGTGTGTCCGGTATTGCTATTGTAGATATTGTATATATTAATAGTCTTGGTATAGGTACGTTTCATGTCTAAACATTTTTAGATCCAATTTTCTATGAATTTTGAGTTAATAGCATATATTAGAAAAAAATTGTTTATTGAATTTTTTGTTATGGTTTTTGTAAGAATTATTGCTTCGTAGTGCCTAAATCGAAAGCAAACGGATGGCCAAGGCAACCTGTTTGAAATCAGGCTTGCAGCCATGACCGGTATTGCTACATTTGTTTAAATGTTGTTGCCCAGGTTTGTCTTTTGGCAACAATGCGATTAAAATGGTTGTGATATTAGCTATGATGAGTACAAATGGCTTCGAAGAATATGAGATCGTCCGCGTCTTATGGTTGTGATATTAGTTGTGATGAGTACAAATGGCTTCGAAGAATATGAGATCGTTGATCGTTAAAATGATAATGGATACAACAGAAGTACAAGCTATCAATTCTTTTTATAGATTGGAATCCTTAAAAGAGGTCTATGGGATCATATGGATGCTTATCCCTATTTGATGGTTGCAGCCACGGCGGATGCATTCTCTTTCTTCAATTGTTAGCCGATCTGAGCTTTATGCACAATCATTTTGACAATTCTTGCACTGCGCTTTCACCTCTGATTTTTTGACATTGTCGGAAACGACGTCGTTTGCTACAGTTGTGGACCTGTTTCCAACCCAACTGAAAGTCAGTGTGGGCTACAATGCGTATTCCCTTTTTTTGTGAGTGTGGGTTGAAAGAAACAGTTAGTTGTATAAGAGGCGTAGCAGGCATGCGATGTTGACAGGTTTTTTACTTACGATTTAATCATTTCAACTGTAGATTCTTGCATTTGTGAAGATGGTTACATAATGGCATAAATACCCTTTGGTAATGGCATAAACCTCAATCAATAAGAACTGGCTCTTTGTTTGTAGTAGAGTGATGACAATGGGCAAATAAGTGATCTTTAGACTTAATTGTATAGAACAACTAATTAATGCACTTGACATGGACATTCTGAATAAAGTCATTGCAATTTTTATATTAGGAAGCCGATTTGAAAAAACCCAGATATTAAAACCTCCTGCTTTCTAATACTTTTTTTCCCCGTAATTTGCAGTTGTCTTCTTTTGAGCAGCATGGGATGCTTTTTACTGGTACAATGGCTTTTACTCATACACCCAACGATCAGGCCACATGCGAACTGAATCGCCAATCATTTGTACACAGAATGCTGAAAATGGTTATGGATCATAAGTTGCCTTTCATGGCCCACTTCAAAACTGCTTATCAGGTTATAGTGCTTCTAAGTTTTTGGACTAAGCGAAGTGTTTGGTAGCTTATTGTAGTTTGTTGAACTAGATTAGGCATCCCAGACACCGTCGGTTGCCTTTGTAAGTGTTTATTTCTTATTCATAAATTTGTGACATCTAATGTGTTAAAATTTTATTCTGCAGTGATGCAGGGTCATGGGCTTATAGACGTGCACCAAAGTATTATTACCTTGATGATATGTCGTTGATGGTGCTCAAGAAAACGTCGTCAAAAAGGTACGACAAACTTTTACATTCGAGATGACTGACCGGCACGCGTGTGAAGGAAAGAAACGAGCTAGACACAACTTGCTAAGGGTGGACCATATAAGTTATCGCAGACGCTTCCACCAAATGCAATAATATATCTTTCGGGCTTTTATGCCGAGGTAATTTTTGTTCTTAATGCCTAATTTATCTCAAGTGTAGCTGTTGTGTCTAGCTCCACTGAATAGTAACAGCTACACTTTGGTAATATCATGTTGTTACCAAAGTATGATATTACCAAAGTATATGTTACACTTTGGTAATATCATACTTTCGCATGTTGTTTGATTGTCTTTGTTTTAGGCAATATGCTTTGGCCAGAAAAATAGATGGCATGGTTGAGTAGAAAACATTATTTGAGTTACGTATACCAGGGTGTTTTTCATTGGCCTTAACATTGACGATGAACAAGCGTAACCAAGTAAGATTGCAAAAAACCCGCCGCAACGCGCGGGTGCAATAACTCGTTATTATTTACAATATAAATCTTTGCATTAATCCGCACACGTGGGTTACACCCACCAGTAAAATTACAAAGACGAAGCGTCGAAGTTATACTGCCAATCAACAGAAGGTAAAATCTTATGTAGACCTCGACCCATCAGTTATGAGCCTCAAAATGATTCTTCTATACATCTTCTCGTAGCAGCTTTGCATCAAACTTTTCAGATAATTTATTTCGTTTTTCTTATCTATACTACATATAATAGAAAAACGGTCAAACCTTTAAAAGTGAAAATTTGAAAGTCAAATGTGAGAGAAATGTGTTATGTAATTAATACTCTTATTAAAACACCACATTACTTAAAAGTACAATAATTTATTCACATTGTACAACCAATTAAAAGCATATCTACCAAATTAAAAACAACCAACTAAAACACCCTTTACTAAAAAGTACAATAAAATTTTCACAATGTACAATTTAAACAAGCTACAACATAATTCTAAATATAAAATAACTAAACACACTAATTAATGTTATTTTTAAAACACCCTAAAATGAAAAGTACATGTTATTATACACATTATACAAATTAATAAAACACACAAAGCTTCATACAAGCTAACAAGTTGATGGTACATATAGTTTTGAAAATCGGACCAGACCAACGGGTTCAACCGGAAACCGGTGTCGCAACCGGTTTGGCTAACCAATAACAGCCATCCGAAAACGAACTAGAGAGGACCCGTTGAAACTGATACAAACCGGTGAATCAGGTCTCATCGAGATCTATTTCTCCGGTTAATCGTCACAGGGTACCCCAGGGTACCCGCCGCCGCAACGCGCGGGTACCCTGCTATACTATATATAAAGTATAAAACCAAAAAGTAAAAAGTGAAAAGTTGAAACTGTTAATACATATCGAAAACCGGGTTGACCCGAGACGCTTCAAACCCGGTGGGTTGACCTTGTTTAATTTGACCCGTTTTGACCCAACCTGTCGGGTTGACTCGGTTTAAATCGACCCGTTTTTCGACGGGAACGGTTCAACTGATTGAACCACCCGAGTCGAACCGGGTTTCAAAACATTATGTTTAATCCCAAAATCTTCAAACTTTTATTATTTTTCGTTTAGAACCCATAAAATTTTTTTTTAACACAAAACGATCTGTCGCTATATAAATATATTATATATATAAGTTTTTCTTCAAAAACGATTATAATGTTTTACAATTAAGAGAAAATATGTGCCCGTTAGTGCACATTTAACTTTTCAATAGGCTAAATACGCCCATTTCAAAAAAAATATGGGGCTAAATGTGCCCAAATCTTTTACAAAATAGCCAAAATTAGCCCATGTTTTTATTTATTTTGGGCTAATCACATTCATGCTAATTTTGGTACTTGCGTTCTTCTTAACAATGATACCATTAATCATATCCTTGTTAGTTTTTGCGCGACACGTAACGTGTGTTGTTAGTTTTTATCTCATAACTGATGTAATGTTTACTTATTTTCATTAAATGTTTTTATATGTTGTTTGATAGATGTTAAGAATTTTTTCTAGACGTTAGTTATCGTATAGTACAACCGTTTGCAATTGCATTTTCATCGGTTCACGTTCTATTTTAAACACTACACAAAACACTCACCATAATATCACAAATCATTAATTATCTGACGCTAGAAACCGCTGCCGCTAGGCACGGGTACTCGCCTAGTCAATAAAAACCATATTTCTTTCAAACCAAGATTGCACTTTACCTAAGAGAAAAAAAAGTTTCGGCAACACTTGGCATTTCTTTTTTCTTTCCACATTTGATTATAATTCAATTCATTTTGTGAGCTATTTATTTCACAAAAAAGGTTGAAATTTTAATAGACCGGCATGTATTTTGATACGCCCGTGGTTGATGAGGGACGGCTATCCCGGCATGGCGTGTTGGATAACTATCGTAGATTATTTATTATGTTTTATTAGGATAAGTGTTGGAGTCATTGTTTAGGATATATATTGAGTCATGTTAGGATAAGTTTTATGTTTGTGAGAGTTATCTCATAAGTTAGTATTTAAGGTGTCATAATGTTATGAATGAATCAATTAAAGTTTAAACAAATCTCTAGTTCTTCTATCTAATTTCTTAAGGAGCTCGCACACGCTAAAAGTGGTGCCTTATCCCGATACAACCCCTAACCGGGTCGTATCAATTGGTGCTTTCATTGAGAGCTCTCGTTGAGAGGGCTTACGATTAAGGTTCCAATAAAAATAAAAATAAAAGTTACTGTTCATCGGCACTATTCACAGGGGGTACTGTTCATCCATTACTGTTTATCGCGGGTACTATTCATCGATTTTTTTTTGAGTTATTAATCGCTTGAGTATTATTCATGGCATCATATAGCAGCGATCAGGACGCGGAATACACACTCTCTAAGCTCTTGCAAATGGGTACAGTGACCGAATATGAGAGTGAGTTTGTGGTACTTGCAAATCGGGTAACAGGGATCTCTGAATCTTTACTTACATCGTTTTATATCTCCGGACTTAAACTGACGTTACAAATAGAACTATTGAGGGCAAGGCCTACAACTTTGGGAGAAGCCTTTTCCTTAGCCCATATAGTCGAGGCTCGTTTTGAGGCAATTGAAGAGAAGGAGAAAGTGCATATAATTGAAAAGAAATCAAATACCGTTCCATCATTACAAAATGAATTCGCTTCACCTGAGATTAAAAGGTCGTTAGATGCTGATGAATATATTGGTGTTGATGAGGTTAGAAGCGCGAGAGATGGTGTTTTTGATATTGGTGAGAGTTTGGTTGTTATTCTAAAGTGGGTACAAACCAGCACATCAAAGACATTGTTATTAGTGGTAACTTTTGAAAACATGGATGTTGCCATGGGAATGGAGGCTAAAATTCAAAGGAGAACATGGGATCCTGGAATTAAGATTTATTTAAAACAACACCTTGAGGGCAAGGTGATTTTGAAGGAGTGGGGAGTGATACGCCCGTGGTTGATGAGGGACGGCTATCCCGGCATGGCGTGTTGGATAACTATCGTAGATTATTTATTATGTTTTATTAGGATAAGTGTTTGAGTCATTGTTTAGGATATATCTTGAGTTATGTTAGGATAAGTTTTATGTTTGTCAGAGTTATCTCATAAATTAGTATTTAAGGTGTCATAATCTATACTATTATATAATGCATTTTGACTGTGGGTCCCTTTTCAAATTAAGATAAGGAAAACCAATGGTAAAGACACACGTGTGCAGCAATCCTAATACTCACACCGATTAATATTCTCCCTGCACTTCAGATGTATTAAAACATAAAGAAACCCCATCAATCTATCTTCATCCCTTCCTTGCATCACGGGAACATGGTAAGAAGATAACAACCGTTTACTCCGCCGTCATCACCACAGCCATCACCATCACCATCACCACCATCACCATCACCACGACACCACCATTACCACTGTCGCCTTTCACTACCACATACACAGCGGGAATCTGGCGGACATAACCAGAAACATACTGTAATATTTATCACCCCAGTTTTTCTACGTCACCACACCACTGGTTTCTTTCACTACCACATGCACCATCATCTTTGGATTTATTAGATCTACAATTTTTTAAAAGATTCGGTGCTATATTTTGTGGATCTATCAATTTTTAATATATATATAATTAGGGCCGGCCCTGGTAACTTGAGATCAAAAAATAATTTGTAGTTTTGAGTTTGGAGGATTTTCTTGAAGATTTGAGATTTACAGAGGAAGATGAAAAATAAAAAGGTGGGAGTAAATTGCAAAAATCGTCCTCGTGGTTTAGCCAAATTGCAGATTTCGTCCGTACTGTTCATTAAGTGCAAAAACAGTCCGTTGACTGCACTGTTTGGTGCGCTTTTGGTCCTTTGACTTAACTGCCGTTAAATGGACTCCGTTAGTAGTTACACTTTAGCCCTTTTGACTAACCACCGTTGCAGCACCCATCCTTCAAACCACAAGGATGATTTTTGCAATTTTTTTTCGAATTTAAAAAAAAAAAAAAAAAAAAATCCTACCTTTTTTTTTTAAATTTTTTTTGAACATTTTTTTTCGAAAAT
This sequence comes from Chrysanthemum seticuspe, assembly GCA_019973895.1. NCBI lineage: Eukaryota > Viridiplantae > Streptophyta > Magnoliopsida > Asterales > Asteraceae > Chrysanthemum > Chrysanthemum seticuspe. The sequence continues at coordinate 153,830,376 of BPTQ01000003.1, read as the reverse complement.
GTTTTTTATGAAAAAATGTTTTATATAAAAATGTTTTATATAAAAACGTTTTATATAAAAATGTTTTATATAAAAACGTTTTATATAAAAACGTTTATAAAAAAGTTTTTATATAAAACGTTTTTATATCAAAAGTTTTTATAGAAAGCTTTTCTATATAATAATGTTTTTATATAAAAAATTAAAAAAGTTTTTATAAAACGTTTTTATATAAAACATTTTTATATAAAAACTTTTTTATAAAAAATATATAAAACAAACAAAAATGGATGAAAACAGATAAAATCGGATGAAAACGGACAAAAATGAACAAAATTGATGAAAACGGGAAAAAAATTACGTTTTTGTCCGTTTTTATCCGTTTTTGTTCGATTTTTTTTGAATAATTTTTATCGTCAAGTAATTTTTTTTTCAAAAATGTTTTTTATATAAAAAAGTTTTTATATAAAAATGTTGTTTTATATGAAACGTTTTTATATAATTTTGTTTTTAATATTTTTATATAAAAACATTTTTATATAAAAAAACTTTATATAAAAACTTTTTCATAAAACGTTTTTATATAAAACATTTTTATATAAAAAACATTTTTGAAAAAAAATATTAAAAAAAATTAAAAAAAAAAACGTAGGAATTTTTTTTTTTTTTTTTTTTTTTCTTTTTTAAATTCGAAAAAAAAATTGCAAAAATCGTCCTTGTGGTTTGAAGGATGTGTGCTGCAACGGTGGTTAGTCAAAAGGGCTAAAGTGTAACTACTAACAGAGTCCATTTAACGGCAGTTAAGTCAAAGGACCAAAAGCGCACCAAACAGTGTAGTCAACGGACTATTTTGGCACTTAATGAACAATACGGACGAAATCTGCAATTTGGCTAAACCACGAGGACGATTTTTGCAATTTACTCAAAAGGTGGAGGATGATAGGAAAAGTGAATGTAATATAGATAATAGTCACGTGGGTCTTTATAGGTAACTTTTTAGTTGCATTTGGGTTGGGAACTAACACCTAATGCATTTGGGTTGTAACAAATATTGAAATATTAATATTAATTCATAAATATGTTATTCTTTCACATTTTTACACGTTATTAAAAGATACTTCACTTTTATTTATTTTATTTTAATTTTTTTTAATGCTGGACAATATCATTTTTAGTGGTTTATGTTGAATTTGCAATTCGTAATTTATCTCCTCGTAATCTAATATTCTATTCCTGAAATCAAAATCGTCACAGGGATGGGTTTTTGTAAGGCAAAACAACGCCCTTGAACTTGGGGTTTAGATCTCTACACGAGCGACCTAACTTTACTAAGTTTCAAACCTTTAAAAGATAGAAAAAATAAATAGCATACGGCCAAAAACATTTATCGTTCGATTTAGGTTGGTCCATCGGAATTCAAAGTTAATTTTACTTATGCAATTAATGAATGAAAAAAAAAAAAAAAAAAAAAAAAAAATCCATACGGTTTTTTTGCTCAATATCATCTATAAAAGAATGTTATTTATATACTAATCATCAAGAAAGTAAAATACTGAGTAAAGTTAGTAACATAAAAAAAAGCTTGAAGATGTTAAAAAAAGGTCGATGTAGTATACTACTATACTAATTTAACATGCAACTATTTTTGGACCGGTGGTAATAAGGGTGGGTAACATGCATTGTCACCCACTGAGATGCGTTGTTTTTAGTACACCAAGCATACATCGATGTGTTGTCTCTTGGTTTTGTGAAGACTTGATCGGTCAGACTACTGAGTAGTGCGCATTGTATGTGTGTGGGTGTTTTGTGAGATATATTTGTATATAAGTGGGGTATATTTAGGTGATGATTTTTGTTATGTTATCATACTATGTTTGTGGTAATGTTGTTTGAGGAGAAGAAAACTAGCGTGGCGCTAAATTTACATGATAACGAAGGGCACTATTACCAACAGTCTTATGAAAAATAGCAGACATTATGCCTCTAGATACTCTTAAACAAACAAAATGTCCCAAAAATAAAAGATAATACACATAATACTCGCAAGATAGAGGCTTGTAGGTTAAATAGTCATGACTCATGAGATGATGCAAGGAGCTGACTGATAGACAAACGAGCACACACAAACTCTCAAAAACATATACTAACTTTAACTATAGTTGTTTCTAGATAATGAAGTCAATTCCCCTCTATTTTACTATAAAAGGTTATTCGTTACTCTCTAGTTCTTCTCTCTAATTTCTTAAGGAGCTCGCACACGTTAAAAGTGGTGCCTTATCCCGATACAACCCCTAACCGGGTCGTATCATATTTGAATTCAATGATAGTAGTTGGCTGGTTGCGACTATTAGTTGTTAGCTGGCTCTTTCAAGTTCCATCTCCTTCGGAAATAAATAATAAATTCTTGGCAGCTCTTCAAGAGACCTTTGACATCATATCAAATATAGCCTTTCTCCGTCAAGACAACATAGTAATAATTTTGTATGTTAAGGTAATCTTTAAGCATTTCTTAATACAAGTCTTTAAATTTGAAAAATGAAAAACATTTTTTTAAGGGCAAATGACACAAAAAGATACTAAACTTAGGGTTCATTTCTAATTAAGGTGCTATTCTCTTTTTCTTGCATAAAAAGGTACCCAACAAATTTTTTTTTGACGAATTTGGGTTTTTTTTTATTAACGTTCATTAACTCACTTTGTTAGTAAATTACATGTTTGGTCATTGAATCCGTATAATCATATCATGCAACATCCAAAAATATTAAATTTTTTTTTTTACATGTTTGGTCATTGAAAAAAGACTAAAATACACCGTTGGTCCTTAAACTTGTCTTAGAGGATCGCGATGGGACGAACCACGCCCTTTTCATCGCCACGGGTCCAAACAGTGGCCATTAAATGCCAGATTCGTCCCTTGACCAGAATTGGGACAGTCAAACCGATTTCCTTCGAGGGTATTATAGACCATTCATTTTTTTTTACCCAACCTTCAACCCAGGGACCAATTGTGAGTATGACTATTAGCCGTTTCTTCCCTGATACGCTGCATTTAATTTCGCGGGAACAAATACACCCACCCAACAAACAACTTTGCCAATCACATAAAACCACATTATCCAGAAACGATAAACTGCAAATCGAAATCAAAAATATAAATCCTCATTTCCAGAACTCAAAAGACCAACCCAACTTCCAACAAAACCATGTCGATCGATCGTTTTACCAACATGCCAGATGAAGTGATCACTAACATTTTGAATCGGTTGCCTTTGTTAGAAGCGGTGAGAACCTCTAGTTTAGTGAGAAACTGGAGGTCTAAGTGGACTTTGCTCACCGATGTCATACTTGATGAAGATTTCTTTTATTATTTAACATATGAGTTTGATGGTAGACTTGTTACTAGATTCTTAAATCGGCTTATGGGTCCAATAAGAAAGTTTGTCTTTGCTGTAGAGCCAAGATCAATTATTGGAATAGACAACTTTCATTATGAACAGATTCATGAGTGGCTCTTGTTTTTGGCTGACAATGGAGTTGAGGAGCTGATTATTACAAACTGGTATGGTGACTCAGTTACGTTCCCAACCCAACTTTACTCTCGCAGTGAGTTGAAACATCTGGTACTTCATGTTTGTGCTATGGCTACTTTGGAATATTTTCATGGCTATCCAAATCTACTGAGCCTAGAATTGATTCATGTCAATTTTCTAAGCGGTACAGTTTGGGACTTTATTGCTGGTTGTCCCTCACTTGAGTCTCTTAAGATGAATCGTCCTAGTACTAACGAGATGAGACTATGGGATATTGCAAAACTTGGGAATTTGAAGAAGTTACATTTGTCATTAGGTCGTTATAATGTTGTGACCACAATCACAACATCCGATATCTTTCACTTGACAAGACTTCAAAATCTTGAGACCCTTACATTGGATTTTGGTGATTGCACGGTAAGAACAATTTCAGTTTTACAACTTATAATATTATAGAGATGTGTAACAGTAATGAAATTTAATCTGTAAAACTTCTTGTAGTTGATACATGAAGCTAATCCTAGGATGAAGGTGCCCTTTGTTTCCCTGATTAACCTTAAGCTGTCCGATGTCGATTTTGGGAATAGTGTTATGGTAGCGTTCACCATTGTAATGATTCGGTCATCTCCGAATTTGAAAATGCAGGATACCAGAGTAAGTGTAATGCTGTAATGCATATGTATCAAATAAAACATTCCTAAATTGCCATGTTTGTGTATCTCAACACTATTTGATTTTTCAGGCTGCAAACACGCTTAGTGATCTACCTTTGCAAAAATTTTCCACTGTTGTAGACACAAACACATTCAGCCATGGTCAGCTACAGACGGTGGTGTTTCGAGCTTTTCCCAGAACAGAGCATGAAATAGCTTTAATAAAGTGTATACTTGCGTGTTCCCGGTCGCTAAAGACAATCAATATCAGGCAAAGCGATAGGAGTCACGATGGGAATGAAAATACCAGGAACAACTAGGAGTTGGCTAGGAAGCTGTTAAAACTCCACCGAGCTTCCCCCACAGCCGTGGTAGATTTCTTTGACTGGTTGTAGTTTAAGTTTGGGTTGAATACCCTTGGACAATTAACGTTGCAAAATAGTTTTGGTAATTTTGTACCATAATTGTTTGAATGGTTTGCTTTAAATTAGATTGTTCATATGTTGATGTTTGTGTGTATTCCAGTTTACTTTAGTTAGTCAATAGTTGAAAATGGTGAATGGCTTAACTGTGAACGAGAGTCGTAATGTCAGAAGGATTGAAAACCTTTGGAAGATTAAGTGCAAAAGGCATAATGGTATTTGAAGTTAGATGATAAGGATGGCTAGTGGAATGTTGAATAATATATAGAATGGTATTTGACTTTGTAAAGTCAATATTGCAAAACCATTACTAAATATTTGTTTTGGAGTGAATTGATAATTTGATACTATGTTTTAGAAGTTTGACTTAACAAAGTCAAACTTCTAATGGTTTTACGTAAGTTGGCAACTTGAGGGACCAGTTGTGTATTCTAAAGTGAATATTGGGCGGGAGTTTTAAGTATGACAACGGCAACCAAGACAAATTCAGTGACCGAGTTTGAAACAAAAGTAACTATTAGACCCTTCACCGTCTCTTACCGATAAACTCATCTACCACTTTTTCCATACACACACAACTTTCCAATGGCAGATTTCCCCATTTTAAACAAACTCATGGAGGTGGCTGATTCGCCAAATCTTAATGATCAGATGGCTATCTGGTTTGAAGATGAGGCTGCCCAAGAAGGGATTCTAAGGAAGCTACTTCTTCAGTGCTGCCAGCATCTGAAGACAGGAATCATCAACCGTAGGGAGCTGATACAAGAGAATAAAGCTCTAGGACCTCGTGGAATTGCGCTTGACTGTGTGGATGCGCTGAACAAAATCCAGTCTAGGCACACAAACCAACTTGCCCAACTCATACAGATTGTTGGTCAAACAGATGAAGGTATTCGGTTCAACCAAGAGTTTGTTAAGAAAATGGCTGAACATAATGCCTGAATTTTTGGTTTTCCATGGGGTAGATAAAGGCGTCTTTTGGGTGATAGTTTTGCTAAAAATGGCATGTAAATTAGATTTGATGTAGTTGGTTATGATGTTTAACAGACTTTATTAATGATAAACTATCATTTGGGTTATGTGTTGTTTAATCTGTTCTTGTATTGTGATATTGGGTGTATTTTAGTGCTTTTAGTATCAACAAAACCAAACATCCCCTTATATCAGCAAAACCAAACAGGCCCTTGTATCATCAAAACCAAACAGGACCTTGTATCAACAAAAGTTTAATCAGTAGAACCAAACACCCCCTTGTATCCGCAAAAGCAAAGGCAATGGTTTAAAAAGATGTGGTGAAAATGCAAATACTTTGGCACTAAATCATAATGTATCAAATAAAACATCCGCTTGTATCAGCTAAACCAAACGGCCCCTTTTATCAGCAACAATTGTTACAGCAAAACCAAACACCCCCCTTTCAGAAAAAATACAGGCAGTGGTTTCAAAACACGGGTTCAAAATGCAAACGCTTTAGCATTAAACAAAAATGTATTGACAATGGTGTATTGTAACATCTTGAATTTTGACTTACCAAAGTCAAACAAACTTATGAAAACCAACAAATTGTAACTTACTTGGGTAAGTGAAACCTATTAAGAAATGCAAAACGATTTCAAACACAATTACTTAAATAAGATCACAAAACTTTATTCATCGATTACATGTTCTCAAGAACTACAAATGTTTACAATCTACTAAACATACACTTAGCTAGACCCACAACTCTCCCTATCATCGTTTTCCTTCTTTTCCTTAAGATATTTAAACAAAATTTCCAGTTTTGTAATCCTTTCTCCCAAATCGTTAAACTTTGATAACAAGATGTCATCCTCTTCCTTCTCCTTCTTAACACCCAACCGCTTTTCATTTGCGCAGTCTGCTTTCCTCAACGAACTCAACAAACCCTTCCCCTTATCGTTTTGTGCCATTATTGTTTTTCTTTTTGCTTTGGGAAGAATGTGTGTTGATTGTATTTTAGGGTTCACTCTTGCTCGTTCATACATATGGTTGAAGGTTGGGTTACATTTTAACTAGGTTAGGTAAAAAAAAGTGAATGGTCTATAATACCCTCGAAGGAAATCGGTTTGACTGTCCCAATTCTGGTCAAGGGACGAATCTGGCATTTAATGGCCACTGTTTGGACCCGTGGCGATGAAAAGGGCGTGGTTCGTCCCATCGCGATCCTCCAAGAAAAGTTTAGGGACCAACGGTGTATTTTAGTCTTGAAAAAAAATTACAAAAATAAAAATTACATGTTTGGTCTTCGATTTTTTTTAATTCGAAAAAAATTTGAAAAAAATTTAAAAAATTTTAATTTTTTTTTTAAATTTCAAAAAAATTGAATTTTTTTTGAAAATCCTTTTTAAATTCGTATAATTATTTTTGAAAATACAAAAAAAATTTGAAAATTTTTCAAAAATTCTTTCGAATTCGTATAATCATTTTTGAAAATTTTGAATTTTTTTTACCAAAGTTTGAATTTTTTTTTCGTAAATTCTTTTTGAAAATTTTCGAAAAGAATTTTCAATTTTTTTTTCAAACTTTGTTTAAAAAAATTCAAAATTTTTCAAAAATAATTTTCAAAAATGATTATAGAAATCCGAAAAGAATTTTTGAAAAAATTTCAAAATTTTCAAATTTTCAAAAATGATTATACAAATTTAAAAATAATTTTCGAAAATTTTTCAAATTTTTTCAAAATTTTTCAAATTTTTTTCGAATTTTAAAAAATAATTATACGAATTCGAAAAGGATTTTCGAAAAACTTTCAAAAATTTTTAATTTTTTTTCGAATTTAAAAAAAAATCGAGGACCAAACATGTAATTTGTATTTTTGATTTTTTTTTCAAGGACCAAACATGTAAAAACAAAATCAAAAATGTTTTTGGATGTTGCATGAAGTTTTTTTTTCGAGGACCAAACATGTAAAAAAAAATTCAAAAATGTTTTTGGATGTTGCATGAAATGATTATACGAATTCGGGGACCAAACATGTAATTTACTAACAAAGTGAGTTAACGAACGTTAATAAAAAACCCAAATCCGCAAAAAAAAAAATTGTTGGGTACCTTTTTATGCAAAAAAAAAAAAAAAAAAAGAATAATACCTTAATTGAAAATGAACTTTAAGTTTGGTATCTTTTTGTGCCATTTGCCCATTTTTTTTAAAACTAAATTCATCCTTCAAAACAATTCTTTTTCAACAATATAAATTTTTGGTTCAAACACTTTTATATTAGAGTAAAGTGCAAAAATCATCTTTGTGTTTTGTAGTTTTTGGCACTAATTATCCCTAGCCGATACTATTGGCATTAATCATCCCTCAGTGAGGTTGTTAGCAATGTTCTTTTGAGTCAGCTCGTTTCTTGCTAGGTCATTCATGATCTGGCAAAACCTTTGATAGCATGACTCTATCGATTCTTCAAGAATAGAAGTGAATTTGTTCAGTTCATTCAGCAGCTTTGTTTCCATATCTTGTTTCCCAATGTCTGCACCATACATCAATCTTTTCACTCAGTCACAGACTGTTTGAGCATTTTCACAGTTGTCTACCTTTGCATAAATTCCAGATGGTAATCCAGGTAGAACCAGGTGCATTGCAAGATCATCAATATGTATAAGCCTTGTCCTCTGTAGTTAATTATTCCTCTGTTTGTTCACTGTAGAAAGGAGTTACTAGGGTGTTACATTTGGATCACCAGGGTCTATGATTTGTCGTGGTTGAAAAGGTCCATCCAAAATGGATATCAAGAGAAGCATTATGTTTGGTCTGCTCTTAAGATAGTGTATCATACGACTAGATCACTGGACATACCCACCATTGAATAGCATAGGAGAACGGTTTTTAGCACCGGTTGCATAAATATCTTGTTGTGTCGCCATTGTTGAAATGTAGGCTTGTGAAACTGGATCAATGATGTGTTATTGGTTTGTAAAAGTTCTTGTTAAAATTTATTGATTAATTATGTTCTCAAAATCTTTAAATTACTCGAAATTTAAGGTTCTCGAAAGTTTGCAAGTTTCTCGAAAGGTTTTAAGTTTCTCGAAATTGGTCAATGGTCTCAAAATTTCTCGAAATTGACTTTTTCAGGTTGAAAAGGTCCTTGCCAAAAAATCTTGAAAATTTCTCGAAATACCCAAATTACTTGAAATCCAATTCCTCGAAATGCCACGTCACTACTGTAATGGAATCGCAACTACACTAAAGTTCTCGAAAATTGGCATGTAGGATTCTCGAAAGTTTTTCTCCAAAATTACTAAGGTTCTCGAAATGCCACGTCACCTAGTTAGTGGAACCTCAACAATCAAGTACTGTTATGTAGATTTCTATCAAATAGATTTCTAGAAAAACTGAGTCTGCCAATTTTTCGAGAAAAATTCTGCTAGAGTAACCTTCGAAAAATACCTAAAAATCACTACTATATTGATTGTTTTTGGGTTTTTCTTATACGGATAACTAGGTAATAACTTAAACTAACATAAAAATCAAAAATTTATCAAATCTACCCATTAAATCTACTTTTGACCTTATGAAAGTTCTCGAAATCTATACCCGTTTTATACTACCTTCGAAAACTACCCAAACACAAATCTAACCTAACAAACTACCTAATAACTATCATATGGATCTGATTAAAATTGTAGGTACCCATAAAACTAACCTATACACTTCAACAATGGCTATAAATTAGTAGAAATATAAAGAGAAGAAGATAGGAGACGTTTAGGGTTTCTAGAGAGAGAGAGAGAGAGAGAGAGAGAGAGAGAGAGAGAGAGAGAGAGAGAGAGAGAGAGTGAGAGAGAGAGATGGTGATGAAACTTGGTATAGCATAAAACGCACACTACACATTTACCTATTGTTACACACACCACACAAATTAAAGCATCTGTGTGGTTAAGTACTCTCAACGCCACCTAGCCACCTAGAGTGGGCTTGGGCTTTGCTTATGTTTTCGTGGGCTAGGCTAAAGAAACATAGGACTAGTTTGACTACACTTATAACCGATTAGCTTATGTAAGCTTCTCAAGCACGATACTAAATTATTACATTTTCTATCACAAAGTACAAGATTCTTAACGATAAAATGACCATCACTTTTACAAAGTACACGATGTGGTATTCGTAAAAGAGAGAAAAAAAACTACACTATTGATGCGCCATTATGTAAGGAATTTTGCTAGAACCACTCACAAGTTACACAAAAAAATCCCACTCGCTGACGTGTCGGCGGATGATTGGTGTGACAGTTTCTCTCTCCTGTCTGTCACATCAATCACCCGCTGACACATCAGCGAGTGAGATTTTTTTATGAGACTTGTGAGTGGATATATCGTACCTCTTATGTAAGCTAAAGTACTTCTTTTACTTTCTCTTAATGTCGTGGAAAAAGACACCATCAAAACCGTGTTTTTCTAGTTATTATCCAATCATAATGAATATAATGGTTACATCACATGATTACACCAATCATTCAAATTAAGTACTACTCGTATAACTGTATAAGTTTATCCATTTTGTCGTTCAATAATCGTCATCCTTCACGTTTTATGTCCTATTTTATAGTCTTTGTGAATAAACATTGTACAACTAGTACAATAATTAACATCCACGTTTCTTTTCATCAATAATAAACACTAAAAATATACATGGTTATGAATATAGGAGTCTATGTATAGTTTTTTATTGCATTATATGCACATTAATTTGAATCCAAGTTTTCTTCGTGGATACACATCAGCATGACTTGGAATATTTTTTCTTGGCAAAAGCGTTTGGCCTTCCTGTATGACTGTTGACATTTTTCGAACAATCTTACGAATATTCTGTTTTTACCCTCCTATTGATGCAAATACACGAAACAACACCTTACTTTGTATTTCTTACAACTGTAACAAACGTCATTTCTATTCCTGTTGACCAACTCACGCAGTTTCCAATCCAGAATATAGGCTTGCTTTGCCTTCTCCCGGTTGACCGCTTCTTTATTTTTTAGTGTTTTATCTACGTTCACAATCGGTGTGCTCATGGCTCATGAGCAATGACATATTTGAAACATTTAAAAAAATCGCAAAGTGCGTGTTTTATCTGGTCAAAAGAAAAGATTTGCTATAGCTCACAAACAAGACCAGAGGATGTAGTCTTTTAGTTCATACTTATTCGTACCTCCATATCATATCTTTCTTATCGATACTACCTTAGTTCTTACTTCTTAATACAAGACTAGCGATTCATACTATAATTCAAAACCATATATTTTATGACTTGGAAGAACTAATTGTGTTTGTTAGATAATACAAGGATTAGAAGTGAAAATTTTCTTAAAAGAATGGATTGCAAAACTTCTGTTTTTGCGTTGGCAATATTCATGATTTTCAAGGAATCTAATAAAAATATAGAAAATTGTTTGAAACAGTCGTGGCTACAGATCATGTCTACGACACCTCTTATCCTTATGTCTTTTAGTTACAACTTAGCCCCCGTACTTCTCCCCCAACTCCCCAACACACCCCCTCATTTTCACTTCTCCTAAAACTAATTGATCCAAAGAAAGACCTTGTCTACTACTTTTTTCTATAATTTCGCAAAACTTTTTACGATTTTATTTTTTTAAAAAAGGAAACGACTTCTATAGGACCACTTAAAGAGAGCAAAACTAAATTACAATACAAGTCATCTCTTCTCAATTAAACAAGCTAATTAAAAGAAGAAGAGACCAAAAAAAAAAAAAAAAAAATACAATTAATAAAACATTCAACTATTAGACTTTCTTTATTTTTTTTGGGTGTTTCTCTCGTCTTTGGATGTATGTAAATTGAACTACGAAATGTTGCTACAAATTTAACACCGACATATTGGAGTAATATGAAGAATACCTTAATTTTCTATGCATAAATAGAATCGAGTGACCATCAATTATGGCATGTATTGCTCCATGTTTCTTGGTAATCATTTTAGTGATCAAAGTGACTATAAGAGAGCTCGGTGTTGTAGTTTTCTCCGTCCGTCATAGGTACCAACAACGAACGAACAATACGTTATACTGCACCGAGTATCATGCCATTCGTGTGTTACTTGTACATTATGTGGGTGCAATCACTTGTTCCATTCTTTTTTTCTTTTTCTTTTTTTTCTTTTCTTTTTTTGAGTGAGTGGGGTGTGTTATTAAGAGCCTAACGAGTTGGTACTGAGGTAACAGACGAATAACGTTATTCGTCTCTACCACGCCAATCACTCAAATATATAAGTTACAAGTAGCTATGCTTGCGTTTGACAAATACAATAAATATTTTCCTTATAAATGTTGAAGATGAAGACATAAAAAATGAAGAGTATAACAGTTCTGATTCTTTAATAAAACAATAGTTGAATCATATTAGACAAAAAGCTTGTAAACTTATAATACATCAAATAGAACTTTTAGACAATTATGCTCGTTGAATAAAACTACAAGGACAAAAGCTGCAATTTCCTATTTATAAAAGATCGAAACGTTAAATCAAAGTTTTATAATCGATCAGATCTTGCAAATCAGTCTTAATCTAGAAAATGATTAGATATGTAGAAACCTAAACCGTTGTGAATATTGAATGATGATTAAAATGAATATAAAAAGAACATAAGAAAGTCAAAGAGACGAGTAAAGTAGTTGGAATTAGAAAATATTAAAAGTTGGAACCTTGCGAGAAACTCAAAGAGTCATGGATTGACGTGTTTTTATTGGAGTAAATTTTTGTTTCTCGAATCACGTGCTTACGATAATTGTTTATCGCTCTATCGTGTTTAGATATATATTTATCAGATAATCTATAGATTAAAGTAGTTATAACTACTTATAAGTTTGTCTAGCGTGTGTCATAGATCACATGTTAAAATGTATTCGATGAATCTAAAAACTTTTCTTTATAATAATTTTTTTGATACACTTAATCAAGCCTCACTATTTCTTGTTTTAAATTTATTTTATTTTCAGTTTGTTTGTTTCTTTCATTAATAATTGTTTTGACTCCTAAACATACATTAGCATATTCTACGTGTCACATATTGAGATATTCATTATGGTTAAATTTTAGAAAAACTTTATAAGTGTTTCATGTCATAACATATCAACAATTTACAGTTATTATGATTTATAAACCTATTTTCATTGTAGTGAACAATATTAAAATTTCATAAATATTTCATATTCTTTATGCATTAGTTGTGCTGATTTTAGAAGGAGGGAGATCCTCTCAAGTTGGAAACTCAACTTGACTCAAGTTAGGGACTTATGAGTCATTGGATTTAATCCAATGGCTCAAATCAAAAGAACTTCTTTTGATTTGAACCATTAGATTAAATCCAATGGCTCACAATCATCTAACTTGACTCAAGTTGTGTTATGCAACTTGAGAGGATCTTGATCCATTTTAGAAAGAGCTTTAATAACTAAACATCTTCATGTAAAATAAATTTAAATAATCTCTTACTATAATTAAAAAAGTTTTCCTAACAATATATCTATGATTAAAATAAGATATCAACTTTTTAATAAATGATGCCTTTAACAAATCCGACAAACTATCTATTCTAACTAATAAAACAGAGTTTTTTTAGAGCACCCTAATTAATTTTTTCTATAATTAACTCTTATCCTCGGGCTGACACGTGGCAAACAAAGGAATTAAAATTTCAAGCATATGACAAAGCACTGCATCCGTTTTTTTTTACTTTAATTGAGTCCTGGTTTTAAGTAAATTTGTTAAAAGTTGTGCATTAATTCAGAAGATATTGTAGAAAGTTTCTTGATATAAATTGGTCAAACACAGATTACACAAGAGCGTACGTGTATATAATTTTGTTAAGTTTATTATGTTTGAAATCTTTAAATTGGGTCAGCGTTTTAAATTTGAATGCATAATCTTCATTTGCTATTTTACGTATTTTAAGTTTGGATATACCGTAATTTTAGCATTCCATTAAATGCTATGAGTTATTGCTTAGTAATTTAGAAATGGTTTTGAACATGCCATTTAAAAGTGTTTTCAATCTTCATTAATTGTCTTTCATATTATTACTTATTATATTTCTAAATTGCATGATGTTTCTCATTCACACCATTGCTTTTGAAGATGTTTTTTGGGTAAATATAGCGTGGTATGTTTAACTAATTGACTTGAAAAATGATTTTTATTTGATGCTTAGGTGAAATAGATTTATTAACATGTCTTAGCAAATGTTTGATTTTGAAGATTGCTTTTTGTGGATGATATGAGTAGGTTTTATTGGTTTAATTTTAATTTTTTTAGTATTGAACAACTTGTGTTACCACATTATGTTTACAGGTTATTATGGGGCATGAAAGGCTAATAAAAAGTTTATTAAAACTGCATAATACTACGTACATGATTTTGTAGGCTACATGACAGTTCACCGAATCATCATTATTATCCAATTTAAATCATTAGGTAATAATTTTATTGTAATTTGCTACATGATGTTTGCTATGAATGTGTCTCCATTTTGCATATTCTATGTCTTGATTAGATGTTTAGACTTCTAAGTTTGTTATCAATCCATGGAATCAAGCAACTCGAAGGTATGTGTCTCTCTCTTTTATTAATTATTTTTAAAAAGATGATAGTTTTTCATGCGTCGTAAAATGCATGAATGAAATTTGCATTTGAATATGTTGGATTTGTGAGTGACTGAAAGTTAGAGATTTCAGCAACGGTTTGTGTTTTGTGAAATGCTTTTCATGTATCCAACACTAAAAATATTTGTTAAATCTTTGTTTGAAGTGTATTCCGATGAAGAAATAAGACAAGATGAAGTTGCTAACGAAGCTAGGTCTATGAGATCCGATGAAGACATTTACGAGTAGCTTTTCGATGTTTTATGTTTTAAGTTTATGTATTATGTTTGATGTATTTCTTTTCACGATGCATTTCCTTTCAGTTGTATTTCCGATGTATTAAATAAAAGTTGAAGTATATTCAGTTTACTTTGTATAAACGACGAAAAAAAAAAAAAAAAAAATTATAACCGGTCCCAAGCCGGTCAAACCGTTGTTTAAAATAAAAAATTCAAGTTTGGCGGGCAAAAAAAAATTAATAAAACCTGTTAACCGGTTAAAAACCGGTCAACCGGTAGATTTTTTAAGTTTTCAAATGTTATTTTGAGCGGGGAGGCGAGTAAAATCTGGGAGTCCCAAAATTTGAATTTTTTTTGTTTCAAATTTACCATCTTGCCATTTATTGTTTAGTATAAATAGAGGAGTAGGGATCCAGTGAGAAGTAAGTTAAAATAAGAAGTGGTGAGAAGTGACCAAAACTACGCATTTGAGATGCAACGACTTGAATTAGATGCATTTCTATTCATATAGATGCAACATCTTGAGTTTCGAAAGTTAATTTGATGTATAGATGGTGCAAATTGATTTTCATGATTTGGTCATGCAGAGGAACAAAAAACAAGAGAAATCATGCAATGCATCTAATATACGTATATGCATCTTATTAAAAGCTAGAAAACACACTATGGTGTGTTATAATGCATCTAAGATTATAGGGATGCATTTAATTTAGGTCGGTGCATCTCGGATTTACGGTTATAGTTCTTCTTATTCCTTCTTATTTTAAGTAATCTTCTTATTTGATCCTAACTCTATATAGAGAGGTTGTGTTTTTGTTTATTTACAACTTTTATACAACCAAAATATACACTAAAAAATCAAAACCGAAAGTATAGATCATTGAGCCAAAAATCCCTCCCCAATCTCGCAAGCCGTGCTTGCATTTTTCATTGCACACGGCTTTCACTAATGGCAAATGTAAATCAAGGACCCGAGGCTGTCGTATCAATTGCACCGGTGATTGTTTAGGTTTTCCCATGCTATCGTGTACAAGATCCTTGGGCTAACTTCAACTACGTCCTAATGTCGGATGGCACGATAAAGGCTCAATGTAAGCATTGCTTACGTTTAATGAATGCTGGTTCCAACTCGACATTGAGGGCTCATTGAGTAGCTTTTCGATGTTTTATGTTTATGTATTACGTTTTAAGTTTATGTATTATGTTTGATGTATTTCCTTTCAGTTGTATTTCCGTTGTATTAAATAAAGTTGAAGTTTATTCAATTTACTTTGTATAAGCGACGAAAAAAAAGGGTCCAAACCGGTCACGATCCGTACCCAAACCGGTTTCAACCGTTGGGTTTTTTCCTCCACAAGGCCGGTTTGTAACCAAACCGGTTAACCCGCCAGACCGAGATCTGTTGCGCGTTGACTCAAACCGGTTCAGGTTTGACCGATCGTCAAACCGAACCGGTTAACTGTTTTGTGCATGGCTAAAATAAGGTATTCAAGCTAACAAACCCAATGTAAGTTGTCTTATATACAGTTAAAAAAAAATTAGAAGATTTTGCTTGATTTCCTTTTATAGGATATATAAATTAAATCTTCTATCCTCATTTATTTTCGATTCAAATCGTTTCTCTACATATATATCTTAGTGAATTCACATGCACATTTAATCAAGAGCATGGTGTCTATATTGAGCATTCGGTATAAATAAGTAAAAAAATATATATTGAAAATAATGTCATAAAGTCAATTATCCTTATGAACCATTGCCTTTTACCAATATGATTTTATACCAATTAAACATTAGAACAATAAGTTAATCGTTTCTGGTTCTCATTAGTTTTTTCATCATGTATGAAAAAAAAAAACAATCTATATTTGTTCTTTAATATATTGTTGCTATTGTTTTCATGAAACTAGCATTCTCTTCACTTCGTTGCTTTCTTTAGAGGTGAATGTAGCGTTTTGTGAGTCTTCGTGTAATATATGCCGAAAAGAACCCATCGGTGAATTCATTTTTGAGGGTGATTATAGATAATTGAGGAAAACATTTAAGGTTTATACTAGGAATTGTTAAAGATAATGTATCATTTTCTATTGTAGAATTCAAAATTCAAATATATTTTCTTTTAACATTTACTTGGACTTTGATCATTCACATGTACCATGGCTTTGAGTAAAACAAAATTGTATAACTCGAATAAGTAGTTCTTTCATTATGAATGATTTTTATATCATATATGTAATCACTTTTTTAGTTTCGTTATGATATCCTCTCAACTTCCATACTTTGTTTTATGCATGTTGATAGTTTGTTAAATTATTAATCTCTGATGATATACAAACAAATTTGTAGTTTATCAAACAAATTTGTTAGTTTATCTTATTTTGTTATCGAGGTCTATATAGATTTCATATTCTCTAAATATCCAATTAATCAATCTTGGTCATCTATTTTTTAAGTAAAAAAATAAAAATAAAATATACTTTCATTTTTTTTTTTAAATTACATATCTCGCAAACCGTTAATCGTTACACTAATATAATCATATCATCACGATGAGAATTAAATCATCTATTTATAGAGGGGTATTTCTATATATACTTTCGAGAAACTTTTTTTTGACAATTTTTTGTAAGTGTTAGAAATTTATGTGTAGAAAAATCACATTTGATTTTCTATTTTCATATCACACGTGATTTTTATGAAATCGCATGTGATTTGTGAAATCACAGGTGATTTGTGAAATCACACGTGATTCCTAACATACAAATTATATGTGATTTTTCAAGACGCAAATTTTAACACAAAAAGAAAACTCGAAAAAAAAGGTTCGTTGAAAGTATATCGAAGTGACCGTCTACTAAAAGTTAAAAAATTATCGTCATGATGGTGTATTTTTCATCGCTTAAAGATTTAGTGTATGTAAGATATGTTAGTTTTTTTTAAAATAGAAATAAAAAATAGTTTTTTATTAATTTTGATGAAAAATATATAGATATAATTGGTTCATCATATCTATGAAGAATATGTGATCTATATAAGTGTTTGTAAGATACGTTAGTTTTTTTAAAAAATAAAAATAAAAAAGAGTTTTTTATTAATTTTGATAAAAAAAAATATAGATATAATTGGTTCATGTTCATTAGATTTATGATGAATATGTGATTTATATTGATCTCAACTCATACACTTCGTAAACAAGAGTTGTTAAAAATCCCATAAATGTTTTTTTAAATTGCATTGATCTAATTTTTTTGACGAGTCTCCATATAAACAGAAGCTATGTATAAAAACACAAGTTTTACCACACCATATAAGTTATTGTTTTACTTTTTCTTTTAACAATATTCTTATCATCCAATACAAGTTTTACTACACACTCGATGAGATTCTCATTGACGAGTTAGTTGACCCGGTGACATATGTTATTGATTTTACTTATTCTAACTTTTTGAATCACATAAATGATGCGACCTTTTTCCAAGAAATGGCCATACTGCCTCCCTGAGGTAGTGGATGCGATAAATGATCGTTTCTTGAAGACATTTGATGGGGGTAAAAAGGTTTATCTAAGTTGCGACGACAATGATAAATCTAAAAGCAATTCCACGATAAATGAATCCATTTTCTCTCACAAATTTATCAACGGATTGAAGTACAATTTCAAGTGTTTCAAACAACAAGCTTACATTAAAAGTAAGTGTCTCGATAATGTTGTTGAGAAATATTGATCAATCCATCGAATTAACAAGACTTCAAGTTGTTACGAGGCAAAGATAATAAATGAAACACACTTTTGAAAGACAGTGATATTTCAAAGGTTGAGAATTACTATGTTGGATAAACGTTTACCACTAAAGATTATAAAAAAACAATATTCTATGTCCATTTCATTTGCTATGACAATAAATAAGAGCAATTGAAATTCACTTTCAAATGTTGGTTTGTATCTCCCATGGCATGTTTTCACACATGAAAAACTGTATGTTTCCGTTTACAAGATAAAAGGTATATTTTGTTATCAGCAAACAAGCACTTTCATATAACGTGGTTTACAAAGAAGTGCTACACAATTTATGATCACATCTACATGTATCTCGAATTAATAGAAATAAAGGATAGAAGATGTTTGTTTTCTTTTTTAGATTATTTTACTATTATGGTCCATATAACATATATGTTTGATTATTACCAAATATATACTTTACGTTTGTTTATCCAGATATGAATCTTTCTAACTTATAACTTCATAACACAATATCATTTACTACTTTTTAGACGTTACTTAAAAATACCCGTGAATTTCACGGGTCTTTTAGCTAGTGATACATAAAATCCTATTTAAACAACTCATTTCAAAAAATAAATGCCGAAAGTAAACCATAAATAATACAATCACTACTATTCTTATGATATTTTATCGGGATAACAATAATCATCAATAAAGTTATAAACTAAGGATTTTGTTAAACATAACCTGGGGATGTGTTTAAACATATCTTAATTAAAAAAATTGCATTAAATGAACTAGTATATTTTATAATTATACGTATTTATTCATTTTAAACATGAAATTTGATGTTAAACTTGATATGTTTAGTGTTTTCATTTAATGCAAAATTTTTAATTAAGTTATATTTAAACACAATTTAAGGGTTGTGAATTTGTGATTAACAAAACCCATAAATTAACTATAAACTATAAAATGATAACCAAAAAAGTCCTAACATATTTAACAAAAATACCTTTAAAATTAGTAAGTTTCAATTTTAGTAACCAATCCAAACACCACTAATCAATATTGCAAACCTACAACAACACATAAAAATAGAGCCGAAATGCATGGGTCAAACCACATAATTTCCAAAAATAACCCAACCCAAAACCCATAAATCCCAAAAAGATAAAGAGGTTGAGTCAGAATAACAAAAGAGAATATTCCAAACGAAGATCCAATACCACCCGGTCGCTGTCACGGTGACGGTGACGGTGACGGGGCTCGGTTATCACATACAGAAGGAATATTCCATCCTAATACCATATAAATACCCTTACATAAATCTTCTCTTCCCACCAAATATATCATTCATCCTCCTTCTTCTGTATAATTACTGTTTTATTATTTTATAAAAATTTATAAAAAAAAAAATGGCTGTTAAGGCTGCTATACATGTTACCGACGTGTCACATTTGGATCAAGTTAATGAGGGTGCCGCTTCTTTGTCCTCGCTTTATGCTACACGTCTACCTAATGGTATGATCTCTTTTTTTCCTTTTTTTTTGGTCTAGTTTTGTTTAGGCCAAATCTCGCGAAATTTGTTTGTTTTAAGTTTCCGCGAGATTTGGTACAGGCAAAACCAGACATGTATTTATATTTAAGAATATAATACATGTCGGATGAAGCTATACAAATTTTGTTCATAATAACATTAATACGTAGACAGTCATGTCCCTACCTGATCTCTTTTAACATGTTTGTGCAATATTTGGTATAAATAAATTTCATGATCTAAAAAGTTGTAACAAAACGAGTTTAGAAAAGATGGTTTTATTTATTTATTTATTTATTTTAATACGGTATTATTTGTGTTATTGGCTAAATTTAATGTTAATTTTGAGACGTGACTAATTTATTTGGATTGATGTAACAGGATTGGATGTGAGCAATGGGCAAAAAAGTTTGCCTAAGTTTATGGTGGTGGGTCACCGTGGTCATGGCATGAATGTGTTGCAGTCAACGGATAAGAGAATGAAAGCTTATAAAGAAAACTCTATTACTTCGTTCAACAATGCTGCTAATCATGCTCTTGATTACATTGAATTTGACGTTCAGGTAGTTAACTTTTACGTTTACGATTCGCCGCTTAGACCTTTTTCGAAATAATTTTTTTGGATCTAATTTTATGCGTTAGAAGATTTGACGATTTGGCCTTTATAGATTTGTTCTTATTGGCTGTTGGGACTGCCTTTTGAAAGTGACTAATTGGAATTAGATATAGCTAGATAATTGGTTTAAGGTCCTCATTAACATGACTAGTCATTTTGTCTCACATAAGAACTAAATTTACCCCTAATATTTAAAATGTACTCATTTTGACAATGATGATCTCATCGATCTTTTATTATTAACGGTAAATGAAAATTACTTAGTTGTTTAATTTTGGTTTTACAGGCGTTTAGTTAAAAAAAGTTACTGTCGATAAACTAGAATCAGTTTTGTTGGCTCTAGTCCTAAATTGGTTACCCAAAACTTATAAGTTGACCATTAAGCAAACTGTTAATGAGAATGAGTTCATTGAATCCAAATAGTATATGGCGAGTTATCTATGACTTGAAAACTCAATAGTGAGTTAACTTTGATCAATTTTGTAGGTGACAAAAGACAACGTTCCAATCATTTTCCACGACAACTTCATCGTCTCTGCAGAGAATGTGAGTTTATTACCTTAAACATATTTAATACATTTCGTATAACTTCAAATGCTTATTGAACTGACGTATTTGATCTAAAATTTTCAGGGTAAAGTAGTTGAAAAGAGAGTGACCGATTTGACTGTTGATGAATTCTTTAGCTACGGTCCTCAAAGAACATCCGGCCAAGTGGGAAAATCTTTGCTTAGGCAGATCAATGGAAACATTGTCGGGTGGGACGTTGAGGTCGATGATCATTCTTGTACTCTTGAGGAAGCATTCCAAAAAGTTAACCCTTGTTTGGGATTCAACATTGAGTTGAAATTTGACGATTATGTTGTTTATGAAGAAGAGTATCTCATTCATGTTCTTCAAGTCATCTTGAAAGTGGTATATGAAAACGCCCAAGAAAGACCTGTTCTGTTTTCAACCTTTCAACCTGATGTGGCTTTGCTAATGAAGAAACTTCAGCACACTTACCCGGTTAGTCTCGGCAGTAATCTCAACCAATGAGGCAATGGGTCAATTTGGGTAGTATATACAGATTAAATGATAATGGGTCAAACTAGTCAAATTTGAAAAATTATTTAAAAGAAATTTGTTAGATGGGTCAAAAATCGGCTAACATGTTGTACCGTGTGTGTCTTCTACATGTATAACTTAATTTATGAATAAAATCAATTAACACGAAATGAATCAACAGGTGTACTTCTTGACAAATGGAGGAAACGAGATATATGATGATGTGCGAATGAACTCATTAGAAGAAGCCAAGAAGCTTGCCATTGGAGGTGGTTTGGATGGAATTGTTTCAGAAGTAAAGGGTATTTTTAGAAACCCTTCAGTAGTACGAGAGATTAAAGAATCAAATCTCTCACTCCTTACTTACGGAAAACTAAAGTAAGTTATCATCCTTCCTTTATAATCAAATCCTTACTTAAATTTGTTGAAGTTAATGTGCTGATACTAATAAAATGTGCTTGATTTATCTTTGAACAGTAATGTCCCTGAAGCCGTGCATGTTCAATATCTTATGGGTGTCGAAGGTGTGATTGTTGACTTGGTACAAGAAATTACGAGTGTGGTCAAAGCTTATAACAGCAACAAGACTGTAACAGAAGGGGAGGAAGAAGGATTAAAGGTGATGGACAACACAAGTAAGATCGAATTGTCGTTTCTGCTGAGTTTGGTTTCACAATTAGTTCAGCATTAAGAATCGGCACATTCTGGTCACGTTGGGTAGTCCATTTGTAAACTAGCTTTTGCCCGGTTTTTTGTATTTTTTAATTTTATTTTGTTAATCTTTTGATTATTTACGGGCAAAGGCGATGTGGAGAATTAAGGTTTGGGTAGATAATGAGAGGGGTGGAGTTCCATTTGTGATTTATCGGATCTTCCAACTGCACAAGGAAAAGGGTAGAGGTTGATTGATCATCATGATTCATGATCATATGGATTATGCTGTACGAAAAACTTGTACCCAAAAAAGGAATTCGAAATGACATATAAATGTTAAAATGTTCGAAATACATGTTTGTTCTTCCCATGTTGGTTTTACTCCTTTTATTACTCTTATCACTTAATTCTTGAGTTTTACCATCAAATATTTGAGTCTACAATGGCTCATCGAAAGTCTTGAACCCTGGTTTGGGCATTGTGAAAGTCTTGCTTCTACTTATGAAAGTCTTCCAACAGCATTCGATTGGTGAAGACTATGAAGGTGGGCGTGTGATATAGATAGGTATAGGTTTATGACTTTCATCAACGGGAAGCGTGGTACTACCAGGCGTGATGCAAAAGGGAAACTTACCTCTACTGCTGGTTTGATTGTAGAATAAGATAGCTAGGTGAAGGAGTTTGTAAGTGCCGTAAGGATGAAAAGAAAGCAGTGTATGCTAAGATTGAGGAGGAAGTTGGAAAACTCATGGGTTCTTCTGGCAATGTTATCTTTCCATTCAGCTTTTGTATGTGTTGAAAGTATCGACCACGTACCTGAAGACAACTGCGGAATCTAGACTTCGAACACAAATTGCGAACTTCAAAAACCCTTTGAACTAACGAAGAAGAACCAAAATACAAAGTTTAGGAATTAGGAGTAGTATATGCACACAATTTATATACTCTCAAATAGTTGAACACCCATTAATTAATACCAATAAAGTGTACGGTTTAAGACAAGAAGAATGTTATTAACTAGCATAATGAGTCAGTTAAGAAAACCGCCCAACCGACCCCTTCATGAACCGATCATAAGACCTTTCCTAGCGTTGCTTAACCAATCCAATAACTAATTAACGCAATAAATACCCATCATAGTTAATAACCTAAGATATAAGCACTAACTAAACGTGGTTTAGTAGACGTTCAAGCTAAGATAGATAAAGTGATTGACAACTTCTAACACACACACCATCAACAAGAGACAATAGATAAAGTGATTGACAACTAGGTTTCATACATTCCTAAGTAAATACTAATTAGTTTAGCCTAGCATAGCAATGAAGAAACAAGAATTAAACATAATCAAACAATTAAGGATAAACATGATTAATTGATGAATATAACTTATCTCAACAATACATAAAGTCCTCAAGGTCCAAAAGGCCTAAAAAAAACTAATAATAAACGCTTAGGGCGTGTTTGTTTCGCAGATTCCGTAGAAATTTAAGGGAATGGAATTTGGAATTCCATTAAATGACATGTTTGGTTGTTAATAATAAATTCCTTAAATTCCTCAATTGTCAAACATTCCTCCATTTACATAATTCAACATTCCATATGAGGGTGGGAAGATTTTAATTCCTACTCTCCTTGAATTTGTCAATGACAAAAATACCCTGTGTTAACCCTAATTAAACCACAACACGCTACATAAAAAATATCATTTCCCTCTTAGACACCATTGAAGAAATTCTGAAGCATCTTTCATTGCCAATCTTTTTGTATTAGCTAATCTTCATCAGAAGTTTTTATATAATTTTTTCATATAAGGTGCTCTATACTTCTGTTTTACTCATCTCGTTAGTTTATCTTTGATTTTATATATGCTATATAAAGTGTTGCTTGATTAATCCATGCTATCTCCATGCATTGTCTTCATTTTATTTTTATATATATATGCTATAAGTGAATTTGATGGTCCCATTAGGGTACTGGCAATGGACTCGGCATGGGATTCGATTTGATGAACACCGATCGGCATGAGTAATGCCTTGGAATCGGCATGAGGCGGCATGGCTTGATCAATTGCATAATCGGCAAAGTATGCCGAATCTACATGGGCAAAAAAAGAGCCGTTGGCACATTGAAACTCAATAATGTACCGTTAGGTGCATTAAAAAAAAAACAATCCCTTTTTTTGTTCTCCCTATTTAAACACAATAACATCTCTATTTTTTCTCAAACAATATCATTTCTATTACACAAACAAAATGTATTCATCTTCATCTTCATCTTCATCTTCTTCATCCGAGGACGAGTTAGATTTTTTATCCGACTCTTCCGATGACATATTTTCCACCGGTTCTACCATAGAAACCTATTTAGCCGCGTGCGATAGCATTGAAGACACGGCTAGTGTCACACCCCCAAATTACCTGTTTTACAGCGGAATGGAATACCTTGGGGAGGACTGTCATAACATCAAAGTTACAGTTATATCGAACGACCTAAAGTGTCGTTTTTTAAAATATCGTTTGATTCATTAAAATAATCAGAGTTTACAAACATTAGGTCCCAAAAGATTTCCAATATATCAAAACGATTTTGTTACAATCAAACGATAGTTAAGTGAATAAAATATAGGTGAGACGCGTCGACACCGCGACTCTATGATAAGTCCACATGCATGCCATGAAGTGAATGCCTTAGATACCTGAGATAAAACATGTTAAAAGTGTCAACACAATGGTTGAGTGAGTTCATAGAGTTTGATTAACAAGTAAAGCTTTTAAAGAGCGTTCATGCAACAAAGGCAAAGTTTTGGTCATTTAGAATAGTCCACAAAGCAAAGGCATCGTAAATCCACTCAGTTCCAAGTTCCGCCCATACAAAACTTGCAACCTGTGTGTTCACAACCCACTGCCAAAATATGTCTAGTTTATGTTCAAGCACACGATGTCAAATGAGTTCACAAAGCAAAGGCATTGTAAATCCACTCAGTTCCAAGTTCCACCCATACAAAACTTGCAAGCTGTGTGTTCACAACCCATTGCACAAAATATAGTGTGTCTAATAGTCAAGTATACACTGTCATAATAGTTCATAGTATAGCACCACGTATATAATAATGTATGCCAGGCAAAGCCCCTAGAATAAATAATATGCGTCCCGTAACATAGTGGACGAGAGGTTGGCCGACCTTTAATAGCGCTATCCATACTACTTAGTGATAGGAGACTAACAATGCGAATGTACGAACAGTACATCATACAACTATTATATACAATTAAGAACACTCCGAACAAGGGAGAATTTGCACTGCTCCGAACAGGGGAGACTTTAGATTGAGAACGCTCCGTAACATAGTGAGACGTTCTGCACCGGACCGGGGAGGCTTTAAGTTGAAAATGCTCCGTTCCCATAGGGAGACATTCTGCTCCGGACCGGGGAGGCTTTATAGTGATGCTCCGAACATGGGAGACTTTATAGTGATGCTCCGAACATGGGAGACTTTAGGTCAAGGTCATAACACGTCCGGTTCAATAAGTTCAAACAAGTCATAAATTTGTATTTAAGTTCAATAGTTCCGTTCAAAAGTTTGTAATTAAGTTCAAAGATTTAAGTCGAGTTCAAAAGTTCAGAACAGTCAAAGAGCTCGAATAATATCAAAAGGTTCAAGATAGTCGAAGCGTTCAAAATCACGTCAAACAAGTTTAAAATATATCTAAAGGGTCCTTGTACAAGTTAAAAAAGTTTAACTATATGTCAAAAGGTTCATATCAAGTCCAAAGTGTTCACTTATATGTTAAAGGATCCAAATTAATTTAAAAGAGCTCAAATATACATGTCGAAGGGTTCAAAATCAAAGAAAGTGTTTCAACTAATAGCGTTCATAACATAGTGATCAATTTAGTTCGGGCATAATCTACTTACGCGCACATAGAGTGAACAAACGATATTTAAGTTCATATAAGTGTAAGGTAAAAGCAAGTAGTTGAGCATGTATCTCCCCCGAAGAGTTTATAAAACAATTAAACGAGTAAAAGTGGGGCTACGAACTCACATGTTGCAATAGTTATGATGACAAAGTGGATGCACAGAAATGAGACGCAACTCTCTAACCGCGACCTATTATGAATGATATGATCTAATATAAGTCATGAAACAATGTCGTGCATGCAAACTCATATGATATCCATACCACTTGTACATTTGAAAATAATGTTTATCGTCGAAATATATGTTTATGACCTCGTGTCAAGTTACCAAATACTTTACAAGTACTTACGTCAAAATGATATCCTACGATAATCATTTAGTGATTTATTATGAATCTATAACTTTTCGTCGTAAAATAATGTCATTTGACAAGTCATGAGAGTGATTAAATGGCCTTGAAAAGCTAGTCGTAAAATGGTGCACATCGAGTGTTAGGAAACAAACTCAACGGTTTTGGGAAGCTTGTATCATTATCTCAAAGTTTTAGCATTTAAGTTTTCATCATAGAGGTCTCGATCATGGAGAAAAACATAGGTAAAGTATGGTACTTGTGTCCAAAATATTATGTAAGGGTGGTTTTCGGCAAAATTCAAGTGACCGTATTTTACTTGTTACAACTCCGTTTGACGAACGGTTGGACATTTTGGAAAATATGCTAGGCGAACTTACTTTTACTAGAAGACATCACGTTATAAAAAGTACTACATCCATGTTAAAAACGACCCTCAACATGGTCCTTCGTGGCCGTAATATTTGTCTAATAGAAATATATTAGTTTTTCTTATATAATAAAGTTACGGCAACTTTGTTAAATCGCGTGTAATTTAATTGTTACAAGTCCGTTATCTACGTTTTATATGTCCTCGGAATCGTGATAATATATACTAATATATTTTTGATAAGTCGACACATTTTATAACGCTTAAGACTCATTTTTGACTCGTAAAAAGTCGAGATTACATGCTGAATTTTCTGAAACAAATATTTTTCGTCGTCAAACTTGAAAATAGCATAACTTCTTCGTTATAGCTCCGTTTTAACCCATTCAAGCGGCCACGTTTTCGTTTTAAAGTATATTTTCTGAATATCCAGCCCAAAATATTTTACAAACTGTCGGATTTTCCAGATTTTCAAAATAAGATCAGACCTTCAACTAAAGTTGTCGAAATGAGTTTTTCTCGCGCCAAACCTATTTTAACCAATTCAAAACTGTAAGATATAACTTTTCACATACACATCAAACCATAACACAAAGTAGCATATAGATGGAATTCTAGAGAGAGAAAGTTAGAGGTTTAGGGAACTTAGTGAGAGAAAGTGAAAGATATTATTATGAGCTCCAACTCTCTACCTTGGAAGGTAGAGAGTATTTATAGTCTTACATAAAACGCCACACATCGGGCTGTGGATCAGGCATACAGTGGGTAAAGACCCGTCCGTCCTCCACGGTGATACTAAACTAAATACTACTTAACTTAAGATAATTACGACTACGAGCTTTCTAACGATTACATATACTTGAGGTGACCGACTCTTTAATACCGGGAATTTCTAATTCCTAACAATCTCCCCCTAAGGGAGGTCACCTCAATCATGTACCAAATTACATTGAATACAACTAGATATTACATTAAAATTGTTCTTGCATTCATGATGTAGTCCTTTGCTTCTAAGCTCGTAGTCATTGATTCATCACATTGCATGTTTGGATACTCCAAGTGGAGGTCTTTTACTGATCCACGTGATAATGATTTTGAGCCATCTTTTGAGATCATCAGCTATCAAAAATCTCTAATACCTCCTTTGTGATGTTGTGACTTTAGGACCGACATGCTCACATTCTGGATCATGATGTCTTCTCATCAGAGTAGCGGAAGCATTTGTTGAATCATGATATTGGCAGCAGCGTAGCAGAAGCTTAGAGTGAAAATATCAGAGTCATTGATGCACTAATCATGATTTCTTTGAGTTGAATGTGTTAAGTGAGCATGCGGCTATGGATTGACCGCTTCATTCTGATCAGCTGCAAACGTCGGGTGTACCTGCATACAACAGTTAGCAATAAATCGCACGAAAGTGTCTTTGATCACTTTCGTTGAATTGAGGTACACGGCCCACGGTTCCCCGTTGATCAGTACAAGTACTGCCTGTGATCAGATATAATTCCGAAGAATTTCCTTGACAGGGTTTCGCAGCTGTTCTAGCTGTTCTCAAACCGGAACGTCTCAAAGAAGACAACACGGAGTGAGTGAACCAGCGAATTTTAAGTCCACTGATTGATGAAAAGAGATTTGAAAAACAATCGTGTATTGCTCAATAGAAATTGTTTTTGCAATACAACGAAGGTTTTATTGAAAATCAATTATCAATCATAAAAACACCTTTTGGTTTGAAAAATGAATACACGGTCGATGTGCTAAAGAAAAGAGTTTTTATGCACAAAGACCGGTTTTTCAAAGGTATCCGTCAATCCATAACCTGAACCAGGATTGATTCAAGAGATTGAATCGCCCCATTGTTTCTGTTCAGTTGTCACATGTTTGATCTATATAATAGATCTCACATGCCACCTACCAGGAGCTTGTTTGATGTTGGCTCCAGAAGGCTTTCCATCTTCATAGTGAATATGTATACACATCACTCAGATGTTCTGGCAATACCACAAGGATAATGCGTAGGACTCAAGATATAATCTCTCTTTCCACATTGTGTGAAACAGAGAGTCTTCATTGAAAGTGTCCTAATGAGATTTATTGATGATCTCGTGGCTCTAGACTCAATTTGTGCATATTTGG
>BPTQ01000003.1:153733240-153800902 GCA_019973895.1 Chrysanthemum seticuspe | reverse complement strand
TGGATACTGTTGTTGAATGACTTGTTGTTCTTGTGGATAGAATTGTTGTTGTGGAATGTATTGCTGCAAGTTGTTGTTGTTGGAAGATGATGAAGCTTGTTGTTGTGTATTCACTGAAGTTTGAGTCTTTGCAATGAGTGCCAATGGATCATGATTCTTTGCCAATCTTTCTTTCCTGACTTCATTCACTTCAGCTTGGTTTTGTTTCAGAAAATCATTCAGTTGATCAAAGTTCACCTGATGTAAGTCTTTTGTTTGGTTGACAATAGTGACATATCGTCCCCATTCTTCTGGAAGATTGTTCAGGAACTTGATGTTTTGAATGATAGTTCTGGGTGTCAGCTTGTTTCTGATTAGCTCATTCATCAAAGTGCAAAACCTTCCATAGTAGGATTCAATGGATTCTCCTGGTGTAGATGTGAACTTTTCCCATTCAGTTAGCAACTTGTTCTCCATGTCTTGATGACCAATTTCTGTTCCATGACAAAGTCGTCTAACACGTTCCCACATATCGAAAGCAGTTTCACAACTGTCTACCGCAGCAAAGATGTCAATTGGTAAACCCAGTTGGATAATATGAATTGCCATGTCATCTGCTTCGACTTGTTTCTGATCATCTGCAGTGTATTCAGATTCGTATTGAAGACGAGAAGATGGTGCGACGGGAGGTGTTGCATCAGCATTTCCAGGTACATGAACTTTTCGAGGCTGGAAGGCTCCATCCTGAATGGATTTAATCATGAGTTTGCCATTAGGTTTGGTCTTGATGTAGCGGAGCATTCGACTTGTCCATTGAAGATAACCACCTTTTGCCAACATAGGAGGTCGGTTTTCGGCACCGGCTGCATGAATGTCTTGTTGAGTTGCCATTGATGAAGGTATGATCTGATAAAGTTGATGTAGGATCGATTCAACGATAAAGGAGTTGTGGTTGATGAAGATTAAGCTCGGTTGAGGTGATTCTGAAAGTCGTACTCGTAACCTTGGTTCTTAAAAAATTTTCGCCCAAAATTTGAAATTCACTATAAAAATCAATTCTAAGATCGTATGAAAAATTTGAGTTAAGACATTTTTGACGTCAAATTTGACCTAAAAAATTTGAATTTGGGTCAAAACATTTGAATTTTTGACCAAAATTTTCACAGTTAAACCAAAATTTGAATTTCGCGTAAAAATTGAACGTTTAGTCTCCTCAAAAATTTAAATTTTACTCAAGTTTTCCCGCCAAAAAACTTGAAGTTTTCCCGTCAAAAATTTAAATTTTACTCAAGTTTTCCCGTCAAATTTAAATTGAACGTAAAATTTGATTTTTTTTTTTTTTTTTTTTTATGCGAAGAAAGAGCTTAGGCGTAGAAACAGGAAGTTACGAGTAGACGATGCTTAGGCGTAGGATCTTATGCGTAGGATGCTTAGGCGTAGGAATCCTTAGGCGTAGGAAATTCTTATGCGTAGAACCCAACTTACGCGTAGCAAGAGTGCTTACGCGTAGGAATAGCTTACGCGTAGGAATGGCTTACGCATAGAATCCAAAAATCCTTTACACTATCACAGTGTAAAAGATATCCAAGAGTCGAAGTGTTCCACAAACTTATCCAAGTGAGGGAAGCACTGAGTCACCGTTTAAGCTCGAAGAATCTGCACCAAAAAGTTATGAGTAGAACCTTATGAGTAGTTGACTTTCTTACGAGTAGAATTAGGGTTTTGACCTACGCGTAAAAAATTTTCAGTGATTCAAACGATTTCTCTTGCACAGATATCCTTAAAAACACTCGAATAACCCAAAAATGTTGACCTTTTTCACCCAAAGTGCTTAGAAAAGTTACGAGTAGAAATGACCAATGAACCAAAAACGAGTTTAAAACTGAAGAAAAACACGTAAAGCTTCGAACTTTTTGCAAAAAACTGAAACTTTAGCACCAAATAAACCTTAAACCACAAGAATCTTGAATTTTTAAGTGCAAAAATTAAAGCTTTAAGCGTGACAAATATGACTAACGTGAGCCTTTACGCGTAACCCTTCAAAACAAACACAAACACTCCTAAACCATTGTTAGGCGATTGATACCAATTGTAAATCCCCTTTTATCACGTATACCTTATCACAACAAGAACACGTCTCACACAAACCCACGTAATACACAAACTGTTATGCGTATAAATGAAGAAGAAGAAAGATTAAGATGAGAGGTGGTGACAAGAAATGTTAGGCGTATGTGTTTAGAGAGGTAGAGAGAAGAAAGATGAAACAATAAGTTGTATATTGCTTCAAGGAAAAACACACACACACACACTCAAGCACACCCCTCAAATGACCATTTGAGGGGTATTTATAGTACAAGAGGCATAAAACCCTAAAAGGCTTTATCTTGGGCTTTTCGTGGATAGGACTTGGATTGGGCTTGGCACGCTTAAGCTTATAAACGGCTAGCAAGTCTCAACTATTAACCATTTAGCTTATCCTAATCCACGAGCCCGTTGACTATTCTATCACGATATCTAACACATGATACAAAGTTCCTAAATGTGAATGACCATCACTTCTAATAAAACTATTAAGGCTAACAGTTCAAGATCCGCTTATGGATGCTACGTCCGCTTCTCCTATGGTTTTATTGGCAAATAATACTCCTCGGCGTCCGTCTAATCCATTAGAAAAAGTAAACAAACCTTGTTTTTTGTTTGCAAAAGGTCATTGTTTCTTTGGTGAGGCGTGTCGGTATCTTCACAATGGCGTACATGGTAAGTCTACAATACTTCCTCGTGGTTCCAGTTATGTGGATATGGATACTTTGCAACAATTATTGGCTAAATTGGGATTTACCACTTCTCACAACAAACCCTCTACCACTACACCGGTTGCATATCATGCCACGGCCCAATTTCCACCTATTTATAACTCACCGGCCCAATTACCGCCTTATTACTCCTACCCGGCCCAACAGTCCCACGGTTCCCAAGCCTTCCTACCATATGGCCTGTCACCAGCCCAAGGTCTACCATGGGGGTTTAACGTCTCCACAACACCGGTTTAGTCTGCAGGTTCATCTCCGCAGGGGGATACCGTACCACCAGGGTTCAATGGCCTGCCGGTTCACAACAGTGGTTCACTGTCGCCAGGGGTTCAATTTGGGAGTTCAACAGGTCCGGTTCACTGCACCGGTCCACTACAGCCTAGGGTTCAATTTTGCACAGGTTCATCCGCAGGTCCACAGCCGCAAGGGGTTCCACCAGGGACTTTGACCAGTTCTCCACAGCCGGCGTTTGGTTCAGTTTTTAACCCGGGTCAACTACTAGCGTCGGGTCAACAGGGTTCGGGTCAAGCGACTCTCTTGCCGCATGCTTTTGCTACTAACACTCTTCAGGACCCGTCTGCTAGAAATTGGAATATGGATACAGGTGCGAGCTCTCATCTTAATGATTCTGTGCATTGTCTTAGTGATATTCTTAATGAGTGCATTTATCCGTCTGTCGCGGTTGGTGATGGGCGTTTCATTCCCGTTACCAACTCCGGTCATAGTATCTTGTCTACACCTTTCCGTCATCTTCGTTTAAATAATGTTTTAATTACTCCTCATATCGTAAAAAAACTTATTTTTGTGCGTCAGTTTGTTCGTGATAATTATTGCACTGTTGAATTTGATCCTTTTGGTTTTTCTGTGAAGGACTTCATAACTCGACGGGTACTCCTCCGTTGTGATAGCACGGATGATCTTTACCCTGTTACGAAGCCTTCTCTAATTCCTCAAGCCTATCTTACCAGTTAGTATATGTGGCATCAATGACTTGGACATCCAGGAAGTGAAGTGTTACGGTGTCTTGTGCCTAGTGATTCTATTTCTTGTAATAAAGAGAAGCTTCTCGTTCTTTGCCATGCTTTTCAGCTTGGTAAATACATGAAGCTTCCGTTTGTTAGTTCGTCTCGTACTGTTACTTCTTGTTTTGACATTGTTCACTCGGATATGTGGACATCCCCAATTCCGAGTCTTTCTGGTTTTAAGTATTATGTTTTGTTTCTTGATCATTACTCTCAGTATGTTTGGGTTTATCCATTAATGAATAAATCTGATATTTTGTCTAAATTTTAGTTGTTTCGTAGTTATGTTCGTACTCAGTTTAAGTGTGAAATCAAGTCGTTTCAGTGTGATCATGGTGGTGAGTTTGATAATACCGCCTTTCATAAATTATTTTCAACCAATAGCATCCAATTTAGATTTTCTTGCCCCCGCACCTCTCAACAAAATGGAAAATCTGAACGCATGATTCGTACCATCAATAACCTTATTCGTACTTTATTGTTCCAAGCACATTTACCACCCAACTATTGGACTAAGGCTCTTAATATGGCTGTTTATTTATTGAATATCCTACCTTCCCGTGCCATTAACAATGACATACCCTTTACCCGCCTTTTTGGTGCTACACCTGATTATAGTGTACTTCGTGTTTTTGGATGCCTTTGTCACCCACATATTGATACCAACCATAAATTAGGACCTCGCGCTACACCAACCATATTTTTGGGACATCCTGCCAATCATTTTGGCTATCGTTGCCTTGATCTAAATACCAACAAAATTATTATCTCTCGTCATGTTACATTTGATGAAACAATTTTTCCGTTTCAAACCCATCCGTCCAAACCCACTCCATCCTATGATTTTTTGGAAGATTCTTCCAATCTCATTTCCACCATTATCAACACCACCCCAATTGGTCCTACTTTAAACCCGATTCCTATACCACTAATTGACATACCTACACCTCACGAACCAGTAAATATACCTACCTCCTATGCCCCACCTACACCAACGCCAACGCCACTTGTCTCTCCACACCTGTCCCTGACCCACCAACGCCACCACTTGTTGTATCTATTCATCCCATGGTCACACGTTCTCGTGTCGGGACTACTCGTCCTAATCCTAAGTTTGTTGGTCATGTGTCAATTGTTTCTCCGTCACCTAGGTCGTATAAGGCTGCTCTTGATGATCCAAATTGGCGAAATGCTATGATTGATGAATATAATGCGCTTATTAAGAATAAAACTTGGACTTGTGTACCTCGTCCTGCGGGTGTTAATGTTGTTAGGTGTATGTGGTTATTTCGCCATAAGTATTTGGCTGATGGCACTCTTAGTCGGTACAAGGCACGTCTTGTTGCCAATGGTAGCACCCAGGTGGAGGGAGTGGATGTTGATGAGACTTTTAGTCCGGTTGTTAAGACGGGCACCATTCGGACTGTTCTTAGTTTAGCTA
Source organism: Chrysanthemum seticuspe (assembly GCA_019973895.1). Taxonomy (NCBI): domain Eukaryota; kingdom Viridiplantae; phylum Streptophyta; class Magnoliopsida; order Asterales; family Asteraceae; genus Chrysanthemum; species Chrysanthemum seticuspe. Next base: position 153,795,647 of record BPTQ01000003.1, on the reverse strand, counting down.
TTTCTCGACATTGGCCTGTTCATCAGCTTGATGTCAAGAATGCATTTTTGCATGGTGATTTGGCAAAAACTGTTTATATGCATCAGCCACCTGGTTTTTGGGATCCTAAGCATCCGGATTATGTTTGTTTGTTGCAGCGTTCTCTTTATGATCTTAAGCAGGCGCCTCTGGCATGGTTTCAGCGGTTTGCTTCTTATATTTTTACTGTTGGGTTTACTTCGAGTCGTTGTGGTTCTTCTTTATTTATTTACCGACAGGGTGATGATACTATTTTTCTGCTACTATATGTGGATGATATTGTGCTTACTGCTTCCTCTGATAGTTTATTACAGCGGATTATTGCTTCTTTGCATAAGGAGTTCGTTATGATAGATTTGGGTGCTCTTAATTATTTTTTGGGTGTGTCAGTTACACGTGACTCTTCTGGGATGTTTTTGTCACAGCGTAAGTATGCTATGGAGATTTTGGATCGTGCACATATGGTTGGTTGTAATCCTTCTCGGACTCCAGTTGACGCTGAGTTTAAGTTGGGTGCTGACGGTGATCCGGTTTCTGATCCTATCGGAGTCTTGCAGGTTCTCTTCAGTATCTCACTTTCACTAGATCCGATATTACTTATGTTGTGCAGCAGGTTTGTTTATATATGCATGATCCTTGTGAGCCTCATTTCACTGCTCTCAAGCGAATATTACGGTATGTTCAGGGGACTTTGGCTTATGGTTTACAGTTATTTTCTTCTACTACTGAGTCCTTGGTTGCTTATTCGGATGCTGATTGGGCTGGTTGCCCTACCACTCGTCGGTCTACATCAGGGTATTGTGGTTTCTACTGGTCAAATTCGAGTTCTACATGTTCCTTCAAGGTTTCAGTATGCTGATATTTATACCAAGGGGTTACCATCTGCCTTGTTTACTGATTTTCGTGACAGCTTGAGTGTTCGGTCTCCTCCCGCTCAAACTGCGGGGGAGTGTTAGACAATTAGTATTAGGATTAGTATATGGCCCTGATACGCTTACGCAGCGCGTTCGGGGTCAAAGGAACTTCCTTTTCTTCGATCAAGTTTTATAACACCCTAGGCAGTGAACCTAATCGTTGTAGTTTAGTATTAGGGTAAGCCACGGGTATTGATATCGTTCTCTAGGGGAATAGGAATGCTAGTAAGAAGTTACTACGCTAAGGTTGGGGTTGAGGAAGATTATTTTTTATCTTTTTTATATTTTTTAGAAAATGGAAAGGTACGAATCTCGGGATTTGAATTTGGGGGTTGGTATTTCTACCGATTACTCTACTTATCTAATTATCTAATCTAAGGTGAGGGTAGTCTATGTCTAATTATTGTGTGCTCGTATGATAGTTTAAAGATGTGTTTACTTAGGTTTTATTACTCCTTAATTATCTCCTATTGATGGTTGAATTGTCACGTCCTTATTCTTAATCGCGCTGTGTGTCTAAAGTCGTAGGGTATGCGTTTATCCCTAACTCTTTGAAACTACCAAAGGGTCTCGTCTACAAAATCTCTAGGAATTATAAACTCTAACTCTAAGGTACTCTTTGGATGGTTTAGCCTACAACTACTCTAGGTGTTATAGCCTAAGGTTCACAAAGATTAATCAAGCATTAACTACACAACGAATGACCTATCGCATTACTAGATCATTAACAATTAAGATAAGAGACAACCAATCAATATTCAATAATCAAGTTTCATATTTCCTAAGCAAACACACAAGTAAATTAGCCGTACATGGAGAACATGCAAGCATACACACAAATAATTGAAGACATAATTGAATTAATGAAGTAAAACACTTATCTTGTGGTAAGATGGGGTTTGGAACCCTAAAATACTGTACAAGACAGCCTTGGTTCGGTTTAGGTTTTTACTCCAAAAGACTACCGACATAAAACTGAAAAATTTGGATTCTATATATAAGATTACACATGCGACGGCGTCACCTTATGATTTGTGACGCCGTCGGGTCGCCGTCATTAGGGTTTCATCTTGGCCACGTTAGTCTTGCGACGGCGTCACCTTATGCTTGTGACGCCGTCCCCTTCAGTCTCTGACGCCGTCTGGATCAAATCTAGGCCGTCTGATTTGCGACGGCCTACTCTTTTAAAGCCTGACACCGTCACTTGAAAATAAGAAATTTGGCTACTGTCCCGTCGCAGAAGTGCTCTGACGGCGTCGCAATTAACACCTGACGCCGTCCCCTTGTATTTTAGCAGCTTGAGTGTCTCGATTCTTGACTTTGGCCATTTTCTTCGTATATCCGCGCCTTTTCGTCCAAATAAGTGCCATTCCAGCAATTTGCCTTCAAGAGACCTAAAAAGTGAAAAGAAACGATATTAAGTAATAACGGATACAAAAGTGATCAAATAAGGGCTTAAACGACCCCTCAAAAAGGTACATTTTAAAACCTTATCAGGCCCATTGTATATTAGGCCCATTATGTAGCTTATATAATCTTGATGTACCTCTCATTATTATTCAATCAATATACACAAACTTACACTATTTCCTTATCATCACTTACTCTAACTAAACCTTTGTCTAATTTTGCATGTGGCACTTTGTAATACAAACCTTGAAAGTAGTTACCAGTTTTTTCTTCCATGAATTCAACAAATGCTTCATAGGGCATCCTTGGAGCAGCCATGTTAAGAATCACCCCATCTGCATACCTTAAAGGTAAATGAGCAAAATAACCGTCATTATATACATCAAATTGGTTCAAATTGGTACCTGGTATCATTCTGTTACAAAATTGAGAAAATAAGAAATTAGGATTTATAACGTGGTAATAACTTTGATCAAAACAGAGCATAATAAAATAAATCAGTTAGTGTATACCTGAAATAACAAAAAAAGGCATCAAATTTGGCTATAGAGAAAGATCAATTGTGTGTACTATGTGAAATTAGGGTTTCAGACAAAGGATTACGGGTATGAGTGGTTCTGATTTGGGGGAAAACTAATTAAGTGTAAAACAAATAAAACACATACCCTCAACTTCCAAGTATTGTCATAAAGGGCCCAAAATTGATGTAATTAGAAAGAAAAAAACGGGTTAATTGTGATTAACGATAGTAATTGGACAAAAATTGTGATTTAGTGTTACAATAGGAAAATTAAGGAAGTATTTGACAACTTTAGGAAGAAAAAAAAAAGATTGATGCCCACAAAAGGAAAAACGGACAAGTTCGATGTCTTTTTAGACCATTTTCCCCAATTACTTGCTTTCTTATTATGGCTGTTTAATTCAATCAGTTGGTACTTGATTACGATGATCAAATGAAGATTCCTTTCTTGAAGTCTTTCATATAAGAATTAAGAAACGAGTATGTAAAGCCAAGGTATTTATGTAGGACTTTTAAATTTTATTAACAAACAACACTTATTCGGAAAGCCGATTGAAACACAAGGTGTGTCATTCAAATAGCTGAAATCTACGTGCTTGTAAATTCCTGACATATTATATGTTGTTATTTGATATTAACGAGCGGGGTAGCCCGCGCGTTGCTGCGGGTTCGGTTTGGCTTTTTTGTTTTTTATAATATCGGTTTGTAATAATCATTTTTTGTTTTATAACGATTAGTATGCGTGCGTTTTTTATAATCAAGGTGTATTTCATTCAAACAAATTGGCATTGGCTTGTTATCCGCATTATCCACATTAGAATTAATATATATGGAAGTCGATTTATTTTCTGCCCCTAAATTGTTCGTATCATTAGAAGCACCAATCACGCCCTTAACTTGTGTATTAGTTGTCACTTATTTCGCACTATTAGGGGATGTATTCTTCAGTTACACTTAATCTTACAAACAGAAATAAATTGTACTACTTTGTCACATTTCAATCAGTTCATGTTACAAACTGAAGATGATGCGTCATTCTTACTGATACATGAAAATGAATCTGACTTCACGATGTACAACAATTGTTACAATGTTTGTGCAACTGTTGGGAATTTTAGAAGTTCCTACTGATGAAGTTCTACTGACAGGTTCCTACTGAAGCTATTGATGGTTTCCGCTGATGACATGGTTCCTGCTGATATTGTATTCCTACTGATATAGTTAATCAGTATTAGTTTGTTAGGATTTGTATGAGCTATTTTAGGTAGTAATATGCATTTATTGTCTATTTAGGGTTCCTTGTGAATAAAAGGAACATATGGCTATTGTATTGAAGGACTCTTGAAAAACCACTCCAGGAAAAACATTTTTTTTAGAGAGAGTAATATAGAGATCCATAGAGGATCATTGTTTGATCAGAAAAACCTTGTTGGTAACTTTGATTGTGTCAATTATTATTCCACTGTGCATTCAATCAATCATTGTTATTCTATACCCTAGTTGAGTCCGGATCCTAGGTTTCAACAGCAACCATTTTCTCGGTTTATGCTAACAACAACACAAATTGGGTAAAACAAATACACAATATTCCTATCGAACTATTTTCAATGTAAAAATGTTTGGAATAATTTTATGGCATGTTCCCTCTTCTTGTATTCTTATGCCCAAAAACATAACCTTCAGAATTCAAAAAAAAAAGTTACATATTGTAAGTAGACTAAAATACATCGTTGGTCCCTAAACTTGTCAATCCGCTTCGCGTTGGGACAAACTTGGGACTTTTCATCGCTGGAGGTCCTTTTTCCAACTTTTATAGGCTAAACTGGTCCTTTTTGACCCTTTGACCGGTTTTCCGTTAGTCAACCCCGTTATTTACTATCCTTTTTGTTTTTAGTTAAAGGGTATAACTGTCTTATTACTCTTCTACTTTTCTCCCCTTTCTTACCAAACCATCACAAAAATACAACATATTTCCCAGATCGAGGCCTTATGCTCCATATTCATCTTCTAATTTAATTTTCCCCCAATTCAAAACCCTAACCCTAATTAACAATGAGATTCACAAAATTAGGTCTTCTTCAATTTCTAATTCAAATCCAAACACACCCCCTTCTGAACCTAATGAAACCCTAGAAATAAAAACATATTACATGTCTTTAATTAATGATCAGATATTGATTACTATATTATCCAATTTGAATAAAAAGGATTTAATTTATGTTAGTTTAGTTTGTAAAAGGCTGTTGAGAGTTAGTGGGGGGTTAGTTAAGAGTTTAAGGCTGTTAGATTGGGATTTTCTTGATTCGGGTAGGCTCGGTTTTCGCTTTCCTAATTTACTTGATGTTGATATTGTACAAGCTTGTATTATATCCCCGTGAATTTGAAGACTTTAAAGTTTCAATCTTGTAAGTTTATTGATACGAGTCCTGGACCGGATGAGCATTTGGGTTTGTGTCCTATACTTGAAGAGTTGCATTTGGAGAGGTGTCAGTTGTGAGATAAGCAGGGGTTGGGTGCGTTGTTTTTCGTGTGTGAAGCTGTCCGGGAGGTAATCTTTAGAATGTTGTTCTTGCTCTGAGTATGTGTTTTTATCATGAGCAGGTAAAACCACTCGACCATCCACATGTCTTGCCACCTCCATGGAAAAAAGGACGAACTTACATCTGCAGCTGTATGATATATATGCATCCAACACCGGGTGCAAAATTACTCATGAAAAAGTGGATTGAAGAGCTTAAAGATCAACCTTGGTCTAGAGCAAAGAAAGCTAATGACCAGCCTGCTTTCAACTGGGCACTAAACAAAACTGCAGGGCAGGTGCATTTCTTGTACAATTTTGATTTATAAACTGACCACTTCACGCGTTTATAAACCAAGTAAAATCAATGTGTAACAACTATTGGGCATGATGTTTGTGTTTTCCATTCAATGATCACCTCTGCATGAGTTAGATTTAAGATCCATAAGTAATGTTTCAAGTCTGAACTTTGTATATAAGTAAAATAAGTGCAAATCAGTGGTGCATTTAGGAGTTCCATAGCATGTTGTCTGCTATATAAACTTTTTTTTTGTAGCAGTTAGGATAATGCATGACAACTACCAAGAATTGTTACCGAACTCCTCAATTTAACTTTTCATAATACACACATGTCACTCTCTTTTGGTTAGAAAGAGGTCTAGGTCAACCCAACACGAGTCACTCTCTTTTGGTTCATACAAACTGCTTTGACCCACTAGTCAACCCGACCCGCACATGTGTCATCTTTAGTAGTTTAATTGTTCATGTATTAGGAACAAATAATTAACTTTAGGATTGTATGTTTGTTTCATCAGAGAAGGATGTAATACCCTTACCTTTACGAATGAGAGCTACAAGTGCAACACTTCTCGGTACTGCTGCTGCACATGCCAAATTATTAGCAATTCAAGAAGATAAAGAAGTTGAACGTCTGGTGTCTACCGTAGTCAGTACACAGGTGAGCTCCATTTTAGTTACGATATATATAGCTCAACCTCCATCTGTAGTATTTAGCAGCGGGTGTCACTTTAGCTGAAACTCTTAGCTCATTTTCAAGAAAAAATAAATAAACAGCTAGTTTCTAGTTGAGCTGCAAACTTATTCTATTTCAAAAAGCTTTTATGAAAACCACACTTGTCAGATAGAATCCATAATTTACTGGTTTTTTTAAAGGTTTTGTAGCTGTCTTACTACAAGATTTTTTAGATATTTGATAAATAATAAGAACATAAGCATTATGCTTAAACTGTATGCTATGCAGAATGTGTAATCTCTATGAGACACATAATTCTCTAGAGTTAACAAATTGGACGGGTTGGGTAGTGGGTCAAAATGGGTACCATGTAATGCAATCATGGGATGAGGAGTTTTTTATTCACTTTCCAAAAGTTGTATAATCAGTGTATCAAGGACCGGTTAGAAAGTCTAGTATTTTAATATTAATCTAATGACAAGTTGGAGGTTGTAATTAAACTTTGGTTGATTTAAACCTGTTTGTGGAAAGATTTAACCCAGATCAACCCATTTTGGAGTCAAAAGAGTCATCTTTTATGCATCTTCTGGTTTGTTTTCTTAGTGACATGGGTGTTGTTTCTTTTATGAAAATAGTTGAAGAAGTTGCAACATAAGATGAAACTATTGAATGAGGCAGAGAGTATAATGGAAAAGGAATTTGCTCAGATGACTAAGCTGGAAGATTTACTGCTAACGGAACGAGTGGATGTCATTGAGAAAGGCATTGATGCTGGCGTAAGTAGATGGAAGGATCGAACAGCGAAGTCCCAAGTAGAGAATATACTCTGAATCAAGCCCTAGCTTAGATTAGTTGTTTATCTTGTCTCCTCTAATTGTTTAATCTGTAAGAAAATGTAGAATTTGTATGAACAATAGTTTGTAAAAGCTCTGCTCAAAGATCTGTTAGCTAATAGAATCATGGGGTCTTAGGGTTACATTTTTTCCCCCTGATTTAGTTGCTGGTAAGAACTGGTTTAGTTTAGTTTGGTTTACCAGTCAATTGAATGACGGGTTAATTTTTTTATTGAACTGTTTCTTGATTCAGTGATATACAGATTTCTTGATTCAGTGATTATGAATTAGTACTAAATTGAGGTTAATTGTGAAATTTTGAGAATTAATTGAAGAAATAAAGATGTAATTCGTACCTTAGAATGCAATGATATGTGTGTGTTTTTGTGGAGGTAACCAGAGGAGAGGAAGAAAAGTAGAAGAAGAAGATTTAATAATCCAAATATATGAAATGTCCATTATGCCCTTAGCTAAAAACAAAAAAGCAAAGCAAATAACAGGGTTGACTAACGGAAAACGGGTCAAGAGGCCAAAAGGGACCACTTTAGCCTATAAAAGTTGAAAAAAGGACCTCTGGCAATGAAAAAGCCCAGGTTTGTCCCAACGCGAAGCGGATTGGCAAGTTTAGGGACCAACCGTGTATTTTAGTCTTGTAAGTAAGTATAGAATAAGAATAAGTGTTATTAAAAAAAGGAAGGTAAATCCTGGAGTTCTCATGTTTCCAGATTTTTATTTATTTATTTATTTATTCCATTGGTTTCATATATATACAAATAATTTTTTGCTGCCTGATATCCCTTTTTTTTTTTTTAAATATCAGCAAACTGAATTATAGGGAATTGTGTGTTGGAAAAAAAAGAAAATGAAAAGGCAAGTGTCTGAAAGGTTGCTCATTTAATGCTAGTTCTTGGGGAAGACAAATACATCATTTGTCTCCAATGGGCTTGGTGGCTATAGGGTGGCTGTCAAATCAAGGTACTCATCAAGTGTGTACAATAAGCTACACTAATTATATTACTTACTTAAAGTAAATCTTCTCTTTAAAATACACACACACAAAATCAGTTTTAGTTTAGAATCAAAGGGGAAAAAAACCAGAAACATAAAAAAGAAAAAGAAAAAAGCATGACAACACCTATGCCATTTTGTGAAGAGCTTGCTTCTGCTGCAGGATCTAGTTTGGTCAGGGACATGATGATTGTTCGTTTTCAAAGGGAGGTGAGTGTTGTCATAGTGGATGAAGCAGAGCTGATGAAGAAGGCTCAAGAAATCAGAGCTCGTGTAGCTGAGAGGGATTATGTTATTGGAGAACTAGAGCTTCTATACCCATTTGACTCTTGTGTAGAAAGCATTTCAGAATTAACCAAGCTGCAAATTGAAGATCTGACAGAAGCCGCAGCGCTATTGGTTAATGTTATGAAGAAGCAGAAGCGAGCACAGGAGCTTCTGTCATTCATAGAAAAGCTGAAGGGCATGGTGTACTGATTCGGTTTATCTTGGTTTTTCTGAAATCTCTTTTGGGTTTAAGCAGTCTTGTGAATGGGTAGTCTTGTTATGTGACTGGGTAGTGTTGTTTTGGGTTTAAGCAGACTTAATAATGTTTATGGTTTTGTATCTTTGAACATCTTTTTTTTTTAATCATTCAGTGGCTAATGAATCTTAGGTTTATGGTAACATATTATTTGTTTTAGAACATACCTTTCTTTGATATATGTTGTAGATTGTCTTCTTGGTATAGGCACGTTGTAGTCATGTAGTGCCAAACTGATCTTGGTAGCCTTTGGTTTGATCTATAAGTAGTTGACTCTATAGGTAGCGGTATGTGCAACCTGAGAATGAGAAGAGAATGTGGTGAATACATTCAAAAAGAGTGACACATACCAAAGGCATGGCGTTATTTTTTAAATACAGTAATCGAAGTCGATTTACAAAAATCAGCAAATAAATTGATAGCAATAATTTTCTAACCAAATTTACATGTGTCTGATTATAAATCATTAATAAACTTTAGCTACATATAAGTTTGCAAAGTAATTTCAAGTTAGTTTATAAATTTCGGTGCTAAGATTTAGCATCACATCAGATTTAGTTTTAGAATACATTAACAGGCTTATGATATAAAACATAGATTTGAATGTAACACTTAAGAATATGTTTATCAGTTAGATAAAAGGATGGTTGTATTAGTTTATGTGACCATTTGAAGTTTGTAAAGTACTTTTAGGATGACTACGGATTATATTATCGATGCTCTTTTCTTGTGACTGGTTAGTCTACGTTGGTAAAGTGTAGATTTGTGGTGATGGGTTAGAAGTGCATATATAAAGTTTATTATATAGATGAACATAAAAGATAGATTAAGATTATACCTTCTGAAATAGAATCTGTTCCATATCTTTGTTTATTGTCTTCAACCAAAAAATTAGAAAGAGCCTCTAACAACACATGTATGGCTGTCTGTGTGACTGCAATATTAGGAAGAAGCAAACAAATGAGCTTATGTAAAAAATATACGGAAACACAGTGCAGTCTTTGTAGTAAACTAAAAGGACATATGCAAATAGTATGAAAGTTGGCTTTTAGTTATGAAATGTTAATGTGACATATTATATCTATATACTAATTTTTGAACAAAATTAGTTGGATATGTAAAAGCACACATGACCAAAAATGGCATTTGATCTTCTGGCCAGAACTCAATAAGCATTTATCCAACATTGATTGCATTGAACATAAAGATGAATGTATGCTACTATCTTTTTTCCATTTCGATTATCTTTTCTCTATATTGCATTGTCATATAACTGAAAAATTGTTACTCAGATTTGCTTAAAATAGACTAAAATAAGCAAATGAGCAGATTGTGCTTTTACATATTCCTATTTCATCATACTTATTGAAATACATGTGATATATCTCTTTTTGGGTTCTTCAAAGAATTGTTCCTTTACAGATTATCCACCATCTACTTTTTTGATATAAGATGATATTGCCAAATAATGTATAAATGAAAACGTATAATAAAAGACGTGCATGAATTATTTGTGCTAGATACCATCCAAGCAAATAAAGTAGAAGTCTGAAAAAAACAGTGCCGATTCTCTGTCTTTTATTTTTTATGCAAATAGTGTTCAATGTGTAATTATGTTTTATACATATCAGTATTGTGTTTGTCATTATGCAAAAGGTATAGCCTTGTTTTTGCTATTTAAGAGAGGTTAACTGGACATCTATTTGGTCATAACTTGTAATAAAGAAGGAAGTAAACAAAATGTCCAGGCGCCCTAAGTGTGATAAGCTTAGAAGTGAAGCAAACTCGAATAACTGGTATGATATGCTGGTGTTGTACTGTCGCCAAGCTGCAGGCCAAGATATTCAAATGACACAGCAAATGAATGGCCTATGTGCTAGCTTGGTCAGTGTTACTCATGAGAGGCTTGATTTTATTCAAGAACTGGAAACAGTTGGGAATGTTTATGCCCAGAAAATCGCAGAATATCTAAGAGAAGTACAGGCAATAGATGAACAAAAGCTTATGCAAATGCGCATTCTGGCAGCTGAACTGGAACTAAACTTTCATAACAATGATTTGTTTATCGAGAAACTTAGGGGGCTCAATGGATTGGTAAGCATGTGTGGACAGATGGTTGATTCTGATGGTGGTGGTGATGTCTTGTGTATGTTGGTCTTTGTATTTGCAGTCATGTATCTGTGGTGAATTTTAGTTTGAGTGTTGTTGTGGTATGTGGGTCTAGGCTTTGGCGTATGGTTGTAAAATATTTGATTAAATAAAAGCCATTCTTTCTGTTAAATAATTATATGATGTTCACCTTTTATTGTGACTGCAGTTCATGATCCACTCTGAAAGATCATCTTCTCCACCGTTTCTAGTTTAAATTTGTTTGACCAACTGTCTTTGTAGACCTGTTTACCTGTTAATGCAAGTAAATCACATGGTTAGCATATACATAAGTGAATGTAAATTTCCAAATTAACAAATAACACTGTTTTTATATTGGATATTAGCTATTAATAACATATGTGGTTGTAAGAATTATAATACCTTAGTATGATTATTCACACGAATATATTGGTGGCATAACCAATCGTCATATAAAATAAAAGATCACAATATTCTTGGTCTATTAAATGCTATTTTATAACACATAGATCTGTATTCTACATAAGATTGATGTCTTATAAAATAGCATCTAATAGTTCAACAATATTGATTCTTATTTTTTTTGTGCCTCCTTATTTTTTTTAAAGGGCAGCCGTCTACGTATTATAGATAGGTCTTCGAACTAAGTTCACATGAGAGACTATTGCTTGAAAGATAACCTGCATCATAAAAATATGCGATAATCGTATTAGACATGTGACCTGCCTTAAGTGTGATAATACAATAAATATCCTAACAATTATCTGAGTAACGATACTAATATTAGTTTTCTTTTAGCAACAGCGCATAATTTAATTTGTAAATGATACGTACCAGTAAGATACTGAAGCGCTCACTTTATCAGGCAAAAAAAACGACGATATCTTTGGGCTGTTAAATGCTATCTTGTGGTACACAAATTGCGTACTTTAGTAAACTTATGTTTCACAAAATAACATCTGACAGCCCAAGGATATCGTTTTTTTTTTCATATACTCGACAAAGATTCCTCTCATGCATCCTGCCATTGTGGGAAGTTAAGAATATAGGGTCAATACGCGTAGTATCATTTAATATGTAAAGTGTATACTAAAATAGAAAGTTTAATTTGATTACTTTAGGCTATAGAAACAGAGAATAAATTAGGAACTTATCTTCTTTGAATGGGCCTGTACAGCAACATATTTCATCTCAACAGTTACTGATTGCAGCCGTCTGCATATACATACCTGCAATAACAACAAATATCGAACCAGAATATTGGAACCTATAACCGGTATTACTAATAGGAAAATGTAAGTGTAGTAAAATATAAAATAATTCCTCGTTGGCATGAAATAATCAGAGAAATGGCACAATATATGTTCATCTAATGAATCAAATCATGTTTACAGTAGATGAGAGTGATTCACGTGTGTAAACGTGTTGTGACAACTGGACCCAAGTGTAGAAAACCACTTACACAAACAACACTACCACGGATACTAAAGCAGTATATCAGTTACACCCAACGACATTGACATACAGCACTAATGTCATCATAATGGCAAAACCAATATTACCTGGCAATCTTTAAATTATAAGTTCATTTCATAGGTATAAGACGGTATGCCATGCCAATATAAGAAGATATGGATGCAAAATTACCAAATAAGCAACCTTTGGCCAGGCAATAAACTGGACTAATTGAATCCATTGCAACCAGTCCGTGCTAAAAATAGGTATTCTTAAATCTTAAAAGGAAATTTTGAGTTGTGAGAAAGTGGACGAAACCGCAATGGATGCAATTGTATGACAGCGGTCTCGCCAAAATTTGATAAATTTCAAACGGCGTAGGTCACATAAATCATTATCCTTTACAAAGACACAGATGGCTGTCTACAATTCAGAAAATGGTGAACACAATGCTTACCAGTAAGCATAAGATGTTCAGTCATCTTAACATTTCGCATAACATTCCACTGCAGATATTGTTCCATGTCTATTGTGATTCGAATGCTGCATAAAAAATACCCAACATCCGTAAGTAACGGTATTCCATTGAATATGTAAGATTCATCTTGAAAGTAAATACCTGAAACTGGGAAGAAATGAAATCTTGTATGGAAGGCTAAAGCTATTGCTGGATGGATTCTTCACATTTATTTTGGCACATGTAGCCTGTAACATAAAAGTGTAATGAGTTGAATAGCTAAAAATCCTAAGTTTGTCACATTTTCAGTGTTACTCGTGAGTCATGTATTTGTGGTGAATTTTAGTTTGAGTGGCGTTGTGGTATGTGGGTCTAGGCTTTGGCATAAGGTTGTAAAATATTTAATTAAATAAAAGCCACTCTTTCTGTTAAATAATTATATGATGTTCACCTTTTATTGTGACTGCATTTCATGATCCATTCTGAAAGAACATTGACTCAACTATTTCAAGATCAAATCTGTTTGAGCGGCTGTCTTTGTCTAGCTGTTTACTTTTTAATGCAAGTAGATCGCACGATTAATATATACGTATGTGAATGTAAATTTTCAAATGAACAAATACTATTTTTTTATATTGGACATGTGACCTGCTGTAAGTGTGATGATACAATAAATATCGTAACAACGATAATAATATTAGTTTTCTTTTAGCAACAACGCATAATTTAATTTGTAGATGACACGCACCAATAAGATATTGAGGTGTTCACTTTATGAAGCAGAAAAAGGAAAAAACGACAATATCTTTGGGCTGTTAAATGCTATTTTGTGATACACAAATCGCATGTTTTATTAGATTTGTGCTTCACAAAATAACACCTAACAGCCCAAGGATATCGTGTGTGTTTTTTTTTAATACAACCGACGAAGATCCATGTCATATCTCCTGCCACTGTGGGAAGTTGAGAATATTGGGTCAGTACGGATATTTGTCATTTAATATGTAAAGTGTATACTAAAATAGAAAGTTTAATATGATTACTTTAGGCTACAAAAACGAAGAATAAATCAGGAACTTATCTTCTTTGAATGAGCCTATTCAACTACATATTTCATCTCGACAGCTATTGATTGCAGACGTCTGCATATACATACCTACAATAACAACAAATATAGAATCAGCAGATGGGAACCTATAGTTGGTGTCACTAATAGGTAAATGTAAGTGTAATAAAATATAAAGTAATTCCTGGTTGGCATGAAACCGTCAAATAAATGACGCAATATCTGTTCATCTAATGCATTAGAGCACCTTTACAGCAGATGAAATTGATTCTTGCGTGCAAACATGTTGTGACAATTGGACTCAAATGTAGAGAACTACTTACACAAACAACGATACCAATAAGACTAAAGCAGCATATCAATTATACCGAACGACATTGGCATTCAACACTAATGTCATGATAACGGCAAAACCGATATTATCTGCCAATCTTTTAATTAGAAGTTTATTTCATAGAGATAGGATGGTATGGGGTGCCAATATAGATATATATATATATATATATGGATGCAAATTTACCAAATAAGTAACCCGTTGGCAGACAATAGAGTGGACTAATTGAATCCATGGCAACCAGTCGGTGGTAAAAAAAGGTATACTTAAACCTTAAAAGCAAATTTTGAGTTGTGACAAAGTGGACCAAACCGCAATGGCTGTAATTGTATGACCATGTGTTTATCTGGTAAATTTCAAACAACGCAGTTCACATAAACCATTATCCTTTATAAAGATGCACGTGGCTGTTTACAATTGAGAAAATAATGAACACGATGGTTACCAATAAGCATAAAATCTTCAGTCATCTTAATATTTCGTGTAACGTTCCAGTGCAGCTATTGTTCCATGTCTACTGTGATTCCAATACTGCATAAAAAAAGTGCCCAACACCCCTAAGTAATATTATTCTATTAAATATGTAAGATCCATCTTGAAAATGAATACCTGAAACTGGAACAAAAGAAGGAATCTTGTATGGAAGAATTATCAGTATTCTACCAGGAAAAGTCAAGCCCAATACATCAGTAGTAGAAGTAGTTTCTTGTAAGACGAATAACGCTCACCACATTTCTTTTGGCACGGGTAGGCTGTAACACAAAAGTGTAATTAGTTGAATAGCTAAAAATCCTAACTTCCTCAGATTCTCACCTAAATTATTAGAAACACCAAAAGGGCTATCTGATAAAACTAACTAAACATGTAAGCGTATCCTACCTGAACCAGCACGAACTACTCTTTGAGGCAAGCGCCAATTATTAAAGTAACTAATATGAATTATTTGATGCTGGTTATTTAAACTGGTTATTTAGGTATATGTAATTCATAGTCATCTTAATATCTAGTTTGAGTCATCTTAATGTTTTGTATTAATGTCTATGCTAACGGATGTATACATATAAGGTAATCGAAACATCCCTAAGTAATATTATTCCATTAAATATGTAAAATTCAACTTGAAAGTAAATACCTGCAGGCGCAAAAAATTGTAATCTTGTATGAAACACCAAGTTTTTTGGCACATGCATTATAGAAATCATAAGCGGTGATTAGTATTCGACCAAGAAAAAGCAATCCCAGTACATCAGTAGCAGGATTAGTTTTTCTTGGCCGAATACTGGCCACTACATCTATTTTCCCAAAGGTAGCCTGAAACCCAAAAAACGGAATGAGATTTAAATTTTTGACATTTTCAGTTAAATAATTAGAAACACCAAAAGATACATCTCATTAAACCAACCGAACAACCATTCAAAACATAGAAAATTGCATGTTAAAATTCCTAAAACAGAAAATTTAGAGTCAATTACCACCTAAACTGAAAATAACAATATAACTAAACTGTTAACTTACATCCACCATACATCATGAATGTTTCTTCCAAACTAAGCTAAAAACCACAACAATTAAAATAAATTACCGAGAACATATGTAGAAGCAAAATATTTGGAAGATAACAGATAAAACCTAAACAGATCGTACAAAAAAAAACATGATTCAATAAACCGTGGGAAAAAAAGAGAGTAATTACAATAAATCATACCTCAAAAAGGAATCAAAGAAAGAGATCATCGTACAACCAATTGGCACACCATTTTCGTAACCGGTAGGGTTATAAATCGTACATAAAACCTAAAGAGATCGTACAAAAAAATTATTCAATTAAACCGTGTCAAAAAAAAGAATAATTACAATAAATTATACCTCGAAAAGGAATCAAAGAAAGAGATCGCCGTAAAATCGATCGACAAACCATTTTTCTAACTGTTAGGGTTATGAATCATTCACTTCCAATCGGATTGACGTCATAATCAGGATAAACCAGGGGCGCTGATCGTTTGATTTGAGAAAGAAGAGAAATAAGAGAGGATCGCAGGTTTTTTTTTGGGTATCAATTGGGAGAAATAAGACAGATCTAGAATATTTGGGAGAGAGAAAACGGTGAGCTAACGCTCTACAGTTGGAGTATATTGTAGGATACTCTAGAAAATCACTCACAATTGGATATTAGCCAATAGCATTAAGGCTACACATCTATAAGGACCAATCATCTTGGGACACAACATTAACGGTGTTACAATAGTGAAATCCGTTTTTTCAACAATTAGTATATAGATATAATGTGTATTGCTGGGGAGGAAGCAGGAAATGAGGAAGACTGAGAATGTGTATTGCACAGGTGAAGAGTGAGGTTGAGAAATGTCTTGCTTACTGCATAAGAAGAGGATCCATACAGGAGTATCATTGCGCGGTTCATGTACCAAGCTACTCATGGTGGTTTTCATTCTCAAGTCCCTACCTTCCATTCGACTGAATCCAGCCCACCACTCAGGATGTAAGGGCGTGCTGCTCTACATTCAGCCACATCAAAATGACCCTGAAGCGAAAATTAGTGTTGATAATAAATAAATGTGGAGGTTGCGTCCAACGAATAAATCTATTCCATGGAAATTAGAAGATACATATATTGTTATTATGTGCAAAAATCTTCTTAAAAACCTGATTGTTTATTTACATCCAAGTTCTCTAGTATTTTCAAATCTATATTGACCTAATACTCGATAAACAATACTGAATGCCATTACTTCATAAATGATATCACAACAGAGTATATAAAAACATTCATATATTGTGCCTACTCAATGTATTCATCCGGATTGTATATTTGAATTATTATATTTTTGGTGAAAGGTGAATATATATTAAAACAACCAATAATCAACTTACAAGAAGCAATGCTAATAAGCTGTTTGGACATGCCTAACACACCTCATAGTAGCTCATTCAAAAACAAGTAAAGCATACACAAATCGATCATATTCACCTAATACAAACTAGTCCAGCAATGACGAGGCTAGCACTAGTACTCCATGGAGAAACCTCGCAAACTGGCTACATTTCCTCCAAATGTAACACCAATCCAGAAATCATAAATGTAGCTTCCATCCTCACATTTAGATCAACCATAAGGCATTACATGAAGGCATCACCAGTTGCAGAGTAAAACTCCGGTTCCATTGAGGCTCTTCTCAGCAAGCTACATTTCCGTTATTAAGCCCACATGTACTTATTAAACATACAGTATCACTCCTCACATGACAATAAGCATAGTAAAACTCAAAATGGCATCACTCACTGAAAGTAGACTCAAGGATACTTCCCACTAGTCATGACCACATTTCCTCCTACTTTGTTCAAAGCAACTTCCAATTTGCAGCTTCATCCTCACAAATAAAAGTCACATTTAAGCAGCATAGGAGGCATCATCATAAGCTGGCACATCACCATAACCCTTCCAATGAAAACACTCATAGCTACGACCAAAGTAGTCCCATTTTTCATGACTCACTATTCATAGCCTTATAAACCAAAGGGCCTATGGTCTAGCGGTATGGAGGTTTTACCCTCCTAGGCAAGGTCAAGTTTGAGTCTTGTCTAGGCCAATAGGGGTTTCCTCCCGCGTGCGTAAAGGGAACGGTGTCATTGCCTTCTGGGCTCGCTACGCCTTCTGGGCTAGGAGTCATGTAGCCACAATTGCCGTTCAAAAAAAACTATTCATAGCCTTATAAGTGTTTCCATTCAATTATAAATCTGTAGCATAACCGATAACAATACCAAACACCTTCTATGTATATTTGAATTATTGTAGCTCCCACGTATTAGTAATCCTAACATTATATCAATAATGATCATGATTGCTTGGTTAAGATCTAGAAAATCTACTCATCTTAAAATAAATCAACATAGTTGATTCTCTGTTAAATATTTTCATCTTATAAGGGGTGTTTTTAGTATAATATAGCAAGATGCCACAGTAACAACAAATTGACTTTGTGGCCCAATGGATAAGGCGCTGGTCTACGAAACCAGAGATTCTGGGTTCGATCCCCAGCAGAGTCGTTTCTTTTTTATCTTTTTTTTACGTTTCAAAGTTTGAATCAAACAGGAAGTATGTTTTTTAAAAACAATTTGTCACCACAGTCCACAAAGGTAAAAATAGACTTTAGATAATCATCATGTGTTTATATTATATCATACTCCTTTGTATAATTCACGATACCTTGTTTATTTGGAAAATGCGAATGTCATAATTTTGAAAGCGGAGAATAAAGAGTTATAAGTTGATAAAGAATGGCTCGTTAAAGAATCAAAAGAAGAAACGAAGCACAAATAAAAAATTCATGTTAATGTGACGTATGCAAGAGTTGATGTGGTATTTTGATCATAACTTAAAATCCGCAATATTTGACATTGCTAGTCAACCTTGCGTTGTTTCAAAAGTTAGCAAAGTTTGACCTTGCTGTTCAAATCTTGCGGAATTCATGGGTATAATGATTTATTTTTTAAAAAAAATTAGGTGTCATGTGAAAAATGTTTGCTAAATTGATTATTTTTGTAAATTTCTCAAAAAATAATGATATAGTAATAACAAATAAATATAGCCAATACTTTTAAATAAGGTTGAATTTTTTTAATTTTTTGCAAATTAGCATTTGACTATTCATAGTTACTTTTAGCATTTTTCATAAATGCGTATAATATAAGTGTAATACCATACTCCGTACAAAGTTACAAACAATACCTGTTTTCATATGTCAGTGAGCATGAGTTCAGCGATGGTTATTTAATTATTTCAATCTTAACTTTTCCCCAACCCTAACTTTTACCTATCCAATCCTAGGGATCCTTAAGTAAAGTTAATATGATCTCATCACGAAACCAAAATACCAAATACACCCAGATCCGTCAACCTTATGTCCAGTATGCTAGGCATACGCATACGAATACGATACTTTATTGCTATGATGCCATTTGTAACAAGACAAACACAACACCTAGTAGCTTGCAAGCTAAAAGCTGGTCTCAAGTCATTAGTTATATTAAAAACTTGTAGCGCGCTCAACATAATTTGGTCGGAATACCACGAAATGTGTCTAAAGATCATGTTTTGTTAGAACTTAGACTTAACTACGACATGTAAACTAAATAAAACAAATTCTCACGACCAAAATCCACAACATTTCAGGGTTTTATGCTTGCAACAAATACATTGATCATATTTACAGGCCTCTACTGAAAAGGAAGAAAAAACAAAAGAAGCAATTAACCTAAAAAAATATGCTCCTGAACAACGGTCTGGAAATCAGCTTTTACCTGCATTCACAAAGATTTCTAAATGAGAACCAAACTGTGACCATTCAGATGTCTAAGTTTAAAGCATGCAGAATTGACCATTTATAAGTAAATTGGTTGAGAATGTCACATCTAGCGAACATAAATAGCTAACAGGTTTCCTGAAGTACCTTTAATTGGGGCTGCATGAGAGGCTACCTCTGAAACAGTTTATATCTTATATTTGAAAGCAAAATGGATGCGAGAAACAAAGAGACGTCTTCAGGTCTCGTTGTTACTTGAGCGCAAGGAAAGGCTTTTAGGTACTGAAGGGGGAAGAGGAAGAGGAGATGCACAAGTTGATGTTAGCATAGCCTTTTTATTTGGTGGAGAAATTTCTTGATTCTTGATATATAACGGTGCTGAATGTCCTACTAAACCACCAGATATAACAACAGGTTTCGAGAAGGCACTAGGGGGCCTAGGAAGCTCATGAAGCTCACTTATTTTAGGTGAAGATATAGGGGGTGGTGAAGCACTACGAGAGACATTTGATAACAAATTTGGCTGAGAAACCGGGGCCCGAGAAGGCGGTTGAGGAAGCCCAGTAGAGGCAATGGGCCCACTATTATTAGATGCCATCTTAAAAGAAAATTGTTTGCTTGGTGGTAATGGACCAGAGTAGGATTGTCTTTTGGCTGCTTTACTATCGTTTCCACCAAAATTATCCCATTGTGAGAATGAAAATCTCCCAGCAGAAGGTGTGGGTAACTGGGTGGAGGAATTGATACTATTACCATCTTTTATTGTTGACTGGACCTTTGAGGCCAAAGCAGCAGATGTTGATGTGTTGTCAGCACTAATACGTCTCAGATGCTTCTGTTGATCATTTTGAGATGGAGTGGACTGGGATACTGATGGAGAGGGTCTTAAAACTGGATTCCGGGTATCCACAACAGGAGGGGGTAGTACATGAGAGTGAAATTTTCGTGGGGGTTGTGTTTCTTTTGGTTTTTCAGATGCATCAATCTTGTCTGGAAATAAAGGGGCAGAATAGCTGCTCACTCTAGCTTGCCTGCCAAAAACTTGTTCCCCTCTATGTTTATTTAAATTTATCTGCATAAAGCATAATTAAATGAGGAAAAAGTTTTAAGCATATAGAGAGGGCAATTCCAACCCATTTAACCTAAAATGAGCCACTTCCGGTTATGTTTCATCTGTAGCGGGCCATACATGCAAAATAAAACCACATAAATCATTTTTTTTTTTTTCCAAATATTCGACTTTTACTGGAAAAACATGAGTTTAGCAATGATATTTGACCAGCTAAAGTATTCTTAAAAAGATGAAAGACTGACCAAGAAGTATTTTCGGTCAACCCAGTTGACCTGACCCTTTTCGACCCATACCAAATATTACATGTTTCTACCCCATTACCCAGCCCGCCCTCTTGCCAACAGCAGTTCAGCACTTGGAAATTACAGCATATAGCTAATTAACAGTTGAGTCTGCTGATGAACCTGGTTTTTAAGGCCACCATTAGCCTAGAATTACAGTCAATTACAAGTTCTAAAAAGGTACGAAGCTCAAAATGCACTATATTTGTTCAGCTCCGGTTAATGTGGGTTCACACTAGATACAGTGGAAAAGATGTTAGCATATAAATTGATGAAAAGCAAAGGTAAGCCATTAATTATCTATCGATTAGATAAGGTCAATGTGAAAAAAGTAGAGGTATCACTCTTCATATGAAATGGCAAAAATAATATCTAGAGAGGAGAGCTAAATAGAAAGTTGATCATAATCTTACCTCTGAATCTTCTAAGTTTGAAGGTTGAAGGTATGGAAGTTCTACCTGGTCAAGCTGCAATACAAACAATGTTAAAAAGATAAGCTACGAGTTTACCCAAATAAAGGATGTACATGAGTTGGCTTCCTTCCGCGTGAAGAACAGATACTAATGAGTGCACTCATGAATAAAGCAGCATTGACTGATTTATGCACAAAAAGTTACCTCCATTTGATTTGGCGAGGTGCCGTCATCATCAAGCCCATGTTTCTTTTGTTTATAATCAAAACTCAGTTCTCCATCATCGGTGCTTTCATAGCCACTCATAGGTTCACCTTCCACAGATTCTCGATTAGGTAACCCAGCGAGTTGGTAATCAATGCGATGCTTTTCTGCAACATTTCTTATAAAAGGTTCAACTGCTTCAAGAGTTTTAAGTCCCTTGCGAAAGAAATTCAACTGCATCCAAGGATAGAAAGAAAAAAATATGAAATTCTTGTCCTCGCCTCATATGGACTGTCAAGGAGGATCAGATACAGCGACATCTAAACTGTTCATTAGGGGTAAAGAAGTGACCTGTGCAGCATGATGGCGAGCAGCTTGTGTTAACAGACTGCGGCATTGACCTTCCTTCAGCGATTTTACGCGGAATACACATAGTCTAGTCACTTCATCATATTCATCCTGAGCTTCGAGTAGCTTTTGTGCAATCGAACTTTCAACTTTTCCATTTCTTAATTTTCCCTTTTCTCTGTGTTGTGTCATCATGTATTCATACACCTCTCTGCATAATATTCATAGGGGGTCAATAAAGTTTCTTCATTTAACAGATTTACAACAAATCAAAGCCACGTCCTACCTTTTTTCATCACACTGAAGTTTCATCTCCTGCACCAGCAAAAGATAACCATAAGTGTCCATACATTTTCAGAGAAAGCCATAAGTGTCCATACTATTTTACTGCATGCTACTAATACAGCAATAATCACATATTTATGTACATGTACGTATACATCATATCAATGACGCGTTGGTAACATCTATTGTGCATAATTAGAAGAACGATGAGAACACCACAACGTACTATTAAAGTACGTGGATGTTAAGAGCATAAAAAGGTTACCGTTTTTGGTCTAGTTTCTATTTTAGACAACCAGTTCTTTTGGCCAAAAAAACCCAACGAAGTTTAAAACAGATTAATAAAAGATAACCAGCTATCAAAGATTTCCATTAAAGACAATCAGATCCAGTCACCGATCAAAATGACAACATAGCACGCGTTGGCAACTTTAGACATGTTGACTTTTCTTAAGTGACGCCTGAAAAACGCTTATCATAAGTAATTACCTTCAATAAATATTTTTTAAACTTTGGTGGTTTTTCTGGCCGAGAAAAAGTTTACTACAAAAAATAAACATTAGACCCAAGTTGGTTACCATCATTCTTTTATGCAATTCCCCTAAACAAAATATAAAATTCAACACCAAAAGAATAGATAAACAGAAAGGCAGACCTCCACTTTGCGTAGCTCACTAAGGAGAGACTCTGATGGGTTGGTGATAGTCACAATTACATAAGAACGCTGCCAAAGAGACAGAAACGAGTCATGGTTACCACTATGTTATTTTAGGCAGCTGCACCAGGACAAATAGTTATACTTACATAAGCATCGGCGATTTTCTGAAGTTCCAATTGCATATTACCTAAGGTCGATAGCACTTTTCCTGTGGGAACAAATATATTGAATAATGTTTCGATAACAATTATACTCAAAAAAATTCAAAAAGCCCAGAAAGTTGTAACTAAATATAAGAAAGTGATGCAGGCATAACAGTCATAGTTATTATTTGTTGCTAGATATATAACATATAATCAAATATGTCTAATTACCACTTTCAGCATCAGCGTCCGCAACCGTTTTCTCCAGCAAACAGCTCCCCATTTCATTTAGAGACTCCGAAAATTCTGAGAAACAATAATTGATTAAGGCTACTCAAAATTTGATACCCAATTAGACAGCTTAATTTAGTTACATTAACTCATGAGATGTAACTTCATGAAAGATATTTGTTCAATATGATGACTAACAATTCTATGTATTGAGTTGAGAATCGTGATTTGGTGGGAAATCATCCAATGTAGGATGCTACAAAACGGATAGCAAACGTAGATAAATCATGTATATTTTAAACGATAACAATTTTATGTAGGTAAAAAAATACAAATTATGTCAACATGTATTTGTGAAATGTGTACATGATATTCAGTTGTGATTCTGATATAAGAGAAAATTTAAGAGAAATGACGCTAAAGATTTGGTATATTTACGTTTAGGCCATAGTAAGACTCTAACCATCACCAAGGTGGCCAAGTGGTTAGCCGTCATAATTTCCTCACAAGAGGACTGAGGTTCAAACCTCACTAGGTAAACATCTTGAGGTGGCCAAGAAAAGGGTCCGGAAACAGTAGGGGGATACCCCGGTTAGGTTATGTACATCTGATTCAAAGACTCGCCCTCCCAGGTAACCCCAAAGCTAAACTTTCCTCTATTATGTTCAACATTCTTACTAGAGAATATGCATCTTAGGCGATTGGTTAACTATCTTGTGACGTCAATCATAGAACCATCTCTATGACGCCATTAACAAAACAATCTTGTGACGCCACTAATAAAACAATCTTGTGACGCCAAAAATAAAGAACTATAGACACTCTATTCACTCTCTTGCAACTCATAACGGTCACATTAACATCCCGAAATGCAAGTACTATACAGTAATCACAATTTGTATTCAAACACCACGTCATTATTCTAGAACGACCAAACACAAGTTAACATCAGTCAATCCAAACGACCTTCTACGTCATTAAATCAAACCTAACCTCAACACAACAAAATACACAGTTTTTCACACAAACCAATCCAAACAAAACACACTTACCATATATACTATTAGCCGTTGCAGCAGCCGCAGACAACAAACCGTCATAACAGTTCCTCATATCTTGCATATCCTACAACAACAACAAAACAAAAAAAACATTACAACTAAATCACAACCAATCATCATATCACACAAAATATCCTCTTTCTAACAGCATTGCTTCTACTCATCAAAATACAACATTCGCTTCGCAACACGCCTTTTTATCCGAAAATTAAGTATTATAACACACTCCAAACCACATTGCACATAATTAAACACAAATTAAACATACCTAATCAACACTAAACCCTAATTCACCAAATTAAAAAATTATATATATAAAAAACCTTAGAAGCTTGATTAAGCTGATCAATATAAACAGAAGGCTGGTGCTGCTGCTGATGATGATGAATCTCCTTCACATCACTTCTTTGCATCGATAGCTTTCGACCTAATTTACCAAATGATGACTTCATCATTTTCTTTTCTTTTCACTCAATTATATATAAAAATTCTTCAATTCAATTCAGTTCAGATTTATATATAATAAGTGATATACACACACAGCTCTGTGTGTGTTTGTGTGTTTTTTGGTAAAGAAATAAAGTGTGTGTGTGTGTGATTGATTTGATAATTTAATAAAATTGTGTGTATGTGTGTGTTGAAGTTTGACCAGAGATTGTTGTTGTGAGGTTGAACAGTTGGTGATTTGTTTGTTTATATATCAATCGAGTGATTAATTATTACTACTCCAGTTTAGTTTTGTTTTGTTTAGTGGTGGGTTGTGTGATGATCTAGATTTTATAATGGGTGAGATACTTGCTATTTTGGTTTTAGACGTATTTGTTATGGTCTTTACTTTTGAATTTTGACTCGACTAACTTACCATTGTTGAATAGTGTGTTTTGGTAAATTCTGATTTTTAGTATACATGATTGTTGACAAATAAGTTTTTTCTTGTTTAGGTTATTTAGTGAGTTTTTATAAAACTAAAATATTATTTACTCTCTCTGTTCTAAATTAATAGTTTACGTTTTTTTTAGATATTTTAATTTAATTGTTCATTACTAAATATTGATAGGAAAGTTTGATCGAGTTTACCATATTACCATTGTTTGAAATTAGGGCAAATCGCATAAAAAGGTACCCATCTTATGTCCAATTTCAATTAAAGGTACTACTCTTTTTTTTTCTCAATTTAAGGTACCCAACTTTTTTTTTGGTGCCGATTTAGGTTTTTTTCTAACTTCCGTTAACCATTTCGTTAGTAAATTACAAGTTTGGTCCTTAAGTTTGTATAGGCATTTCATGATCTATTTTCGTCCGTTTTTATACGTTTTCGTCCGTTTTTACATGTTTTTTTCCGTTTTACATATTTTCGTCCGTTTTTGCACGTTTTCGTCCGCTTTTACACGTTTTCGTCCGCTTTTACAAGTTTTCGTCCGTTTTTACACGTTTTCATCCGTTTTTGCACGATTCCGTCTGTTTTTGCCTATTTCTGTCTGTTTTTACACGTGCAAAAACGGATGAAAACGTGCAAAAATGGACGAAAACGTGTAAAAACGAACGAAAACGTGCAAAAACGGAGGAAAACGTGTAAAAACGGACGAAAACGTGTAAAAGCGGACGAAAACGTGCAAAACGGACGAAAATGTGTAAAACGGACAAAAACGTGTAAAAACGGACGAAAACGTATAAAAACGGACGAAAACGTATACAAACGGACGAAAATAGACCAAACATGAAATGCCTATACAAACTTAAGGACCAAACTTGTAATTTACTAACAAAATGGTTAACGGAAGTTAGAAAAAAACCTAAATCGGCACAAAAAAAAGTTGGGTACCTTAAATTGAAAAAAAAATAGTAGTACCTTTAATTGAAATTGGACATAAGATGAGTACCTTTTTATGCGATTTGCCCTTGAAATTATTATTACAAACGTTAAAAGATACATTAATTAATTAGTTAAAGGTAAAACTATCATTCTGTTAAAAAGTAAGGAAAAAAAACGGTAATAAATGCAATTTTCTTAAATTGTGTGTTTTTTGTCTGGAGACAATTATTTTGGGACGGTGGGAGTATAAAGTTTTGTTCATAAAAAGTTATTAACTTATTATCTTATAAGACATACTTGCTAACAATTTTGACTTAGAAATGATAGAATAATATTTCAAACTCATGGAAAAGCTCATAGCCTCTTATCTCCTTATCTCTTACCCTAATTTTGCTCACTGTATATACTAGAAAGAAAACAAGATTATGGCAAGTTCACAAGCCCTAAATTATCTTATTCGCCAACAACATATATAAGCTACCTACATTCTCTTACACACATTAGGCCAAACACTTCTCGCCAATCTCTCGATAGATATGAGACGAAGTTACTCGGTTGGTGCAGATGCTACCTCGATTTAGATCAATCAATCTTGTTATGGGGTGCTTACCTAATCATTGGGAAATAGAATATTCAGCCATTATCAGCCTAATATGTATCATCATTATGTATCTCGTTTATAGAAAAACAAATCTTCGTAAGGATTGTCCTGATACAAAGCAAGCCTATGAATCTACATTAACCATTACGTAGCCATTATTTTTTCAATAGACCTGAAGATATATCTTCTATGTATAACAAATGGCTATGACGTGTTTGATACGCACTGGTCCAGCACACCATGTGTCCGGACCTTATATTGTAATTGAATAGACTAAGGTGACTTAGTACATATGTATATATCAACCCAATCAATCTATGGGTCAAATGACAAACATACTCCAAAAAGCTGAGTCCAAGCTACCACTTGTTGGACTACACATGCCCATTAACCAACAGGAGATTCACAGGACATACTGAATAGAGGGTACAAATGTTCGAAGGATATTCCAATATAGATATATGACTTATCCAAAACCTAGGTAAGATTGGATGATAGCCAAGGACGCAACGCCCGTCCATATATAATTATGTATGGAGACGATACATGGAAACAATCTTGTTAGACTCTCCTGAGTAAAATTGATAGGCCGTTAGTATTCTCATAGACCATTGGATGTTGTTATATGACTTACATTTACATTGTCACAACACACAGATTGTGGTGCACACATTACATACACGTTCATCTATACCATCAAGAAGTGTCACATCACAGTCATTATACCTAACGTCGTCGGTATGTCCTTGCTTACTCACATCTACAAAATCGATTCTTACACTGGCACACTTATGTGAACATATTGAATGACGTGGTTGTAGCATTAAATAAAACATCTGATCATTTCAAAAGGAGCAATCAAGTCATGATGCTAGATTTCAATTCACATGCAGTACTTGATTCATACATAAAAGGAAATACTTGATTTAGGCGGATAACTCGTTGTGGAAGGGAAAAAATTGGATCATGTCTAAGTATATCACACATTAATCCAGACATTATATTGTACCAGACTAGGAAACTTAATACGTGTGTATGTCTTGCTACATATGCACGCTAACCATTTAGCTTGGACATGCATAACTTAAATGGTTTATGCACGTAGAAATGCACATTGCCCGCATCCCCTCGTCTTTTGCCCTAATCCACTTCTCCTTATGTACTTAGAGGAGAACAAGATCAAGGAAAGTTTATAAACCTCCCATGGCCTCAGTCACCAACAACATATGGACGCTACCTCCATTCTCTGAAACACACTAAACCAAACCCCCGTCATCATCCTCTTTATCCAAATGTAACAAAGGTAATCGGTTGATGTGTGTTACCATGACTATAGATAAATTCTCATGGGTTCCTAACTAACCATTGATAATAAGAAGCATACTTCAAAAATCGAGTCCAAGCTACGGTTTGCTGGACTACACATGCCCATCAACCAAAAGGAGCATTCCAGTACATATTGAACATAGGGTACAAACGTTCAAAAGATATTCCAAGAAAAATATTTGAGTTATCCAAGAACTAGGTAAGGTTGGATGATAGCAAAGGATGCAACGTCCGTCCATATATAATTATTGATGAGGTACAATTTGATAACGATTTTAAGGGTCATTTACTTCATTATTTCATGAATTTTATATCATTTTATCTCTATTATGGCTTAAAATCCTTCTTATTTGGTTTTTAGGCCATGGACTATACATTTGCTGGAAACGTATAAGTTTTGGGCCCATTTGAACGAAAAATAGAAGAAAAAGACAAAGTTTCAAGTTGTGACCAATAACATAAAAAAAATCATATTTTGAGTATGATTATCCCACTTTTATTGATCATTATTATTGAATTTACTTAAGATTTGGTACTTAATTGCGTTGTATTTGCATTTTAGGTTTAAAAATGAGCATTAAATGAAAAGACACGGAAATGTGCAAGAAACGAAGAAAATTGATATATCCTAGATGGAATTATGAATCGAGGAGTAATTAATCATTATTATTGAAATTGATTATGGATTGCTCATAAATGAATCTAGTGAAGAAACAAAGTTGAAAGTTGAAATCAAGTTTACGTTATGTATCTAAAAGCTGTTGTAGTATTTTGGCCATAACTCCTTCATATAATCTCCCTTTTAGGTAGTTCAAGCGGCCATGGAAAGAGAAAAGACATATATACAACTTTCATGTTTTGAGTTATGCCTAAATAATGCAATTTCGTAGCTTTTTTAACGTAGAGGATCTGACTCTCTAGGCAGTAGAGAGGGTCGGTTAGGCAATTTGGCTATAAATACAAACCCCAACTCGACTCAAATTAGATCCCAACTTCCCCAAAAGATTTCCAAACTTTCTTAGGGTATTTTCTACCACTTTAGAGGGTGGAACTATCAATATAAGCAAGATCCTAACATCATAAACATTAGATTACTTCGGTTTGCTTAATTCTTCTATTATGAACATGTTTTGCTTATTGAATTCTATCTTTTCCTTTATGATATCTTTGATTATGAGCTAAACACCTTTGTGTCCTATTTATGAACCCTAATTAGTTAATGACATAATTTCCTTCGTTTAACTTAGTTCTTTATTTAGATAAATAATATGCTTGTCGAATGATCCTAATGTATTTGTGAATGCCATAATTGATTTGTTGATGGTTATTAAGGAGTAAGAGACCATTTGATACTTAAGAAAACTTGATTCACAAATATACGACCAATATCAATTCATGGTCGGAGTTATGATCAATAACCTAACAAGAAAAAGATTGGTACATTATAAGATTTAAGCATTAATGAATGTAAATGAACCCTTTACAAAGTTTGTTTTTTGGTTACCTGGGTTTCCGACTCAACATTGCGAGCCGACTAATCCTAGGGCGAGAACCCTTTTGGATAGTCGGGAGTCGGCACAGGTGAACCTCTGTGGCCACAAGGGGTTAATTTTCTCGCCGTTGGATTCAAACCTTTGACCTCCTCTTTGGAAGATTGGTATTCTCTTAGTTAGCAAAAGAACTTCACAATACAAGTCATATAGGTTAGTTGGTGAACTTAATAAATGGAATATAACTAGATATCATCCATGACTGTTTTAGAAGGTTATAGGTCATTTATGTAGGACTACCGACCATAACTAGACCTACACTACATCTGAGCCACTCAATAGGGAACTGGTTAAACATTGCATGAGCATATCATGTTATAAGGTTATCAAGGATTATGATTAGGTGAACATAGTTTCTCTCTGATTGTTTTCCTCTCCATTTTAATTACTAGTTATTTACTTAATTGTATTGTTTCATTACTTTCCAAAACCACAATCTCTTGGATCTAAAACATTACCCCTTAATCACTATTTTCCATATTTTAATTATTATCTTTTACTTTACAAACAAATTCATCGCTCATGCGAACGACCTGGTCTTATCAAGTCTATACTATACATGAACGGGTACACTGCCAGAAAGTATTGGTATTTCATGTTAAAATTAGAATATAAATATAAAACGAGATTTCACACATCAGTAACCGGCATCCCTAACATCGTCACTAATTATGCCCATAAAGCGAAGTTTTGATATATTCCTAACCGCCAGTGTTTGGAGACGGGTATTGTGATGCTGTCACAAGCCTAACATGACACCGTTAGCCCTCAACAAGTGACGCCGTGAGAGTAAGTCAGTGGGAAAAACCCTAAATCGATGACGGCAAGGTGACGTCGTCACACCCTGTTTTATATACAATAACTTTTCTTATGTTTTCATAATTCATGTGCAACTTTTGGAAACCAAACCCTAACCGAATATTGATCATATTTTCGGTACTTTTCTTCATTATAAACCTATCATAACATCAAGATAAGTTTTACCTTTAATCATTCAATCATGTTTATCATTGTTTGTCTTGATTATCCTTTGTTTGCTATACTAGGCTAAATCAATTAGTTTTATCTAGTATTGCATGGAACTTGTCAGTGTATGATTATAACTATTTATTTCTTGGTAAATGAGATTTACTTATTAAAAACTAGTTAGGAACTGCCTTGCTAGAACTTTAACCAGAAGTAACTAATTAGACATCGAGCTAAGATCCACATAGAACCTAGTTTATCTATTTTTTGTGCAACCATTGCGAGTGTAAGGTTGGGTTGATTGTTAGATGAATAATTAGATTGGATATTTATTATATGCTTGACAGTTATTTTGTGTACACTGTAAATGTATGGCTGGTCGCATAGGTTGTAGCTGACACTTACACAATTGAAATTATGAATATTCACCATTACACTAATTAAGGCTTGACAAATTAATATGTATAGTTAGATCGCTAGTGAGAAGTAATGCACCCTAGATAAATAAGCTTCCCAACATACCTGTTAACATCAAATTTACTTTTATTTGTCTTTAGGTTAATATTAGTTTAAAATCCAAATCTCCAAAACCCCGATTAATTACTTACTTTTTAAAATATACAAGAATACCATAAAGAGTCTCATTTCGTCCCTTAGATCATATTGTCATACTTTACGAGACTACTTCACTATTCTCCTAGAGAGCAATCAATCCCCCGGACTTACCTTTACTACACTATAACGGTTAGGTACACTACCTAAGTGTGACACACGGTAAATTTTCACCAAAATTTAACTGATAATTAGTAATTCATTTTACTAAGCCAAATTTATTAAGCATGCATAAGCTTTGCCTGATCATTTGAGTAGCTAACTCGCATACAGTAGGTAACTGCACCACTTTTGCATTCATATCATTTTATGAATATTTTATTTTTGTCTTATGATTTAAATTATAAGACGAGAGGTTATCTCGTTCTTCCCAGTGACCGACACTACACGCGTACCGACACTATGATAAGGACTCGCTAAAACAATTAACAAATGTCAGCGACTTGGAATATTACAAGGATAAAATAATTCAAACACATAACAATAAAATACCATGGGTAAAAAGTTGTCAAACGATGATACCTTGGTCACAATATGACTTCGCGGGACACAAAATACTTAAACACATTATCACTTAAACAAAGGCTTGATTAGACTCAAGTGCAAACATGCATAACTATAATGTAAATGCATACATTTTATACAATAATTATCTCTCATACAAATACTAACACAAAATAATCCTAAGCATACAATACACCTACTTTACTTACATTCATTTACATTATCATTTTATTAAAACCCTCATTATACCTTTAAAAGAAATGAGTTGATAAAAATTAAAATACCACCCCTTTTGTCTTACCCCTCCACTCACGGCTAAGACCAAGAACCAAGAAAAAGGAATCAAGATCCATCTTCAACCTCTAGCTTGTACTCCCACCCTAGGCCGAATATTTCCAATAGAAGATAAACCAACATCTTCATCCAACACACTCACCTCTCTCATACCCAATCCATGAAAAACCTTGCTTCCCAAATCTCCCTAGATGCACCTCTATCTTCGAAGGGATCCAAGGAAGATCAAAACAAATCACAAGGAAGAAGTAAAAATCTTTGCACCACTATATCTTTTATGTCCAAAGATTCGTATGCCTTGGAAGTAAGCCATTTTTGGCTTCAAACAAAACTTCAAGATGAAAAGAGATGACCAAAGACTTCCCTCTTAACCTCTTCATAAGTAACATTGAGAGACCAAGGACACCCACAAATCAAAAACTCAAACTCACCACAAGAGAGTAATATTCTCAAAGTGACCAAGAAGTTGTTGGGTTTGCTCAAAAAAATCGCTATACGAGTTGATTTGTGTGGAGGTCCCTCGACTTGGCTCTCATCAACATATTCACATCTCATTCTTGATAAGGTTCATGGTCTTTTCCTTCCTCATGATTTCTTTTTTTTCGTTGTTATGTAAACATTCATAATGAAGTGCTTTTGTGATATCTTGTTTTCATTTAAGTTTATAAGTATAGAATGTACAACTTTACAATATGAGTATAGTTTTGTTACTTTAGAACTTGATTTGGCCATCCTATGGTTAAAGACAGTTTCCTGTCGAGAAGCAAGCCAAGAAAATGAGGGCTTAGTCTTATAGGAACTTAGTAATTGGACTATGTAACTAGGTACTTTGATGTGTAATACTTGCGTTTTGATAAACAAACAATGGAAACTTAGTCTTAAGTGGTCATTTGTGAACAAGGGGCCGTTGGTTTTCTGTCGAGACATGGTCAAGAGCAAGATAAATGAGTCAAACTTTTACAAGTCTACTAGTAAAACCATGTCAAGACTCACATTTTCCCGTCGACATTCATGTCATTTAAAAGTATGTCAAACCTTAAAATTTTTAACCTTGCTTGTATAAGAGAAACATACTAGTCTTTCATTTTCTTGTAACTCAAATCTTAGAGATGAACCATGTGTCAAAACCTTCATGTACGCCTAGTGAGAAACCCGAGTCGAGAGTGTTCTTGTGTTAAAATGTATTTCGAGAGTCTTTTACTTGTCGTCTTCCCTTGTTTGCTCATCTTTGATAAGTACTTAATGGTCATCGAAAGTAGATGTGCTAGAGACTATGAAAATGGGTCGACAACTACATCTTGGTAGTACCATGATGACGAGTCATATTCACTAGTCGAGAGACTCGGCATCATAAGATAGAGCATGAACAAACTAAGTACACTTCGAGTCTTGAAACTTATGTTAAACGCCTATAAAATAAATTGAGAATACATTTGGCAACAACAACTTGAGAATGAGTAACACTTCAAACTATTGGTTAACTAATTGAAATGTTGCATGTTAGTCAAACCTTGTTGTTCTTCTTTGTTTTCCATTCGTGTAAGTCACAGAAGGGGCCACAGCCCAAGTCACAAGCTTGGCCTCATTGAAAGGATTAATAGCTAGTTTGGGCCCAAAACCCAAACTGGGTACCCAACTGCTACCAACGCCGGGCCACAGCCCACGAAACTTCGAGTGTCCAGTTGAGTAAAATAAGCTAACTCACGAGGAAGAGATCTAAACGTAAAACTATTACTCAACGACGAATAAGTCTATATACACATACGCGCAATATATCACATAAGTTATAAGCTTACGCGAGTTACCAAGTAAACAAGTGCAAAAACTATTTTTCTTACATAACTATATAAGGCGACAAAGGTTTAAAAACTTGACACACAATAACCATGATTAACGATAATGGGTAGACATATATATATATACATGTCAAGTAACGATCTTTAGTCTAGAACTATATATATATTAAAAACAAACTTTGACAAATAAAACAAGGACTACTATATCATTTTGGTCAACCTATAAACTTGAGAGTTTCCAAAAAAATTAACTCAAGTATTTTCTAAATTCAATTAGAAAATAAACCAACTAATAATTGCTTTTGACAATACCATTTTGTGTCAACTTAAATAAGTACATATACATTTATATACTTACTAATGGAACATTCTAATTATTTATCTTAAATCAAACTTGGATCTTAAAACCATACTAACGTCAAAATGAAAAGAGTATATATATATATTCATATACTTACTAGTAAACCTATTAAATTATTTTCTTTTACAAACTAAAGGTTGATTTTAAAACCATTATATAAGAATAATATTAATTACACCACTTTAAGTAAGCAATACTTAAGAACGATGAACTAAACATTGCCCTCCTTATCTAGGTCGCGTGTCGGTGCCGCTCCACAACCATCACTAATCCCACATTTGGATTTCACATTTACTAAGGTGAGTTTCATAGCCCCACTTTTACTTGATAAATTGTTTTATACATTTTGGGGTGAGAAATATGCAAAACATTTTATGGACCAAAACTATTACATGATTACTATTACGTGGTTTAGCCTAAGCCCTTATGTCCCTAGAGAATGCCCTTTTCATGAACCGTCAATTCCCCATTGGGGAAACGCGGATGTTATAAATAGATCTATTGAGGGTGACTCCTCCGTTCGGTTGGCCATGCTTAGGCCAAAGCGAAACGTATACCATGTCGGAACCAAGTGTTGAGGGACAAAACACTTGCTATGGGCCCCTATATTGTATGACATCTTTTAGCATACAGAAACTGTCGTAGTATCGGTTGCATGAACTTAGAACTAACGTAATAGACATTCATACATATATCATTATATTCGTTGTAATGATTATATGCCTTTGCTTATGGTCCAAGCTTACTATTTTAAATTTAAACCTATGAACTCACCAGCTTTTTAGCTGACCTTTTAGCATATTTTCTCAGGTGTTTAAGATTTGTTCATGAAGGCAAGGCAAGAAGCGGATGTATGGTCGTAGTAATATTAAAGAAGTGTTTTTACACAAAAATGATGTTTTTACTTTGGGACCACTATAACTAATGGGATGTACCCATTTATTTAAACTATGCTGTAAGATAATATTTTAAAACTATTTTATGAAATCAAACGGAGTATGTATTCCGTTCTTTATTACTTGTGTTATGAATCACCAACTCCGTAACGTTCCCGAATAACACGTATGCTTCCGCTAAACAAATTTGGGGGTGTTATAGATTGGCATCAGAGCCTAAGTTATAGAGAACTAGGTACATATAAACCCTAAACTATAACTACTCTTCACAAAAACATCATACTACGACCGCCGATTGCCGCTTGCCTTACTTGCGATTTTACTTAAAGTTCATTTAATAGGATTACATGTTTTATTTCCTATTTACTTATGCACTATTTCATATACATCATGAACATATTTTTCCACATACTTACACATATGCACCGTCTTGTCACAGACTATGCCTTCCCCAGCCTTTCCTCACGATGTTCAGGAGGACATCCTATTAGCTCACTCACCGACCATCCGCCAGCTTGCACACTCAGCCACTGATCCATACGTACAGGCCACACTAGCAGTCCAGCCAGCTATTGCACCTACTCCACTTATACCTACCCTCACCACCACTCCATCAGCCCTGTTGACGCGCAGGCAAAAGCCCCGTATGATTGTGAGAGTACCTGGATATCGAGAGCGGTATTCATATGTGCCTGCACTAGCTTCTCGGATGACCCGCGCTGCTTACATGGGTCCTTCTACTACTTCAGAGTCACCAACACCATCACCTACTGAGTCACCACCTCATCAGAGACTCAGGAGATCTACTGATTCTTACTCTGAGGAAGATCCAGAAGAAGATCCGGAAGAGGATCCTGAGGAGGAATTACCAGAGCCCATACCGACTGAGAGTATCCCTGGATATGTTAGCATAGCAGCAGATGTGAGTACACAGGGTTTGGAGATTGTTCAGAGCATACAGGAGCTAGGACAGAGCTCCAGGATGGCTCAGAGATTAGACGATGACATGGATATTGAAGCACCATTTGGATTAGGGCAGAGAGCCGCTTTTCTCCACGGTCAGGAGGAGAGTAGTGAGATTGATTGGAGGGATATTGATTGCTTGATCAGTTCAGTACCACTTGTCACTAGTCCGAGCTATAGCCCGTCATCACCTTCGTTCGTACCATCTGCAGCAGACATGGAACGCCTTGAGCGCACCACTAGACAGCTTGAGACCATTGAGGAAGCTGCACCAGTTGAGGCACAGACTGAGCCAGACTTGTCAGGATCCCCA
Organism: Chrysanthemum seticuspe; assembly: GCA_019973895.1. Lineage (NCBI taxonomy): Eukaryota > Viridiplantae > Streptophyta > Magnoliopsida > Asterales > Asteraceae > Chrysanthemum > Chrysanthemum seticuspe. The sequence continues at coordinate 153,759,479 of BPTQ01000003.1, read as the reverse complement.
GAAGATGATCTGACCCTCACTGAGAGGATATTCATTCAGTTGGACTCTCATGAGACATTGCTAGGAGTCCATTCTGATCAGCTAGAGAGGATCGATCCAACACGCTTGCAAGCTTGCGAGCAGCGTGTTGAGGGTTTAGACCGAGTTACTGATGTGTTGTTTGAGAGCATGGGTCTCGAGAGACACGAGAGGATGCGACTGGGATTTAGGGTTGAGACTCAGGTTGAGGACGTCAGAGAGTTGGACAGCAGAGTACGAGCTTTGGGTAGAGGTCAGACTCAGATACACGGACGACTAGAGGAGCTAGAGAGCGTCCAGTGGATTGCGAGAGATACTGTCAGAGAGGGATGGCAGAGGACTACTGGTTTAGAGTCTATGTTGGCATCACAGATGAGGTGTATCGAGAGATTGGAGGATACACAGCGAGAGCTGATTGCCATCATAGAGCGATTACGTACCGATCATCCTTAGATTCCATTACATGATTGTAGTACACTAAACTGAGCTATAACAGTTAGTGTTAGTCATTATCATCGTATTTCAGTTGTATTTTCCATTGTACTTCCTTTGTATTCCGTTGTATTTCGGTTGTACTCCAGCTAGTATCTCATCATGTACCGTAGGAACCTTGTAACCGAAATTCTATCTATGACAAACTTATTTTCCTATCCAATTGTCTTTACGTTTATAGATTGCACATATGATCTAACTACAATAACCACACTATTACGTGACACTTACCTTATTTCAAAGGTTCTATATCTCATCACCTTTCTTACTGCAGAAATGCCGCCAAAACGAAGATCAAAACGTACCAACCCTGGTGGAGCCTCCAATGCTCCCATCCCAGCGAGAGTCACTCGCAACCAAGCTGCAAATGCTGCTATTCCAAACAGAGTCACACCAGATCAGACTGCTGAAGCCACTACTCCTGCTAGGGCTACTCCAATCCAACCCATCATGAATCAAGCCATGATCGACCAACTAGTCAATGAGCGGGTGAACGCCGCTTTAGCTGCAGCAAATCACTCGTCTACTAATGCTGGAACTTCAAGACCACCCACTCACAACCGCACTTGTACTTATCAAGACTTTCGTAAAACCATGACTGGAAGCTTTAGTGGAACCGAAGGAGCTGTCGGTCTAACTAGGTGGATCGAAAAGCTCGAGACTGTGTTCCGAATCTGCAATTGTGAAGAAGATTCTAAGGTTAAGTATGCATCGTTCACTTTCACGGATGCTGCTTTGACCTGGTGGAACAATTTTCTGAAATCCGCTAGTATCGATGTTGCCTATGCCATGCCATGGGAAAACTTCAAGGAAATGGTACTTCGAAAGTACTGTCCTCGTAATGAGATCAAGAAGCTCGAACATGAGTTTTGGAACCTCAAGGTTCAAGGTACCAATATGGCTGCTTATAATCAGCGATTTCAAGAGCTAGCTTTGTTGTGTCCTGAAATGGTTCCCACTGAGACCCGATTGTTGAAGAGATACATCGGAGGATTGCCTCAACCTATCAAGGGCAATGTAACCACTTCTAAGGCTATCGATCTCCATGAAACCATCGAGGTAGCCAACAAACTCATGGACCAAGTGATTGAGGATTCCATGGAAAAAGTGGTTGACAGTAAGAGGAAATGGGATGACCATTCGCAAGGTTACAACAACTATGAATACCGTGGTAACAACAATAGGAACAATCGCAACAACCAAAACAAAAGGCAAAATGTTGCTAGAGCTTATGCAGTGAATGTCGGAGAAAGAAAGCCGTACTCAGGGACTGCACCATTGTGCAATCGATGCACACTGCATCACAAGGGGCAGTGTACCGTTAAGTGCCGTAATTGTCAGAAGATCGGACACTTAACCAGGAACTGCAGGTCCAAATCATTGGCGACAGTTCAAACGACTCCAGCTCAGGACCCAAAAGCTAATATAACTTGCTTTGGTTGTGGTGAAAAAGGGCATTATAAGAATGAATGCCGAAAGACCAGGAACCAAGGCAATGGAGGAAATCAAGGAAACCGAGGAAATCCAGGAAGCCATGGGAATGGCAGGATTCAGGGGAATGTTGGACAAACGAGTAGTCAGGGAAATGGAGAAGGAGCTCGTGGAAGAGTCTATGCTGTAACCAAAGTGGAAGCTCAGGAAGACCCGAATGTTGTGACGGGTACGTTCCTTATAAATAACCGTTATGCATCCATATTGTTTGATACGGGGGCCGATAGGAGTTTTGTTTCTAATACGTTTAGTCCACTACTCGATATTGCCCCAACCGCATTAGGAAATGCATACAACGTGGAACTAGCTAACGGTAACATAGAAAGGGTAGATACCATCATAAGAGGTTGCACCCTTAACCTGTTAAACCACCCATTCAATATCGACTTAATACCAGTAGCATTGGGTAGTTTCGATGTCATTGTCGGAATGGATTGGTTAGCAAAATATCATGCTGCCATCATTCGCGACGAGAAACTCGTTCGAATACCCTACGGAGATGAAGTGCTAACAATAGAAGGAGACAGAAGTGACAGAAGAAACGCTTCAAGATTGCATGTCATTTCCTGTACCAAGGTGTTAAGGTGTATCGAGGAAGGATGTCATATCTTCCTAGCACAAGTCACCGGGGAGGACAAAAAGGAAGGAGAAGAAAAACGTCTGGAGGACGTGCCAATAGTAAGAGAATTCCCTGAAGTCTTTCCCGAAGACTTGCCAGGACTTCCGCCAACCCGACAGGTTGAATTTCAGATCGATTTAGTGCCTGGTGCCGCACCAGTGGCAAGATCACCTTATCGATTAGCTCCAACGGAACTTCAGGAGTTATCAAGCCAGTTGTCGGAACTTGCGGAAAAAGGATTCATCAGACCAAGCTCATCGCCATGGGGAGCACCAGTCCTATTCGTCAAGAAGAAAGACGAAACCTTCAGGATGTGCATCGACTATCGTGAGTTGAATAAACTAACCATCAAGAACCGTTACCCACTCCCGAGGATCGATGACTTATTCGATCAACTTCAAGGTTCGAGTGTTTATTCAAAAATCGACTTAAGGTCTGGATACCATCAACTAAGAGTTCGAGAAGAAGATATTCCCAAAACCGCCTTCAGAACTCGTTATGGACATTACGAGTTCCAAGTCATGCCTTTTGGGTTAACCAACGCACCAGCTGTGTTCATGGACCTCATGAACCGAGTGTGTAAACCCTACTTGGATAAATTTGTGATCGTATTCATTGACGACATCCTAATTTATTCCAAGAGTGCGAAAGAACACGAAGAGCACCTTAGGTTAATCTTAGAATTGTTGAAGAAGGAAGAACTGTATGCGAAATTCTCGAAGTGTGAATTTTGGATACCTACCGTGCAATTCTTAGGTCATGTAATCGACAGTCAAGGCATACATGTAGACCCCGCTAAGATCGAGTCAATAAAGGATTGGGCGACACCCACAACTCCTACCGAAATACGCCAATTCTTAGGACTTGCTGGGTACTACAGGAGATTTATTGACGGTTTCTCAAAGATTGCCAAATCTTTAACCAAGCTAACCCAGAAAAACGCTAAGTTTGACTGGGGAGAGAAAGAAGAAGAAGCTTTTCAACTCCTTAAAGAAAAGTTGTGTAGTGCACCTGTTCTGGCCTTACCAGAAGGTAGTGAAGACTTTGTCGTATATTGCGACGCTTCACATAAGGGGCTCGGAGCAGTATTAATGCAAAGGGAGAAGGTGATAGCATACGCCTCTCGCCAATTGAAAACTCATGAGAAGAACTACACGACACACGATTTGGAGTTAGGAGCAGTTGTGTTCGCACTCAGAATTTGGAGACACTACTTGTATGGCACGAAGTGTGTCGTATACACTGATCACAAAAGTCTACAACACATCTTGGATCAGAAAGAACTGAACATGAGACAACGCCGATGGTTAGAATTACTCAATGATTACGACTGCGAAATTCGTTACCATCCAGGTAAAGCGAATGTAGTTGCTGATGCTCTCAGTAGGAAAGAGCGACCAAAACCTCTTAGAGTCAGATCCTTGGGTATGACAATTAGTTCACCTCTTCCAACCAAGATTCTTGAGGCTCAATTAGAAGCACTCAAAGAAGAAAATCGTCCGAATGAGAACCTTTACGGAATGCCAGAAAGTGAAAACGGATTCGTAAAAAGGTCGGACGGAACTTTGTATTTCAAAGAGCGAAGTTGGATACCGCTCTATGGAGGAATTCGCGACATCATTATGCATGAATCCCACAAGTCTAAATACTCCATCCACCCAGGATCCGACAAAATGTACCTTGATTTGAAGAAATTGTACTGGTGGCCCAACATGAAAGCCGACATTGCAACATATGTCAGCCGATGTTTAACTTGTTCAAAGGTTAAAGCTGAACATCAGAGACCCTCAGGTCTACTGGTACAACCCGAAATCCCCGAGTGGAAATGGGAACGCATAACAATGGACTTTATCACTAAGTTACCTAAAACCGCTAGAGGCTACGACACTATTTGGGTAATAGTTGACCGTCTCACCAAGTCAGCACATTTCCTACCGATGAAGGAAAGTGATGGAATGGAAAAACTAGCTCAACTATACCTGAAGGAAATCATCGCACGCCATGGTGTACCAATTTCCATCATTTCGGACAGAGATAGCCGTTTCACCTCAAACTTCTGGAAATCACTTCAAGACGCTTTAGGATCTAACCTCGACATGAGCACCGCTTACCATCCTCAAACTGATGGACAAAGCGAGAGAACAATCCAAACACTAGAGGATATGCTAAGAGCATGTGTGATAGACTTTGGAAATGGCTGGGATAAACACTTGCCATTAGCCGAATTTTCTTACAATAACAGCTATCACACAAGTATCAAAGCCGCACCATATGAAGCACTCTATGGTCGGAAATGTAGATCACCTGTGTGCTGGGCCGAAGTTGGAGAAAGTCAACTTACTGGTCCGGAGTTAATCCAAGAAACTACCGAGAAGATTGTACAAATCAAAAGCCGACTACAAGCAGCTCGTGACCGCCAAAAGAGCTACGCGGATAAAAGGAGGAAGCCACTTGAGTTTCAAGTGGGAGATAAAGTTATGCTCAAAGTTGCGCCATGGAAGGGCGTAATCCGTTTCGGTAAACGTGGAAAGCTAAATCCTCGTTATATTGGACCTTTCAAAATTCTTGCTAGAATCGGACCGGTAGCATACCGCCTTGAATTACCACAAGAACTCAGCTCTGTGCACAACGTGTTTCACGTGTGCAACTTAAAGAAATGTCTTTCCGACGAAACTCTTGTTATTCCTTTGGAAGAAATCCAAGTCGACGAAAGATTGAATTTTGTCGAGGAACCCATTGAGATCATGGATAGGGAAATCAAACGGCTTAAGCAAAGCCACATCCCGATCGTCAAAGTCCGTTGGAACTCTCAAAGAGGTCCAGAATACACATGGGAACGCGAAGACCAATTCAAACGCAAATACCCACACCTTTTCTCTACTTCACCAAGTAATCCTAACTGAAAACCGAGGACGGTTTTCTCTTCCAAGACGGGGAGGATGTGACACACGGTAAATTTTCACCAAAATTTAACTGATAATTAGTAATTCATTTTACTAAGCCAAATTTATTAAGCATGCATAAGCTTTGCCTGATCATTTGAGTAGCTAACTCGCATACAGTAGGTAACTGCACCACTTTTGCATTCATATCATTTTATGAATATTTTATTTTTGTCTTATGATTTAAATTATAAGACGAGAGGTTATCTCGTTCTTCCCAGTGACCGACACTACACGCGTACCGACACTATGATAAGGACTCGCTAAAACAATTAACAAATGTCAGCGACTTGGAATATTACAAGGATAAAATAATTCAAACACATAACAATAAAATACCACGGGTAAAAAGTTGTCAAACGATGATACCTTGGTCACAATATGACTTCGCGGGACACAAAATACTTAAACACATTATCACTTAAACAAAGGCTTGATTAGACTCAAGTGCAAACATGCATAACTATAATGTAAATGCATACATTTTATACAATAATTATCTCTCATACAAATACTAACACAAAATAATCCTAAGCATACAATACACCTACTTTACTTACATTCATTTACATTATCATTTTATTAAAACCCTCATTATACCTTTAAAAGAAATGAGTTGATAAAAATTAAAATACCACCCCTTTTGTCTTACCCCTCCACTCACGGCTAAGACCAAGAACCAAGAAAAAGGAATCAAGATCCATCTTCAACCTCTAGCTTGTACTCCCACCCTAGGCCGAATATTTCCAATAGAAGATAAACCAACATCTTCATCCAACACACTCACCTCTCTCATACCCAATCCATGAAAAACCTTGCTTCCCAAATCTCCCTAGATGCACCTCTATCTTCGAAGGGATCCAAGGAAGATCAAAACAAATCACAAGGAAGAAGTAAAAATCTTTGCACCACTATATCTTTTATGTCCAAAGATTCGTATGCCTTGGAAGTAAGCCATTTTTGGCTTCAAACAAAACTTCAAGATGAAAAGAGATGACCAAAGACTTCCCTCTTAACCTCTTCATAAGTAACATTGAGAGACCAAGGACACCCACAAATCAAAAACTCAAACTCACCACAAGAGAGTAATATTCTCAAAGTGACCAAGAAGTTGTTGGGTTTGCTAAAAAAAATCGGTATACGAGTTGATTTGTGTGGAGGTCCCTCGACTTGGCTCTCATCAACATATTCACATCTCATTCTTGATAAGGTTCATGGTCTTTTCCTTCCTCATGATTTCTTTTTTTTTCGTTGTTATGTAAACATTCATAATGAAGTGCTTTTGTGATATCTTGTTTTCATTTAAGTTTATAAGTATAGAATGTACAACTTTACAATATGAGTATAGTTTTGTTACTTTAGAACTTGATTTGGCCATCCTATGGTTAAAGACAGTTTCCTGTCGAGAAGCAAGCCAAGAAAATGAGGGCTTAGTCTTATAGGAACTTAGTAATTGGACTATGTAACTAGGTACTTTGATGTGTAATACTTGCGTTTTGATAAACAAACAATGGAAACTTAGTCTTAAGTGGTCATTTGTGAACAAGGGGCCGTTGGTTTTCTGTCGAGACATGGTCAAGAGCAAGATAAATGAGTCAAACTTTTACAAGTCTACTAGTAAAACCATGTCAAGACTCACATTTTCCCGTCGACATTCATGTCATTTAAAAGTATGTCAAACCTTAAAATTTTTAACCTTGCTTGTATAAGAAAAACATACTAGTCTTTCATTTTCTTGTAACTCAAATCTTAGAGATGAACCATGTGTCAAAACCTTCATGTACGCCTAGTGAGAAACCCGAGTCGAGAGTGTTCTTGTGTTAAAATGTATTTCGAGAGTCTTTTACTTGTCGTCTTCCCTTGTTTGCTCATCTTTGATAAGTACTTAATGGTCATCGAAAGTAGATGTGCTAGAGACTATGAAAATGGGTCGACAACTACATCTTGGTAGTACCATGATGACGAGTCATATTCACTAGTCGAGAGACTCGGCATCATAAGATAGAGCATGAACAAACTAAGTACACTTCGAGTCTTGAAACTTATGTTAAACGCCTATAAAATAAATTGAGAATACATTTGGCAACAACAACTTGAGAATGAGTAACACTTCAAACTATTGGTTAACTAATTGAAATGTTGCATGTTAGTCAAACCTTGTTGTTCTTCTTTGTTTTCCATTCGTGTAAGTCACAGAAGGGGCCACAGCCCAAGTCACAAGCTTGGCCTCATTGAAAGGATTAATAGCTAGTTTGGGCCCAAAACCCAAACTGGGTACCCAACTGCTACCAACGCCGGGCCACAGCCCACGAAACTTCGAGTGTCCAGTTGAGTAAAATAAGCTAACTCACGAGGAAGAGATCTAAACGTAAAACTATTACTCAACGACGAATAAGTCTATATACACATACGCGCAATATATCACATAAGTTATAAGCTTACGCGAGTTACCAAGTAAACAAGTGCAAAAACTATTTTTCTTACATAACTATATAAGGCGACAAAGGTTTAAAAACTTGACACACAATAACCATGATTAACGATAATGGGTAGACATATATATATACATGTCAAGTAACGATCTTTAGTCTAGAACTATATATATATTAAAAACAAACTTTGACAAATAAAACAAGGACTACTATATCATTTTGGTCAACCTATAAACTTGAGAGTTTCCAAAAAAATTAACTCAAGTATTTTCTAAATTCAATTAGAAAATAAACCAACTAATAATTGCTTTTGACAATACCATTTTGTGTCAACTTAAATAAGTACATATACATTTATATACTTACTAATGGAACATTCTAATTATTTATCTTAAATCAAACTTGGATCTTAAAACCATACTAACGTCAAAATGAAAAGAGTATATATATATATTCATATACTTACTAGTAAACCTATTAAATTATTTTCTTTTACAAACTAAAGGTTGATTTTAAAACCATTATATAAGAATAATATTAATTACACCACTTTAAGTAAGCAATACTTAAGAACGATGAACTAAACATTGCCCTCCTTATCTAGGTCGCGTGTCGGTGCCGCTCCACAACCATCACTAATCCCACATTTGGATTTCACATTTACTAAGGTGAGTTTCATAGCCCCACTTTTACTTGATAAATTGTTTTATACATTTTGGGGTGAGAAATATGCAAAACATTTTATGGACCAAAACTATTACATGATTACTATTACGTGGTTTAGCCTAAGCCCTTATGTCCCTAGAGAATGCCCTTTTCATGAACCGTCAATTCCCCATTGGGGAAACGCGAATGTTATAAATAGATCTATTGAGGGTGACTCCTCCGTTCGGTTGGCCATGCTTAGGCCAAAGCGAAACGTATACCATGTCGGAACCAAGTGTTGAGGGACAAAACACTTGCTATGGGCCCCTATATTGTATGACATCTTTTAGCATACAGAAACTGTCGTAGTATCGGTTGCATGAACTTAGAGCTAACGTAATAGACATTCATACATATATCATTATATTCGTTGTAATGATTATATGCCTTTGCTTATGGTCCAAGCTTACTATTTTAAATTTAAACCTATGAACTCACCAGCTTTTTAGCTGACCTTTTAGCATATTTTCTCAGGTGTTTAAGATTTGTTCATGAAGGCAAGGCAAGAAGTGAATGTATGGTCGTAGTAATATTAAAGAAGTGTTTTTACACAAAAATGATGTTTTTACTTTGGGACCACTATAACTAATGGGATGTACCCATTTATTTAAACTATGCTGTAAGATAATATTTTAAAACTATTTTATGAAATCAAACGGAGTATGTATTCCGTTCTTTATTACTTGTGTTATGAATCACCAACTCCGTAACGTTCCCGAATAACACGTATGCTTCCGCTAAACAAATTTGGGGGTGTTACACTAAGGGTTGTAAAGCTTGCTTTGCAAACCGCACATCAATTATGCTTGGAGATGATACATGGACATAATCTTGTTGGAACCTACTGAGTAAAACTGTTAGGCGGTTAGTATACTTGGAGGCCGTCGGACGTTGTGATATGAGTTACCTTTACAACGACATAATACGCACATCATATTGCGCACATTACATACACGTTCGTCTGGACCATCAAGAAGTGTCGTCTCCATGTCACTATACTTAACGTCGTCTTTCTATCCTTGCTTACCTGGCTCACATCTACAAATTCAAGTCTTACACTCTCACACTTACGTAAACATATACAATGATGTGGTGTTAGAATAAAATGCAACACCATGTCATTTCAACAGGAGTAATCAAGTCATGATGCTAGATTTAAGTTCACCCGCAATATTTGATTCGTACACATAAGGAAATAATTAATTCATGCAGATCTCTCATCCTTGAAGGGCAAAAACTTGATCTTGTCTAAGTCTAGCACACTATAATTCAGACATTATACTGTACCAAACTAAGAAACTTGATGTATGTATGTATGTATGTATTGTTACACATACACGCTAGCCATTTAGCTTGAACATGAATAGCTTAATGGTTTATACACATAGAAAGGCACATAGGTCCACATTTCCTCGTCTTTTGCCCTATTTCCTTTCTCCACATGTACTAGGAGGAGAACAAGATCAAGGCAAGTTCATAAGCCTTTCATGGCCTCGTTCACTAACAACATATGGATGTCACCTCCATTCACTGACACACACTAAACCAAACAATGAACATCATCCTATCTATGCATATGAGAAAACTGTACTCGGTTGATGTGTGTGTTATCATGATTTTACATAAATTATTACGGGTTCCTTACCTAATCATTGTTAGCTGTCAATGTGCATAGTGGATAAGACCAAATGAGTTGGCATTTGGTTGTTGATTAGCTAGAGTTTAGGATGATTTATATTTACCTTAATTAGATTAGTCTTATTCAATATTTATATTGTATCCTGTACACATGATCATTATCAAATAAACACAATATCCTCTCTACTTTGTATCTCGTTATTATCATCTTACATGGTATCAGGCCTAATCGGTCCTACCTTAAACAACACCGCTTCCGCCGCCGGCTACACGCCGGAGGTTCGAAGGGCTCCCTTTAAACCTTAAACTTTGTACGCGCTATAATAAACCCCACCCATGTTTTGATGTTTATTTTTGAGGTGGATCTTTATGTTTTTCTAGGGAAAAACATGTCCCGTTTGTTCGGAAGGTTCTTTAGGGGTTGAAGTTTTAGAACCAACTTTCGTTTTCTCATCTTTTCTTTCATTCGTTTTAGTTGTAGGGGATATTTTGGGTTATCCCGTTTTCTTTTCTTTTTCTTATGTTGGTGATTTGTGCTAAGGTCACAAATCCACACATTATTATTATGTTGTTCGTGCTTTAGGTCACGAGACTGTGTGTTAGTGATTTGTGCTAAGGTCACAAATCCACACATTTTTTTTTTAGTTTTACTTCTCAGTATGCATATATCTTTACTAAAGGATTGCCTACAACTTTGTTTGAAGAATTTCGCTCCAGTTTGAGTGTTCGGTGTCCTCCCGCTCAAATTGCGAGGGAGTGTTAGTTGTCAATGTGCAGACCAAATGAGTTGGTATTTGGTTGTTGATTAGCTAGAGTTTAGGATAATTTATATTTACCTTAATTAGATTAGTCTTATTTCAACATTTATATTGTATCCTGTACACATGATCATTATCAAATAAACACAATATCCTCTCTACTTTGTATCTCGTTATTATCATCTTACAATCATTGGTAAAAACAAGCCTTTTTTTATCTTTCAAAGATATTACATAAGCTTTTTTTTAGTAAACATATGAATAAATGGACATTTAGTTTTTCATTTATTGTCGAATACTAGAAGTAGGTGAGACGATGAAAGAAAAACAAAAAAACTCGTATTTTCATAAACATGCATGTCCGAATACATGTCACGCTACACGTTATGCAGTTTCAACAATATACGTCACCGAAAGAAGATTTATACATCAATATGACAACCAAACAAATTTTACACTTATCTAATACCAAAAATAGTCATGATCTATCTTTGCACATACCGAAAGTGGTCATGAATTCATGATGTGGTCTATTTTAGGATTAATGTTAGTTTCAGATGAAATAATGAAACATTTCCTTAAAAGAGTGAGCAATATGGAAACTTATAAGTTTATTTTACCATGATAGCAAGTGATTTGATTATTATTGTGTGTGTTGAAGTTTGACCAAAAAAATGTTTTGACGTTGAAGAGTTGGTGATTTGTTTAATCAAGTGATTAATAATCAATTAACTAGTGATCTAGATGAAATGAATATAATGGTTTTGCTTAATATGTTCAGACACTTTCTATTTTCGTTTGAGACGTATTTGTAATGGTCTTTGCTTTGAGTTTGACTCAACAACTTATCATAAATAAAGAATGTGTTTTTAGTAAGATCTGATTTTTTAAGACACTTTTTTATCTTTCAAATTATTAAATAGTTTTTTACCTTTCTAATAAAAATAGTAAACTTTGACATTTTTGTTTTCATTTATTGTCAAATTCTAAATTCGTATTTATAACATGCATGTCCAAGCACACATTTGTTTCACGTTATACAAATTTCAAACAATACATGTCATCGAAGAAGACTTATGCACAGATGTAATAACTCAACCAACTTTACTCGGTATAATACTAAAAATAGTCGCGATCTAGTCTCTACATGTGCTAAAAATGGTCACGATCTAGTCTATGATAGATTGATGTTAGATGCCAAAGATGTAACAACCACACATTTCCTTAGAAGACTATATGTACGTGTGATATGGTACTATAACTTTTTGGTTAACTTTTAAGCTTATTTTGCAAAAGTAACAGTACTTGCAAAAGATAAAACAGAATTATAAAGGAGGAATGAAAATCACGTGTGGATACATTTACAACAAATCCTCATTGTTCTTTCTAGTCTTTAAAAGAAGTTGTAATATACATGTCTCGTTTTCTAATTCAAAATTCTTACGAAACATATATCCTGAAATAGGCAGTGAAAAGATAACTAGGGACACTATGAATCGTGTTTACCAATATAACGTTTTCCTAAAATATGTATTATTACGTCGCACCCACCGTTATAATAAAAGCCCAACTAATTGCAAGGATTAGCTTGTTCAGAACTTCAGACCTTGTTAAGCCTAAAACCGTCTATATTTTTTTACTTATGACCAAAATTTGTTGTGAGGTTTGAACAGTTGGTTATTTGTTAAATCAAGTGATAAACAATTGGTGATCTAGATTTGTTTAATATAATGGTTTTGCTTAATGTGTTGAGACCATGGGCGGAGACAGGAGAGCGACATACCTAGCGAAAAAAATTATAGCGTAAAATTTTAAAATATATGAGTTTTTATTTTGTAATTTGTTTTTTTTAAAGCCAACTTTGTAGTGTAGTTTTTAAAATTTATCAAAATATGTCATCTCAAACAAAAATTTCTGACTCCGCCTCTGATCGAGACACTTGCTATTTATGTTTCAAACGTATTTATAATGGTCTTTACTTCTAAGGTTTGACTAGCTAACTTACTATAATGGTATCAAGCTTCTTTTTTCTTCTAAAGATATTAAAGCTGATTTTAGTTTTTTTAATAAAATATATAAAACTTAAACATACATTTTTTTTTTTCACACATTGACAAATTTTGAAGGTAGGTGAGACAAAGAACTAAAAAACCTTAAACTCACTTATTCAACACATGCATGAGTCAAAATACATGCTTGCACATGTTATGAATTTTCAAACGATATACATCACTGAGAGATGATTTGTACATCGATATAATAACCAAACTAAATTAATTTCCGTATATATGTCATCACGATCTAACTCTACATATTGCAAAAATGGTCACGATCTATCTAGTCTATGATAGATTAATGTTAGAGTGCAAAGATGAAATAACCAAACATTTCCTAAGAAAAGTATGTGAATGATTTGGTACTTTTCTTTGTAAACTTATAAGTTTATTTGGCAATGACAGCCTACTCGTATTTGAGCCGAAAATCAAACATTACAAGACCGTCACGACCAACTTGCCCCTTTTGATGAATATATATAAACGATGAATGAAATCGCACGTTGGGTACATTTGACATCAAATCCTCATCATGCTTGCGACTTTACGAATCTTTTAAATATGTTGCAATGCCCTTATCTCGTTTAGTCACTCAGAATTCATAGGAAAATTTTATGTCTCAAAATAGGCATTAGAAAAAATGACAATGGACTCTGTAAATCATAATCACCGATACACCGTTTTCCTATAATAGTTAAACTTTTTATTTTGGAACTACTATTAATAGGTATCATTACATCACACCCACCGTTGCATTTAAAAGCCCAACTAATAACTGTGATTACTGATTAGTTGGGAAGAAGGCACAAACCTTATTAAGCCTAAATCCGTTTACATTTTGGGGTCAAGACTCAAGACCAGCTTAAATTAGGCCCAATCTTCAGCCCATTTTTGTGTTCATCATAAATGGGTTAAATTATGCATTGTTTTGTACATGTTACTTTATGTCATTATAGGGTTGACAGGTTCATATATGCAACATTAACTAAACAAACTCTTATAGTTGATACTTGATACGTAAGGTTTTAAAGATCGTTATCTTACTCAGGATCGTTTTCGATTTTGTAAGATCAAAATCGTAAGATCGGATCAGGATACTAAGATCCTACTATAATTTCATTTTCGTAGTAGTCTTTGTAATATTATTCAAATATACAAATTATTATATATCATTAACACATAATTATATGAATTTTTCATTAAAATTTTGTCTTACATTATGAAATGAAATGTTTAAAAAGATTAACATGTTTTCTAAATTTATAAAGCATGATCCATAACTTATTAGTTTTTTAATTTACGATTTGATAAAAGTAAGATCGGATCGGATTAGATTATAAGATCTTATGGTCAAGATCGGGATCTATAAGCTCATAAGTGTGCTAAGATTCTACATAGGATCTTGATCGTTTTTGCTTTATAGTACCGTAAAATCGTAAATTCCTAAAATCAGGATTGAAATCCTGACAACTATGCTTGATAGTGTCAAAAGTATAAACATTACTCGACACTTCTATTACGTGTTAACACATTTTTTACACGAACAAGAAACAAGAGGTACACGCTAAATATTAAGGGGATACCGTGAACGTACACGATATGTTATGATGGAAAAAGTAGCCCTTAAATACTACAGTTAGAGGTGGCAATTGTGCCAAAATTAAAAAAATTTGGCTAATTTGAGCAAATTTGTAAAAGATTTTGGCACATTTAGCTAATTTCTTTTTTTTTAAATGGGCATATATTGCCCATTCAAAAGTTAAATGGACACAAACGGACACATATTTTCTTTCAATTTGAGAACATTACAATTGTTTTTAGGGTGAAGGCTGAATATACGTAACAATCTTTATCAAATTAACCAATATACGTAATATACTTTAATTATTGTCAATATACGTAATATACTTTTGAATAATTACCAATGTACATAACATTGACTGTTTTCCATTTGAAAAAGTTACAATTTTGGTCCTTGCCATTTGCGTTGACTTTCACCGTTTGTCCTTTGATATTTTTTACTTAGAAAAATTACCGTAATGGGCCCTTGACATTTGCGTTGACTTCCACTGTTAGTCCCATGACATTTTAATACACTTTCGTTCGTTTTTCTTTACGTTTTTATACGTTTTTGTCCATTTTTCTTACGTTTTTATCAGTTCTTATCCGTCTTTATCTATTTTCACCCGGTTTTGTCCGTTTTTATGCAATTTCATCCGTTTTTATACGTTTTCATTTGTTTTTCTTACGTTTTCATATGTTTTTATCTGTCTTTATCCGATTTCATCCGTTTTTATACGCTTTCATTCGTTTTCATCCGTTCTTATACGTTTTGTCCATTTTTATACGTTTTCTTATGTTTTCATCCATTTTTATGCGTTTATGTCCGTTTTTATCCGCTTCTATACGTTTTGTCCGTTTTTATTACATTTTCATACGTCTTTATCCGTTTTTGTCCATTTTTAAGCGTTTTCATCCGTTTTTATACGCTTTTTGTCTGTTTTCTTATGTTTTTTATACGTTTTATTCGTTTTATTCGTTTTTATCTATCGTTATTCGTATGAAAACGTATAAAATTGGATGAAAAACGGATAAAAACGTATGAAAATGTAAGAAAATTGGACGAAAGTACATAAAAATAGACAAAACATATGAAAACGAAGAAAAACGCATAAAACAAATAAAAACGGATGAAAACGGATAAAAACATATGAAAACATTTAAAAGTGGACAAAACCTTATAAAACATATGAAAATGGATAAAAACGTATGAAAACATAATAAAAACGGAGGAAAGCGTATAAAAACAGATGAAACGGATAAAGAGAGATAAAAACGGATAAAAACGTATGAAATATAAGAAAAACAGACGAAAGCGTCTGAAAATGGAAAAAACGGATAAAAACGTATGAGAACTAATGAAAACGGATGAAAGCGTATAAAACGAAAAAAAAAGTATAAAAACGAAAAACGCATAAAAATGAATAAAAACGTATGAAAATGTATAAAAATGGACAAAAACGTATAAAAACGAATGAAACCGGATAAAGACGGATAAAAACGTAAGAAAAATGAACGAAAGCGTATAAAAACGGATGAAACGTATAAAAATGGATGAAAACAGATAAAAACGGATGAAAGCGTATAAAAATGGATAAAGACGGATAAAAATGTATGAAAAGATAAAGAAAAACGGACGAAAGCGTATTAAAATGTCAAGGGACTAATAGTGGAAGTCAACGCAAATGTCAAGGTACCATTACTGTAGTTTTTTAAGTAAAAAAAATATCTAAGGACTAACGGTGAAAGTCAAAGCAAACGGCAGGGACCAAAACTGCAACTTTTTTAATATTAATCTCTCAATGTTACGTATATTGGTAATTATTTAAAAGTATATTACGTACATTGACAATAAAAAAAGTATGTCACGTATATTGGTTAATTTGATAAAGTTTGTTACGTATATTTAGCCTTCACCCTTGTTTTTAAAGAAAAACTTATAGATAAAATTGTTAATACAAATAAGCCGTAAAAACGTTTATTTATATTGTACGATCTTCTAATATTTTGTCGATAACAAACGTAAAATCATTTTAACGAAACAAATAAAATACGTAAATAGTTTGAGCCAATAGTTTACTAACACACTTACATTTTCATATAAAATACTAAACAAGTAATAGTGTTTATATCTTATAGAAATACATATGTATAACAACTAGTGTTTACATAATATGGAAATGGTGTATATATTGTAATGGGTAAAAATCTTAGTACTTGACCCATTGACTAGATACATTAAACATTGTTGGGTAAAACCCAAAGTCCATGACCCATACCCATGGAGCTTGATCCATAACCCATGACCCATTGTATGACATCATGCATGAAGTCATGTTGGGTATTATCCATGATCCATGACCCAAGACCCATGACCCAATGTCTAGATACATTGCATCTTGTATAACCCATGGTTCATAACCCGGTTTGCAACCCAAAATCCGGACTTAAGCTGACCCAGCTGCCGGATCCCTTGGATTGCAATAGCCGGATCCCTCTGGGGAGGGATCTGTGGGAACCGGGGAACTGTAGAGGAAATTGTCTATAAACAGTGAGTCATTTCTCTCTTGCAACTCATCCTTTTTACACATACTCTCTCTTAGTATTGTAAACTCTCTAACCTTAGATCCAAAGGATCTTTCTATGTAGTTTTGTGTTTGTGTGATTCCCTACGTTCCTCTTAAAGGCGAGATCACCACCTCTTGAAGTCGAGCAAGTTCAAGTCCATGAGTTGCCAAGCTTCGTCATCATCAAGACTACTGAAGTTATCTTGTTGATAGTTCTTTCCTCCCTCCTAGAAGTGTTGTGATGAAGGCATTAGTGAAAGGTGTCAAAGGGTCGTGTTGAAGGCATTAGTGAAAGGTGCCGAAGGGTCGTGTCAAAGGCATTAATGAAAGGTGCCGAAGGGTCGTGTCAAAGGCATTAATGAAAGGTGCCAAAGGGTCGTGTCGAAGGCATTAGTGAAATGTGCAAAGGGTGTACAATCGATATGGTGCATCGATGTACAAGATAGTTAGTTTGGGATAAAGGATATCGATATCCTTTATGATTGTTGTAATAAGGAGTTTGTCTCCTTTGGGATAGTTGTGTATTGGTATAGTGTTGGGTAGTAGTTCCTCCTTTGTAATGGAACTCGGTATCTAGCCTTGTACCGGATAAAGTGTAGGCGACGTTGTGATAGGTTTGGTTCTAGCTCGTGGAAGAACCCGGTGTCTAGCCTTGTACCGGATAAAGAGTAGGCGACGTTGTGAAGGCTTCTCCGCCACATTAAGGAGCTTGTGTTGTGTAGTGCTTACGAACTCTCGAGTGCGAAACTTGGGAAGTGGAGTATAGAAAGGAAGGTGTCCTTGTAGCCGAACCACTATAAATACTCGCGTCGTGGTTTTGTGTCTCTTACTCTTTATCTTTGCATTACTTATTTATATGCTTATCTATCAACATCCAACACACACATTAAAATAGATTGACATAAGTCGATCTAAATAGTTTAAAACAAAGTTTTAATCGGTAAAACTATTCAACCCCCCATTCTAGTTTTCCACAAAAATATTTAATCTTTAAAATATAAATGAGATGTTACGTTTGAGGAATTTATTTCGTCATTTTAAGTCTTTTCTAAAACGATTCGTATAACATGCGCACGTTTGACCCGTTCCCGTTTAGCCAAATGTTTAACTTCAAGTAAATGTTTAACTTCAAGTAAATGTTTTACTTCAGTAAATGTTTAACTTCAAGACAATCTAGAAATAAATTTAGTAACTCTAACTCAAGCTCCCTCTGGATTTGACAATATTTTATGTGTTTCTTCACCAGTGAAACATGTATATTGCTCCCACTTGATTCATCAATGAGAAAGTGAAACATGTATATTGCTCCCACTTGATTCATCAATGAGAAAAAGCAAGTATCAAGTTCTACTATATAGATGATAGAATCTATATTCACCATTTTTTCAGCTTAAAAATGGGTCATGCAATTCCTCCCATATTGGCTTACAATACTACAAAAGCATGTAACACCAAAGTGTATTTATACGGATAAGACAAGATAATGCTAGGGTTTTTCCTCACCATGTTTGCGGTTACTTGATATTTTTATTTTCGAATAATTAAATACATCGACGCATTTAAGATGTTGATAATTGGTTAACATGTAGAAAAACATGTTCTTTAGTTATCCAAATATCTTTCATGTTTCAAAAGTTTTAAAACCGAAGCTAGGGTTGTAAACACAGTTGTAGGCATAAAATATGCAACCATACTTAACCATAATTCATTGTGGTTTCATGAGTGATGATGCATTTAGTTTGATTAGACTTGAGAAATTTCAAGTGTTCCTATTCTAGCTTTCCCTTATTATGAAAAAGGATAGTGTTTTTTTTTTTTTTTTTTTTTTTTTTTTTTTTTGAAGAAATAATATTAGTTGCATATATATACATATTCTAGCTTTTCTTTAACAAGAAAAAGGATAGAAACAATTACTCTTTCTTTCAAGAAAGAAAACTAATTTGTTTCTCTTATAAAATGATCAAACTTTTGTTTCTATTAGATGTTTCATTAATTCTATTAATAAAATTATTATTATTTTAATACTAAGAATCCTTTTATAAATACCATACCATAGTTTTATAATAATAAAACACATATTTAATAAAGGGTTAAGATCCGTTCGTCTTTCATTATCACATCAGTTAATCTGTTAACAATAATGAACTTGATGGGTAGATGATTCATCATCAATTGTATTACATGTACAACTTTTAAATGCCTATGGAACTTTAGACGATTCATCATCAAAACTGGCATGTTTCGTTTCATCCTTGCTCCGGGTTAACGATCTCACCTCTTAACTCGATTAAGTCATCTAGTATAAAGACATAGCAAAATATTTCTAGGTCTCACGCTTAGAAAATAATCACTCAGTGGTTTATAATTCAACTATGTCTCACAGTCAAAAAATAAAACGGTTATTTTTATAAAGGATGACACGACTTAAAATTTAAAAGGGTATTATATAGTTAATGTTGATAAAAAAAACAATTTTAGCAAAATTATAGTGTTATGAATACAATATTCGCCTCACTAACTTTTGTTTTATGTGTCAAGTTGCAAAATTTTAAATGGCCATATAAGATATAGGCAACAAAATTAAGTAATGCATAAAAGGAACAAATAAGCATAATAAACAAGTAAACAAGATTATTTATTATCAAAGATTATATTTTTAAGTTTCAAACCAAATATTTAATCTTTACGTCATGTTTTATTTATAGACTAAAAGTATTATCAAATAATAGTATGTTAACAAATAAAACACGTAAGCAGTCATGCAAAATAATTACGATTTAATTACTCAAATAGACCAAAAGAATGTTGATTTCCAGCTTATAGACGCTCGGCTTTTTTTTCTTCCTAATAGTGGATTCGAACAAAATTAAAGTGAAGTCGAGCAAAAAAAAATCGTGCAGTCGAGCAGTCTATATTTGATTTTTTTTTTCAAACATAGACCATGATCCGTGCAGTAGATAAAAATTTCGCTTGATCTACATAAGTCATTAACCCAATAATGACTAATAACCAAAGCCTATTCTCATTAGCCATATGAGAATTAAAAGACAAGTTAGAGCACAATAAACTACTACCATAATAAACTCCTACTGCATTAAGATTTCATGTTAATCATGTAAGATTTAAACAATAGTAAAAAAATTCTATTTTTGTGACTCAACTGATGCGTTGACTTCAGGGGCCAAGAACTCCCATAAGGATTCTTCCCAAATGAAGCACTATAAAGTTGTAGCCCTACGTGTCTAGTATATGCCTCTGAAATTTCAAGAAAAACGGCCTAGTAACGAAGCGGTAAATCCCATTTTTCTACAGGTGCGCAAGTCTAAAAAAAACAGCATATATATAACACTTTTAATGGTAAAGTTTTAGGTTTTTTTTATCATAGATTTGCATAATTAGAACATATCAAACACAAAATATCATAATAATAACTCATATAGGATGGTCCATGGTGGAAGATGCATGTCTTGACTATGAAAAAAATCAAAAAAACACACGCAATTTTTAAGAAAAAAAAAATGCTAAAAACACCTAAAAATACAACTTTTAAGCAAACAAGATGTATATGTTCATGTAAAACTTTTATATTTTATTTAATGATTATCAAATCTTATGTTTTTAATCTAAATCAATAAACCCTAAATCATAATTTTATTAAAAACGAAATAAAGATACAACCTTTTTACATAAAGACATGATAATCCCATAATTAAATCATAAAATGCTTTGAAATCATTGCTAGTGTCTAATGGTTTCTTTTTTTTTTCTTTTTTTTTATATATATAATTTTAAAATACTATACATTCAATATTATATCAAAAATAACGAAAGCAAGTAAAAAAACACCAAAATGGATCATATGATTTATGCAATTAATCACGTAAATAAATAAGAGTTACCAATCTTATTTGTGCGATCGATATGATCACCAGCAAATGCATTAACTTCGACTGGCCAGAACTCGATCAAGAAATCCTCAAAAGCAAAAGCTTCATTCTAAGAAGTTGTAGCCCCATGTCTTGAGAACCTACAGTTTAAATATCATTAAAAACGGACAAGTAACGAATCCGAAAAATCTGTTTTACCACAGGTATGTAAAGCTGTCCGAATTTAGTGTTGTCAGAAGAAACTCCAAGGAATCAAAGTAGATTTCCTCTTCGGTTGATCCACATTACGCGTCCACAACACTCACGGAATGCTAGTCCAACACCTTAATTAGAGACCACCTTTTACCTCCTTGAATCGTGCAATAGAAAAAGCAAAACCGAAAACCCTTTAGGGTTTTTGGTTGTTGGTCGACTACACCAAGAAGAGAGGAGAGGAGAAAGTTAGGGATTAATGTTGTGTTAGGAGGTTATAGTATTTATAATTAAATCCCACATCCTCAACATTAAACTTGGTGAACAAGTATATTAATAAATATTTAACTAATTATTTATTAATTCACTATTTATAAATACACTATTTAATCAAATGTAAAATACATTTTGGTGTTAATTAATATAAGTACATCATTTATATTATAAACTAAAGTGTTTAAGTGTATTTGTGTGTGACCCCTAAAGCTCACGTACACTTAGCCATATGATTATATATTATGCCAAGAGCATATTCCAACAGCAATGTCATTTATAATGTGTGAGAAAAATTATTACAGATCGGATCAAAGATGGCTTAGATGACATTCTTAGTAATAACCAATCGATGTTCATTTTGGGCCGTAGTATCTCGGATAGCATTCTTTTAACTCAAGAGTTAATGCATAATTATCACTTGAATAGAGGCCCTCCGAGATGTGCTTATAAAATTGATATTCAAAAAGCGTATGACACGGTTAGTTGAAGTATTTTGGAGGATATTTTACAAGGCTTCGGTTTTCATGAAAGTATGATTCAATGGATTATGACTTGTGTTTCTAGTACGTCATTCTCTATCAATGTGAACAGTGAGTTGCATGGATATTTCAAAGGAAACGTGGTTTGCATCAAGGAGATCCAATGTCACTATACTTGTTTATGTTAATAATGGAGATTCTTAACCTTATTTTGAAACGTAGGGTTCGTGAAGATGGTATGTTCGTGTATCATAACAAGTGTAGCAAGCAAAAGATTATTAATATTTGTTTTGTAGACGACTTGATAATGTTTGCTCATGGAGATGTTGATTCGGAAAAAGCTATCATGGAGGCTTTAGAAGAGTTTAATGGCGTGTCCTTTTGTAACGTGCTTAGAAGTGTGAAGACCTCGATCCTACAACTTATCTCTTTTGAGGAATGAGTTCTTCCTATTAAGTATTTGGGGTTCCTCTAATCTCATCTAGACTCCTCTACAAGGATTGTAAAGTCTTTGTGAAGCGTGTTCAAAAACGTGTTGGAGATTGGAAGAATAAATGGTTGTTGTTTAATTTGCTGTAAGGTTGCAACTTTGTTGCAACTGGTTCTCTTTGTTCTCTCGCCAGTGCATGGTTACTGGGCATCCGATTATATCCTTCCATCAGGTATTATTCATGACATTGAGCAAATTTTATGTGGTTTTTTACGGTGCTAATTAAGGGGAAATGAAACGGGGCAAGGCGAAAGTCTCATGGGACAATGTTTGTCTCCCTGAATTAGAAGGTGGTCTTGGAATTCGTAAATTAGGTAATGCTTTGATGACATCTCATATTTGGAAGTTGTTATCTAATAAAGAATCCATGTGGGGTTCGATGGATTGTTCGTATAAGCTCAAACATAGGAGCTATTGGGACATTAAGCTGGCCTCGAATGTGAGTTGGGGGTGGAGGAAATTGTTAATACAAATATCGTCATTAAACGTTATTTATATTTTTGATCTTTGCCTAAGTTTTGTTAATGACAAAAGTAAATTTAATTTATAAAAGCTTAAAGCTTGTCAAGTTTAATAGATATTAAAACAAGCTTTCTCAAACAATATATTCATCATTCAAGCATTTACATTTGTGATTAGTGACATCTTGATATGACTCTAATCATTATGTATGATAGTAGTTTTTAGAATGTGTTAGGTTCTTAAAACCAAACACTACTTAAGCATTTGCATATTTCTAAAAATAGAAATACAACATATGACATCATGTTATGCATCATGGAAATCATTGGAAGATTTCATTAGATATTTTGTGTGGATTTGTACTCTTCATATCTTGCACAATCTCACTTAGATATAGTTGACTTTAGCATGATTTGATATCTTGGCTGTCAGAACCCCACGGTACCAATTTGGTACACGGGTGGAGGGTTCCGCGGTCCGTGGACGCTCCTGTCCATTTTGGCTATAAATAGCAATGCCAAGCCAAGTAGTTTTCTCATCCCTTTCTAACATACTCTCATACATATCTTCTCTCTAACCTTTCTAACTCAGTTTCATATCATATTAGTGATCTCTTTTGTAGCAAAGAAGATCAAGTCATATTCAAGCTTCAACGAGAAGTTGGAAGTCTTGTTTGTTTAGTGTTGTATGATCTAGTGTTGATCCATACTTCATTGTTGTATCAAACCATCATAATCTTGTGAGTGTGAGTGGTTAGTATTTTAGTCCTCAAAATACACTGTGTGTGGGAGTAGTTGTACCCTTGGAAAGAACTCGACATCTAGCTTAGTGTCGGAAATAGTGTAAGCGAAGTGTAAAGGTTTTCTCCGCCGGTGAAAGGAGCTTGTTTACTAGTGAAGTTAAACTCTCGAGTGTGAGACTCGGGGAGTGGAGTAGGGCAAGGAAAAAGAGTCCTTGTAGGCCGAACCACTATAAACAACTTGTTGTGGTTTGATCATTTCTTTCCCTATTTACTTATTATACATTGCTTGCATATTTCATTAACATACTCAAGATCAATATCAATTGATCTTTCAATAAGTTTCAAAACAAAGTTTTTAATTGGTAAACTATTCAACCCCCCTTCTAGTTTTCTACAATTGGTATCAGAGCCTCGTTGCTCAAGAATTTCTAAAATAACTTGTATTTTATAAACTTGAAACGATTCATGGATTCTGAAAATTTTAAAGAAGGGCAATCTATGCAAAGACCACCACTCTTTGAAACCAATGGATTTATCTATTGGAAAAACCGTTTTGAAACATATGTAAAATCAAAAGATATAGATCTTTGGTTTATTATTGTTAAAGGAGATTTTAGTTCTACAACAAAGGATATTTCCGTTGATGAACAAAAGAAATTAGTTGCTAAAAATAATGAAGCTAAAATGATGCTTTATAATGCTTTACCTAGAAAAGAATATGAAAGAATTTTTATGTGTGAAACCGCCAAAGACATTTGGGAATCTTTAATTGTTACACATCAAGGTAATTCACAAGTCAAGGATAACAAAATTGATCTTCTTGTTTAACAATATGAACAATTTGTTATCCCTGAAGATGAAACCATTGATTGTGGCTTTGCTCGTTTCAACACTATCATTACATCACTTAAAGCACTTGATGAATCTTTTCGTAGTAAGAACTTTGTCAGGAAATTTCTTAGAGCACTCCATCCCAAATGGAGAGCTAAAGTGACCGCTACTGAAGAATCAAAAGATCTCTCAATAATGTCACTAGACGAGCTAATTGGCAACCTTAAAGTTCACGAAATGGTAATGGAGAAAGATTCGGAGATCATCAAAGGAAGAAAGGAGAAGATCAAATCCGTTGCTCTAAAAGCAAAGGCGAAATCAAGCGATGATGATGAATCTTGTTCCGGTAGTGAAGATGAGGAGTATGCCATGGCCGTTAGAGATTTCAAGAAGTTCTTTAGAAGAAGAGGAAAGTTTGTAAGACAACCTCGAGAAGAAAAGAAGCCATTCCGAAAAGATCGGGATGATAAGAAGAGTAAAGGTGAAAGAAAGTGTTTTAGATGTGGTGATGCAAGTCATCTCATAGGAGAATGTCCCAAGCCACCTAAAAGCAAAACTCAACGAGCTTTTGTAAGTGGTGCTTGGAGTGATAGTGAAGACGATGAAGAATCAAGCAAGGAAGAGATCGCTCTAATGGCACATGAGTCAAATGAGGTATGCTTGAAAGTTGGATTGGAACCTGATGAATGGATAAAAGATAGTGGATGCTCACGACACATGATGGGCAACAAAAGTCTCTTCTCATCATACCAAGAGTATGACGGAGGTAATGTCACTTTCGGTAGCAATCTCAAAAGCAAAATCATTGGCAAAGATACGATTGCTCATAACTCCCTAACTATTGAAAATGTTGCTCATGTGGATAGGTTAGGATTTAATCTACTTAGTATTAGCCAACTATGTGATAAAAAGTATAAAGTACTATTTGATGAAAATGGTAGTAAAATACTAAAAGATGGTATCACCATAGCTAAAGGAGTTAGGAAAAATAACATATACGTCATGAAAATAGATAAAACATATAATGACAAACTTTGCTTAACAACATTAGACGATAGCTCATCTCTTTGGCATAGACGCTTAGGTCACGCTAATATGAGACTTATACAAAACCTATCTTCAAAAGAGTTGGTTAGGAATTTACCAAAACTAAAATATGACCAACACTTTTGCGACGCTTGCAAAATTGGTAAACAAACACATAGTAGTCACAAATCTAAAAATATGGTGTCCACATCTAAGTGTCTAGAATTATTACATATGGACTTGTTTGGACCATCCGCTATAAGAAGCTATGGAGGCAACTTATACACTTTGGTCATAGTAGATGATTACTCAAGGTTTACTTGGACGTTATTTTTGAAAACCAAAAATGAAGCTTTTGATAAATTTGAAATACTTAGCAAGAAAATTCAAAATCTTCTAGGTGTCAAAATTGTGTCGATCCGAACGGATCATGATCGTGAATTTGACAACGAAACTCAATTTGGAAACTTTTGTGATACAAATGGTATAACACATAACTTTTCCGCTCCACGAACACCTCAATCAAAAGGAGTAGTAGAACGTAAAAATAGAACAATTCAAGAAATGAGTAGAACCTG
>BPTQ01000003.1:153673530-153732691 GCA_019973895.1 Chrysanthemum seticuspe | reverse complement strand
GAACTCAAACTTCTGTACTACACCAAAGAGTTTCAGCCATTTTGGCCCTCCAACTCGTTGTATGTGAAGAAACAATTATTTGGGTAATTCCTTTCGTGAAAATTGTAGGTAAACTTTATTAAATTTCAGTATTCGTGTACGTATTCGTTCATTATAAGATTATCTAAGTTCAGATCGATGGCCACGTATTCAAAGTAGTATCAGTTAAGGAAGAACAACTAATATTGGAACACGTTGTTCGGATCGAAACAAAGATCTATGATGTGGTAAAAGCAGGTAAAACAAAGCTTTCTGGGTAAAACAAGGTTAATATCAAACTAGAAACCTTAATGGGTTTATTAACAAAGAAGTGTATGTTGCTCAACCTCCCGGTTTTACCGACTTTGAGAAACCACATCATGTCTTCAAACTCAAGAAAGCATTATACGGCCTTAAACAAGCACCTAAAGCTTGGTACGACCGTCTTAAGACTTTTCTTATTGATAACAAATATACTATGGGATTAGTAGATAATACTCTTTTTACCAAGAAAAAGGAATCACAAATCATTATTGTTCAAATATACGTTGATGACATTATATTCGGATCAACTTGTCAAGAACTATGTGATGATTTCTCTAAAATCATGCATGACGAGTTTGAAATGAGTATCATGGGTGAGTTAAACTTCTTTCTAGGACTTCAAATTAAACAACTAGAAGATGGTATTTTCTTTAACCAATCTAAATATATAAAAGACATGCTTAAGAAATTTGGTCTTGAAGATTCCAAACCAACTAAAACACCCATGTCATCGGACACTAAACTCACCAAGGACGAAGAAGGTGAATCCGTAGATAACACTAAATATAGAGGAATGATTGGTAGCCTACTCTATCTTATGGCTAGTAGACCCGACATTATGTTTAGTGTTTGTCTATGTGCTCGCTTTCAAGAAAACCCAAAGGCATCACACTTAGAAGCCTTAAAAAGGATTTTTAGATATATTAAGGGAACAACGTGTTTAGGATTATGGTATCCCAAAGGAACGGGTATAGAAACCATAGTGTATGCCGTCTCGGATCATTCCGGTGATTATGTCGATAGAAAAAGTACAAGTGGTATTTGCACTTTTGTTGGACATTGTCTCACCTCATGGTTTGCAAAGAAGCAAACGGCTTTAGCCATCTCAACTACTGAAGCCGAATACGTCTCAGCCGGAAAAGCATGTCAACAAGCTCTTTGGATGAAGCAAGCTCTCGTAGTGTTAGGAATTAGAAATTCCAGGTATTAAAGAGTCGGTCACCTCAAGTATATGTAATCGTTAGAAAGCTCGTAGTCGTAGTTCTTTTAAGTTAAGTAGTATTTAGTTATGTAACACCGTGGAGGACGGACGGGTCTTTACCCACTGTATGCCTGATCCACAGCCCGATGTGTGGCGATTTATGTAAGACTATAAATACTCTCTACCTCCCAAGGTAGAGAGTTGGAGCTCATAATAATATCTTTCACTTTCTCTCACTAAGTTCCCTAAACCTCTAACTTTCTCTCTCTAGAATTCCACTTATATGCCACCTTGTTGTTATGGTTTGATGTGTATGTGAAAACTAATATCTTACAAATGGTATCAAGAGCCATGGTTAGATCATATCTTGCACATCTTTGGATTTCTAGTGGTTTTTAGGTGGTTTTTGAGTTTGAAAAAGTTTAGGGGTTTTTGCATCATTTGGTTGATTTCTCGGGTTAAAGTTTGGATTTTGTTAGTACTTTTATGTTTAGAATCATCACAAGTGTGTAGGTTATCATTTCGTAAGCTTAAATCATCTTGGTTGGGTTGTTTTTGGATTGAAAAGTGATGTTTATGTGGTTTTTTCATGCTAGCGACTTAACTCACGGACTAGTTTCTTCGTAGCGACTTGCTTTACAAATTTGTAGCGAGTTACAGTTCTAAACCTAGCGACTTAGATCTAGCGATTTACAGTACGAGTAGTGGACTCTCCACTACGGGTAGCGACTTGGTGATAGCGACTTGGTCTGTAGCCAGTTGCTCTTTAGTGACTTGTATCTTTAGCGACTTGAGTAGCGAATTGCTGCCAAAATTTTGCTAGCGACTTGAGGCTTAGCGAGTTACTACTTAGCGACTTGCATTTGTCTAACGACTTGGGACTCTAGCGACTTAGTGGTGTAGCGAATTAAGTGTTAGCGACTTAGTGCATTATCTTCTAGCGACTTAGTGCATTATCTTCTAGCGATTTGAGTGATTGTTTACGGTTTTCTCTTGATTTAGTAAAATCCCGTGAAAGAATCTATTTCCCGGTTTAATCATAGAGTTATAAAATCCCGTATAATCTGTTAACATGTCTACCAACGTTCCTACTATCATCTCCACTGTTGCCGAGGATGTTCAAGCTGCTGGCTCAGATACTCGTCCACCCATGCTTGACAGAACTGACTACGATTCTTGGGCTCAACGAATCAGATTGTATTGCCTTGGAAAGGAAAATGGTGTCAACATTCTCAAATCCATTGATGAAGGACCATATCGAGTTGAGACGACTAGAGACATACTTGATACTAATGAAGATGGTACTCCTGTTTACGGAATGGACAGACTTAAGATGTATGATGAGCTTGATGATAAGGATAAAAAGAGATTCGATGCAGATATCAGGGCTTCAAACATTGTTCTTCAAGGTCTTCCTAAAGACATCTACAAGCTGATCAATCATAACACTGATGCAAAGGCAGTTTGGGATAATGTTAAGATGCTTCTCTCAGGTTCAGAATTAACTATGGAAGACAGAGGATCCCAACTATATGACGAATTTGAGCACTTCAAGATGAAACCAGATGAGAATGTCTATGAGTACTATGTTAGATTTCATAAGTTAGTGAATGACATGAGGAACATCAGAATGACTATGCCTAACATTCAGCTGAACTCAAAGTTTGTGAACAACATGAATCCCGAATGGCACAAGTTTGTCACCGCTGTGAAGCTCACTAAAGGATTGAAGAATACAAACTATGAGCAACTCTATGCCGTCCTCCTTCAGAATGAGAGACATGCTATGTTTGAAAAATTGATTCTCAATCAATTCAAAACCAACCAGGGAGAGACAAGCTCGTCTAATGACTCAACAGCTTTCTACTCAAACATCGGAATCACAACCAAAGCATCACAAGTCATACCCTTGGGTAATGGTAATCACAAACTCATTCCTGATCCTATGTTCAAACAAGCTGATGCTGATGCACACGTGGGTAACTTCATTAATCAACTAGCTCTTCTCATTAGTCAAAACATGAATTCTCTCCCACAAACCAACAACAACCTCAGAACAGCGTCTAACCCACACAATCAAGCCACTGTTAAAGATGGAAAGATCGTGGTGCAACCAGTTCAGGAAAGACAGTATGAACAGGGAAGAGGTGGAGCTGGGAGAGGTTATGTTGGCAACCAGAATCGAGGAAGGAATGGTAACCAAGGTCAAGCTAAGCCAATCAAATGTTATAACTGTGGTGGTGAGGGACACATTGCAAGGAACTGCACATCTCCAAAGCGTCCACAGAATGCTGATTACTTCAGAGATAAGATGCTGCTGGCACAAGCTCAGGACAATGGTGCTGCTTTGGATGAAGAGGAATTGCTGTTTCTTGCTGAGGGCAATGCCAAGACCTATGATGCAGATGTGGATGAGCAGCCTATTCAGGAGATAGGTCACAATCATCAGAATGCCTTTCAAGTCGCTGACTGTGATGCATACGACTCTGATGTGGATGATGGACCTACGGCACACACAATTTTTATGGCTAGCACTTCTCCAATGGTTTCTCCCAAGGTCTCTTCTTCACCACTAGCTGGCCCATCCCATGACAAGCTCATCTCAGAGGTATTAAAACTATACGATAATGCTGATGTGCAACAGATGCATGACAAAGTACAATCAACTGAAACTTTTGAATCAAATATTGAAAATATGGGTAATATCGATATTGTCCCATATGATCAATATGTGAAACAAAGTGAAAGTGAAGTTGTACCAAGTGATGCATCTTCTGCAGTCAACAATGACTATGTTTTTGATGAATACACTGCATGTGCCCCTGATGATTCTGTAATTTCTGAACTAAATGCCTATAAAGAACGTGTTGCTATTTATGAACAACGTGCTAAATTTGAGTTGACCACTCGTGAGCAGGAAATGGATGACCAAGTGAGTACAGTAATTAGAAAAAGTAAGTTTAGAGAAGAAGTATTGAAACAAGAATTAAATTCCTTGCAAGAAAAACTTTCTAAAACAGCTAAGCAAAAACAAGAACTTCAAGAAAATGTGAAAATGCTTAAGCAAGAATTTAATGCAAAGGAATCAAAACTCTTGAGAGATTTTTCTAATCTGAAAACTTTGAAAAACAAACTTGAAAACAAGTTGTACATACAAGGAAACACCATTCAGACTGCTCACATGGTCACTAAACATCGAGTCTTAAGCGATAAGCATAGCATTCCCCTTGTTGAGGAACCAAATCCAGAGGTAATTAAAAAGGCTAGAAATGCTCATAAGGTGCTTTATGATGGTAATGAAATCCTTAAGCCTAGGCAGAAACCTAGTTGCGTTGAGTGCACTGAGGAAGATAAGAAATCAAATGAAATCACTAGGGAAAAGATGAATAAGAAACAAAATGATCCCAAATGCAAAGAGAAAAAAATAATTATCACTCCTCATGACTACAAGAAGGAAAACTGGATTTCCTTGAACAAGTTTAAGCCTCAGACATTGTTGACTCCCGAACAAGTCTTCTGGAAAAAGGATTTAGATAAACAGAAAGCGGAAAATATTGTTGAAATAAACCCTCCCCTTTGGAAAATGCCTAGAGCGACTGTGTATCCTCCTAATACACCAATGCATCTTGTACCTAGAACAATTGCCACCAAAAGCAAGACACTAATTAGCCAATACGTTATATTTCAACTATTTGTTGATTTTGAAAAAACTTGCAAGAAATGGATCACACCCACTGGTATAACTGAAGGAGAAAGGGGTTTTGAACAAATGAAAGAATGTTATTTAACTGAGGTCATGCCTTTCTTTAAACTTCTGAAAGATCACTTTGAGAGTCTTAAAAAGGGGGTAGAATCTGATATCAAGGGAATGGAAAAGGAATTTGATGCAATGGTAGTTGAAGTTAGTGATTATGAGCGTGCACTAAAATATAATGAGATTGAGAGGAAGAACTTGCATACCTTAAATGAGACTCTTATTACTGAATGTATTGCTCAAGATATCTTTTTCACTGCTTCAAATTGCTCTATTAATGTTTCCCAATTTCATGAACTATCTCTTGACCTGAAAGTCTCTCATGATCGTGTCATTGAGCTTGAAAAAACTAATTCTAAACTAAACGAGAAAATTGAGCTGGATGATCACGACAATTTGGTTAAACATTTTTCTAAACTAGAAGTTGAGCATTTTAATTTACAACTGAAATATCAACATCTTAAAGAAAATGTCAAAACTTCAAATATCAAGACATCATCAGATGCTCCAGAGTTTGATGCAGTTTTTCAAATTAACAAACGTGATGAACAGATTCAAGCTCAGTGCAACACGATCAGAAAGTTGAAAGCCCAAATTTCTCAATTAAAGGGTCAAACGAACAATATGACAGGCTCCCAAATGCCTCCTCCCTTAGATTCTCAGAATTCTCAAACGTTTCATCTTCAAAACCTAGTAAATGCTTTACAAAAGGAAAACGAAAGTTTTTTGGAAGAAAACGAAAAGGTTAAACGTCATTTCAATGAGTTATTTGAATCAATTAAGGTCAATCGTAACAAAAACAACGAACAAATAGCTTCATTGCAAAAGGAAATTGAGAATCTGAAGAGTCAGGTAAAAGGGAAAATGCCAATGACCAATGGGGAGAGTGGTGGATCAAAGGTTCACTCTTGTAATAAATATGCTTTGTCTGTGACTTATGTCCCTCCTCATCTAAGGAACAACAAACTTGCTATTCAAACATACTTCTCATCCCTTAAGGATTGCCTAGAATGTCTGCGTGAGATTGTTGAAGAGGATAAGTTAGAGAAACCTCATGATAATGCAATTGGACATGCATGCTTATATGCCAAACGATCTCAAGAAATCTTAGAATGCTTGATCACAATATGCCCAAAGTCATTAGGTGAGAGAGTTAATCCTTTGATTCCATGCTCGATGCCTAATGCCAAGCATGATATGCACTCGATTCCCAATGTTTTGAATATGAACCGTAGTGTGCCTTTAAGAGGTTCAGATTCTAGATCTGTCAATGCTAAGAAAGAGAACTCAAGTGTGCCTTCTAGGAGTGCAAATCTCAGTACCTCTAGTTTTAAGAATGTGAACCGTAGTGCACCTGCATGTAGTTCAGATCCCAGCACATCTAAACAGGTAATGCAAAGAGTAGTAAAACCAACTAATGTTCCCATTCCCTCTACAGGAGTAATCAGTGACATTAAAGGGAGCAGGTCAAAGTCTCAAGACAATACAAGGAATGATAGGACCTCGCAAGCTAAGAATGTGCACTGGAAAAGAGTAGAAGAACAATCTAGGAACTTTAAGTTTGAATCGAATAAAACGAATCGTGTTGATTCTAGTATTAGCCATAGGCGTACTGTAATTAATTCGAATTCTGATACTATTTGCAAACCTTGTACTGATGTCTGCTTGAATTCTGTTTCTAATCATGAATGTGGTGTTAATGTTCTGCCTAATGATGTTAATTGTCCAGTTAATATTGTTAATGCTAAAATTCATGCTAAGAAGGCTAAAAGGCAAAAACGAATGAAAGTTAGAAAACAGTGGAAACCCACAGGAAGAACATTCAGTAAAATAGGCTTCTATTGGATACCTGTTGGTCATAAGACTAATCAGATAATGCCCACTAGAAAATGGATGCATACTGGTAGAACTATTCCTTTAAGAAGTGATCACACTGTGAACAGGGCTAATACAGACACTAGTACTGCATCTATTCACAATGATTCCATTGCCTCACTTTCTGATATGAATGCTTCTATTTCTGATGTGGGTGTTCCAACCATTGTAACTAACCAAATGGAACCCATTCTTGCATGGGGATCCCAATTATCCAGTTATCCATTCCTGTCTGTGTTCAACTGCAGATCGTTCAAATCGTTCTGTGGTACCTGGACTCAGGCTGTTCCAAGCATATGACTGGAGACCGGTCGCGGCTCATGATCTTCGTGAGCAAATTCATCGGGACTGTTAGATTTGGTAATGATCATTTCGGTGCTATTATGGGTTATGGAGATTATGTTGTTGGTGATAGTGTCATCTCTAGAGTTTACTATGTGGAAGGTTTAGGACATAATCTGTTCTCTGTCGGTCAATTCTGTGATTCTGATCTAGAAGTAGCCTTCAGAAAACATACCTGCTTTGTTAGAAATCTTAATGGTAAGGAACTGTTAAAAGGAACTCGTGGCTCAAATCTTTACACCAT
Organism: Chrysanthemum seticuspe; assembly: GCA_019973895.1. Classification (NCBI taxonomy): domain Eukaryota; kingdom Viridiplantae; phylum Streptophyta; class Magnoliopsida; order Asterales; family Asteraceae; genus Chrysanthemum; species Chrysanthemum seticuspe. The sequence continues at coordinate 153,725,212 of BPTQ01000003.1, read as the reverse complement.
CTCTATCGATGACATGATGAGGGCCTCTCCAATCTGCTTGTTATCAAAGGCTTCTGTTAGGAATTAGAAAATTCCAGTGCTGAAAGAGTCGGTCACCCCAACTATTATCTAGCATAAGTTAGCTCGTAGATTGGTCATTAGTTACGGTTTATGTAGTTAGTTAATAGTGTAAAATAGTTTAGTGCAACACCGTGGAAGAAGGTCGGGTCTTTACCCACTGTATCCCTGATCCACAGGCCGTCAGGAGGTCGTTTAGTTTGTAACCTATAAATACCCTCTACCTTGCAAGGTAGAGGGTTGGATGTTCTTGGATAATCTAATATTCCACAAGTTTCTCTCACTAGAATGTCCCACTCTTTCTCTCTCTAAAACCATCTATGTGCTCATGTGTTAATGTTATGATGTGTAAGTGAAAAGTTAATATCTCACAATTGGTATCAAGAGCCATGGTTAGATCATATCTTGCACATCTTTGGATTTATAGTGGTTTTTAGGTGGTTTTTGAGTTTGAAAAAGTTTAGTGGTTTTTGCATCATTTGGTTGATTTCTTGTGTTAAAGTTTGAATTTTGTTGGTACTTTTATGTTTAGAATCATCAAAAGTGTTTAGGTTTTCATTTGGTAAGCTTGAATCATCTTGGTTGGGTTGTTCTTGGATTGAAAAGTGAAGGTTACTTGGTTTTTCATGTTAGCGACTTAGCTCTCGGAAAAGTTTCTTGGTAGCGACTTGCTTCATAGTTTTGTAGCGAGTTACAGTTATAAAAGCTAGCGAGTTAGAGCTAGCGAGTTAAAGTACAAGTAGTGGAATCTCCACTACGGTTAGCGACTTGTGGTAGCGACTTAGTCTGTAGCGAGTTGCTCTTTAGCGACTTGCATATCTAGCGACTTGTGTAGCGAATTACTGCACAAATTTGGCTAGCGACTTAGTCTGTAGCGAGTTACTACTTAGCGACTTGTTTTTCTGTTAGCGACTTGGGACTCTAGCGAATTAGGGGTGTAGCGAGTTAAAGGCTAGCGACTTAGTACACTTATTGCTAGCGACTTAGCGTGTTGGCGAATTAGTGTTGGCGACTTGGTGTAGTATTTTCTAGCGACTAGGGATTAGTACTATTTTGTTGGTAGCAAATTGACTCTGAATTCTCTAGAGATTTGAGGAGTAATTCATAATAACACAATGTCAGTCATCACGGATCCCTTAATCACCAAAGTACTTGCTCTCTATGAAACAGCCCAGAATAGTGAAACAGAATGCCCATCTGAAGGCCTCACACCAAATGACTCAGTATTGATCAATCAGAACAACTCAAATATGTCACACTTAACTTCTTCAGATGATACTAAGAATGTGGAATGCACCAGTGAGCCGTTTCAACATCTCAGTCAGCTTCTCAAATTACTCTTATCAACAACCATGGATCGAACAAGTTGTGCCATTCTTCGTCAGGACTTTCCCACTTTAACAAGAGCTGTATTGTTTAACCTAGATCGACTGAGGTTTCAAATCACCAAAGAAAAGCTCTCAACTGATGATTCTCATGCTGCTCTTCAAACCATCTTCAACCAATTTCAGCCACTTATCCGGGAAGAATACTCCTCAGATTTTGATAATACCATGACTGGAATGTCCTTCAAGAAGCACACGGGAATGGAAATTCATGAGTTCAGAAACTCATTTATTCAACTCATGAGTAATATGGAAACATACATCGAGGAAGCTGCAAAAGAGAATAACAAGCTGAAGGAATTGAATGAGTGTCAAGAGTGTCCATGGAACAATGATGACGTGTCATGCTCCACTCCAGTTGAACCAGCAGAATACACTGATTGCAGAATCTCAGCTATGATGGAAAAGGATGAAGAAATCAACATTGATCTCAAATTCTCAGAGTCAGAAAAGGTAACAATCAACAAGGTACACTTATCTGATCACACCAATTCTCACAAGAAGGTACATGACTCTTACCCTGAACATAACAATGTGGAATCAATCTTTGTTTTGTCTGAATCTGGTGCAAGTAACATGATTGAAAAATGGGTATATGATGAGCTTTCAAACAAATTTTCAATTCTTGAAAAACACTGTATATCGTTGCAAATTGAAATACAACATAAGGATGAAATGTTTTATGCAGAAAAACAGTGTAGTAATCTGGAACTTCCAGAACTTAGAGAATTTTTTGAAATTAATCAGTTAAAATCCCAGATTCAGGACAAAGATTCTACCATAAGAAATCTGAAATCTCTTCTTTCAGAAGCCCAGAAATATGACTGTCATGAGATAAGTGATACACTAGAATCCAGGAATTCTGAACTAGCTCTATGTGTGTCCAACCTTCTAAGAGAAAATGAGCACTTAAGAAAGAATCTTGATGAAACAAACTCTAAGTTAGTCAATCAATCCAACCTCTTGATGAAAGATATTGATGACCTCAAAGCACAAATTCAGGATAAGAGCTTCAATATTGTTGCCCTAAAAAATGAGCTCAGGAAGTATGCTGGAAATAGGATGAACACTAAGTTTGCAAAACCTTCAACGTTGGGAAAGTCAACGGTTCAGAACCACTTGAAACGAACAGTTATTAAACAACCTAATGCCTTTAGGTCTGAAAGAGCTAAACCATTGAAATCTAAGCTTACATCCCAAGTTGATTACAAGTCTGTTTTGTCAAAACCAGTCACTTCATTGCCTAATTCAGTTATGATGAATCCCAAGCATAGGACTAATGAACATCACCCACAAGTCAAAAATGTTATAAGCTTAACTAGATATCATGCAAAACATAGTCTGACAGATCAATCCCCTAAGAAATTCTCAGATCACAAAAAGACAATTAGTCAAAACAAGGGTGTGCATTCATTTAGTTCATCTCACTGTGGCTTCAAATGGATTCCCACTGGCAGATTATTTAAGTATACAGGACTTAAACGAACTTACATTCCTAAATCATGCCTCAAGTGGATTCCCACAGGTAAATTTTTCAAGAATGTAGAACCGAATAGGATCCCCATTAATGATAGGTCTGGATTATACTGTGTTGCATCTAAATGTGAGACTAAACATGCCATTAACCCTTCTATGTACAAGTCTACATGTGCTTCAAGTACAATGTGCTCTCAGTCTTTTTCAGGTACAATGCTCAACTCAATCAGGAACTTCATGACTTGGTTCCCCTCAGATTTGAACATAGCTCATTCAGGAGCTATAGCTTGCCAGAGTTGATGTACTTCTTACTTTGACTCCTATTCATTTTGAATCTGGACTCGTCCTTCCATGTCTGTGCATAAATCATGTTAAAACTTTTTGAAAATTTTATCATTTTTATCATTTTTTTTCTTTCTCAATCTAATAAGGAATATACTCCTTGTTATCGATAACATCTACGGTCCTAGAAATGTCATTCAATAATGGCACAGGATCATAGATGAAGTTCGAACAATAGATATATTCTTAATGGTTTAACGGGATTGGGTAATTTCAATCAATGTTCTCCGATGACATTGATTGAGGGGGAGATTAGTTTTATACACCATTGGCTTCTGTGCTGGTTATGAGGCTTGTTTATTTGTATGATGTGGTGATTTCCTGCTTGTGTGACTAACTGGTTATACTTTTGCAACATCTGGGAATGGGTTTCTCCCTGTTATAGGATGTGATTATATCTTGCTCATGAGAGTTGTAGTGCGTGCCTTCGTTGTAACTGCCTATGTGTTGATATGTTAAATTGTTTCATGATGCTCAGTGTAATAATCAATGCTAGAGATGTTATCCGTGTTAGCATATTATCACCTCTCATTCAAATATACCATAGGGACCAAAATTGTCATTCTGCCTAAGTTATATTTTATTAGCGAATTACCTCACCTCACTTAGAACCATAAGGACCAATTGTGTCATTTTGCCTAAGTTAATTTTCATACCCCTAGCGAATTACCTAATAGCGAGTTACCAGTTTTACCCAAAAAGTTTTTTTTCTTCCTTTCTCTCTCTCTCTCGTTCCTCTGTTCCCTTCTTCTCCTCATCATTTTTCTTACCAGCGACTTAACAAGAGGTTTGAGTTGATGCCTTCTGATTGATGTTTCTCTTAAGCCTTAGTGTCCAGTTTCTAACTCTTTGTTATTTTCAGATCCCTTCGTGCTCGTGAAGTGTGTGTAGTTGATTCTCTCGCATAGGTTCGGATTCTCACGTAATCGTGTGTGTGCCCCCTTATAAAATGATTGATCGTGTTAAGTTGTGTGGTATATATGTTGTTTGGATGATACAGGTTGAATACATTTGATGTATGTTTTAAATGGATTGGACTGATGGGTTGGGGTTAGGAATGTTCTTGGTGGCGAGTTAGATTGTTCTTGGTAGCGACTTAGGTTGAATGTTCTTCATGGCGAGTTAGAGCTCTACATAGCGAGTACGTCTAGTAGCGAATTAGTTTACTAATTTCCAGCGACTTGGTTAGCGAGTTAGTAACTAGCGACTTGTATTTACAAGTTAGCGAATTAATAACATAGCGACTTAGTTAACCACTTTGTAGCAACTTGGCTTATTTACTGTACATGGCGACTTGACTTTACGAGCTAGCGAATTATCCTAGCGACTTGGTTAGCGAGTTAGCAGATAGCGACTTGTACTTACAAGTTAGCGAATTTGTTACCTAGCGACTTAGCTGTCTACTTTGTAGCGACTTGGTTTAAGTTTTATTCATGGCAACTTAGTCTTGCATGTTAGCGAATTAGTCTAGCAACTTTGAGAGCTAATCCTTTTATGACTTGTCCGTGGCTCTAGATGACGACTTGTTTTTACAAGTTTATAACAGTGTTCATGACTGAGAATTAGTCTTAGGGTCAAGGATGTTTTTAAAAAATTCAATGTTGTTGCAAAAATATGATTTCGCTCTCACTACTCCTAGGATCTCCTAATTCGAATTGTTGAATCAACTTACTCTATGTAAACTGTTACAACATATCTGTTTAGGCAAAAGGTACTTGGGTTCTCTCACGACTGCCAAATGTTTCTTTTTGCCTCATACATATGTGCTATATCACTTTTACATGTGTATCTTGGCTCATGTCATGATCTCTTTGCCCTGTAAAACCCTTATCAGCTCGTCATGTAAACATTTTTATATAAGAATGTTCCTCTGTGTTATATCTTAACTATGTATGTTGTAAGGTGTCATATAGTTGCAATCTATGCCACTCTATCTGTCTCCTTATGTGTTGGGAACTTCTTCAGTGGTGCTCTCACTGTCTCACTTACTATGTATTATCTAACCTATTCCCATCCACCACTGTTGATTGTATGATTATTCAGAATATCAATGGCAAGTTCAATCCCTGAAAAGAGCGCTACCCCGTCAGGACCATCCAGAGTTCTCTCAGACGATGAAATCCTTCCCAAAAATCAATGGGCTGCTATTGGTAAAAGCAACTGTTATGTGGACCTACAAAGGCTCCCACAAAATCCGATATTCAAAGTTTCAATTGACATCCTCAAAAACACTAACTTCTTCGGTGCTATTACCAAGCAATGCTCGATTCCTGCCATCTACATTCAACAATTCTGGAACACCGTTCAATGGAATAAAATCACTGCACGATATTCTTGCAAGCTGGATAATATGGAGTTTACAATTGATTCGGATATTCTGAGCAAAGCTCTTGGAATCACACCATGTGACCCTGCCATTCGTCCTGTATCTCCACCTGGTGCTGACGATCTGATCGTATTTCTTATTGGGTTGGGCTATCAGGACAGCATTTCAAGAGCATCTGACATCATCACCGGACACATGTATCAACCCTGGAGAGCTATTGCAACCATTCTGAACCTGTGCTTATCTGGGAAAACATCAGGGTTCGATAAAGTTAGAATTCCTATTTTGCAAATCCTATGGGGAATCGTTAATAGGGTTGACGTGAATGTCTCAGATCGTATTTGGGAAGAATTCTCGCTATCAATGAACACATTCATATCTGATAGAACCTATTTCCTGAACAATGTTCAAGGTCGAAAGAAGCAGAACAAACTTGTAATTCCCAGCATCAGATTCTCCAAGCTTGTTATCCAGTATCTGCAACAAACTCACAACTTCACTCCTAGGTCTGAATCAACTCTTCACAAAGCAGAACATGAATTTATTTTAGGAAACTTGAAATATGTTCCTAGAGGTTCGAATCAAGAAGTATTTGGATTGCCAATTCCTGATCGTCTTCTCACAGATGATATCAAGAAGAAGGACTACTTCAAGCAATACATGAAAAGTGCAACCAAACTCTCTGCTAATGTCTCACCCTCTCCTTTACAACCAACTGCTCCCAAGACCACCTCTGACTCTAAAGCATCCTATGCCTCTCTTCCTAAAAAGAGACGTGAAAGATCTCATCAGTCAGAATCTTCATCCAAAAAGCATAAAGAAAAGAAGAAGAAAGTGGAAAAGGAAATAGATGAGAACACTGAGGTGCCAAGGAATGTTTCCAGGCTAACTGATGAAGATGATGCTGATCTGCAACTTGGAATTCAGCAAAGTCTTGAAAGTCTGAATGTTAAAGCTCCAGTAGGTGGAGTTGTGTTAAGAGAACCCCCTCAACAACCTCGACAGCCAACCCCAATGACACATGACAAAGGAAAAGGGGTTGCATGTGCTGAAACTGAACAAGTTGCCCACACGCTGTTGACTATCTCTTCATCACCATCAAGCACCACAAATCAATATGAACTGAAGAGAAGAACAGGTTCATCACATGCAAAAGAACAATCTGGAATCGTCGAGGTTTCTGAGACGTTTAAGGAACCTCCTACAACTGGTGAGACTCAATCTGAGTTGAATATTGACACTCTGTTACAAAAGGGCTCACAGGATAACCTTGGGACAAGATCTGACGAGACCTTGAAGATGGATGAACCAAATCTGTCTACAAACTCTCTATCTTCACTTAAGAATCTCGATGATGACTTCTCTTTTGGTGATCAATTCATTAATGACAAAACCTTAGACTCTGCACAATCCATGTATAATGTCAGCATTCAGCAAGATACTTCAACCATTCCTCCAATGACTGCATCGTCACTATCAACCGCACTTCCACCTCCCTTGCCTGCTCAATCAACCGTTCAAACACCAACGACAACACCACCAACTTCAGAACCCATCTTCACAATTGCAGATGAAGTGGCTCCACCAGCTTCCCCTCCACAGATTCTCACGTCTGATCAACTATTGGATAAAACCATTAAAAGGGTAGAAGCACTGGAAAGGCAACTTCCTAAATCTGTTGAGTCTCTGGTGGATCGTATCTACAGATTGGAGCACCTCAACTTCACTGATGCAGTTACTGATGCTATTGAAGGAGAAGTCAAGGATGCCGTGGAATGGGCAATGGAGGCTCCACTTCTCAGACGATTCAAGGACCTCCCCATCTCCGATATGAGAGCTGCCCTGTGTGAAAGGATGTATGAGGCTGAAGAGGACAAGCATGAGGTTCACGGTAAACTTTATGAGGCACTTGAAGAATCCATCAGATTCGACAATTATGAACAGTTTAAAATTGAAGTCGGAGAAAAGGATGCTAAAAAGAAAAGAAGAACAATTGTGATGGAAACATTGATGAAGGTTCGCAAAGATCGCGAAGATCCTCCACCACCAGGAGGCGCTGGAACTTCTGGAGCTGGGAATCCTTCATCAACACCCCAATTCACCTCCATCACAGCCACCATCATCAACTCCAAAACCGTCCAATCAATCAGACTCTACAAACAAACAGGGTACTCAGAAGAAATCTGCCGCCTGGACGACGATCGATTCAAGATTCACCTCCACATCCACTTCAATTCCTGATGATCAAGTGGTCCACGAAGAGTCTCAAGTCATGGCTGACTCAGAACCAGATGAAGATGATGCATCGACAAAGCATATTCCAAAGCCATCAGAAGACTGGTTTGACTCTTACATGGCTGGGAATCGCTCTAGCACATCCAGAGTTGCACCTTCAAGAGACACTATTCAAAGCTGCATTATGGAAGATAGACCTCCTTCCCCAGAACCCACATGGACCATCCCAGAGTCTGACTCTATGATTCCTGACAACAATTGGGCATCAGTTATCACCAATAACTATGAAGTTCCAGCTGAAGACTCTCTTCTGCACTACACTGGTGATATGGGAAGTTTCATCAGATGGTTTTGTGAGCGGAAGAGTATCTCTTCCATAACACCAAGAGATCTAGAAGGACAAGCCTACGAAATTGTCAAAGTCTTCCATTCTGATGCAAACCATCTTCAATATCAGATGGAAGAATGCCATAAGATGCTGAATGACCAAGTCAGTGAGCAAATCAGTCGCTTCAATGTGAACAAATCTCTTCCTCTTGGTGGTGAACCTGGTCAGATAACCATTCAGGCGGAATTCTTCTTCAATCTCGACTTGGACTATCTGTGTGCTCGCTCCGCTGAAAGAAGACCTGCTCTCTCAATATCAAAAATGAAAGCTGCAACCTATTCTGATCAAGGGCTTGAGCAGATGGTTCCAGATCAATTCTGGGCGAATGAAGAACAAAAGTATGATATTGCAGCTTCTTATGGTATTTCTCACTGGTGGTTCAAAAAGAAGAAGTTCTACATTGAAAGACATGGTGCTGATAAAAGACGCAATGATGTCAGATCTAAACTGCAAATCTTAAGCGTTGTCAGTGTAGAAATCTTCCCGATTTATGGATATGAGTACTTGAAGAAGATTGTTCTTAAAAGAGCTGACCTCAAAATGTATACCATTGAAGAGAACGACTTCAAACATCTTCTGCCAAATGATTTCGAAGATCTCTATCTCTTAAATCTTCAAGGACACCTGGAGCACTTACCAGTACGTGAGAAAAAGGCCCTCTCTGCAGCTGTCACTCTTTGGATCAGGAGCTTAGTCATTCGGAAACGAGTTGAGGACTTTCAGCTTGGCATTGAAAGCTACCAAACCAGGGTCAACCTCACAAGCCCTCAATGGAATGCAGCTGGGCATGAATTTCATCGAGAATACAAAGTTCTTGACACTCCTAGAGCCGTCATCTTCACTGACAGATATGGATCGCGTATGCTTATGCGTCTATGTGAACTCTACAAGTTTAGTGATGGTACGCTCAAAATGGTCGAAGAAGAACTTGACTCCAGAGTGAAAGAAGCCAAACTTGATATGAGATCTTGGGTTAAAACTACTTTCTGGACTGATGAGGACGTGAAGAGATGTGAACACTTCATTGCTGCAATCAGACGAAGACTCAAGACACGAAGGATCTTCCGCAGCCTTGAAAGCTTTGTTGGTGGAAGGCTCCGTGATGGTCACTATAAACTTCTTCAAAGAACTGAATGAAGACTTCTTCGGAATACCGTTTATGTTTCGTTAACATTGTGTTATATGTAGTGTATTAAATATGAACAACTGTGATACATGTAATAGTGCTAGGATTTGTACTATGGTTTCCCCTTGTGAAAAGGGGAAACATCTGTGTTGTCCTTTTCTTTGTCATATAAAATTGGACACATTTTTCTCCTACAAATGTTTTACCTCATACTTATTTAAATCACTTGAGATCCATAATCTCAAAGGATTTAAGATTTTTGATCGGGGGAGAAAATGTAATATAAATATGAAAGATGGTAAAAGATAAGATGACCAATTTTTTGTGCATACTTCTCCCTTATATGTGCTAAACTAGTTTTCGAATCTCGAAGCATATATTAAGGGGGAGAACTCTCCTTGTTAATTCAAGTCATCAGGGTACACTACACTTTAAATACTTTAAAGTACCTTGATCACATGGCTTCTAATCCTTGATGATAAAAGGTTCCCTCTAGTATGTGCAAAACTCTTTTCAAACCTCGAGGCACATATTGAGGGGGAGCAAATTTATGAAAACCTCATCCTTCCCGGAAATGCTATATCTACTTGATTTGTTGAGGGAAGTGATGTTGATATCTTTTAGAAAATGGTAATCAAAGAAGTTAATTCTTTCTCTTGCCTCCGTGTGCAAAACATTTTCAAATACTTGATGCACATGTTGAGGGGGAGTTCTCGTTCTAAAAATATCAAAAACAATTCAGGTACAAAATGCTTTGATAATATATCACATGTATCTGAATTGATTTTTTTTAATGGTTTTCAATTGGATCCAATGGCAGACGAACGATACCAAATTGACCGACCAACTTTACTTTATGTACGGTGATATAAGGATGATAAGGTTAGGTATTGGTTCCCATGATCCGCCTGAACCGGAGGGATCTACCCAGGGACAATCCACTAGTTAGTGTAGAAGTCCTTAGGTATGATGATAAAAGGAGAAAAAAATGAGATATGGGAAGAGTGCCGACTAAGACTGAGCTAGTACTGGAATAAACCCAACAAGGTATTAGCTATGAAGTCTTGGTAAGCACTGAAGGGGTTGAAGAATTAAAAAGAATTGAATGAGGAAAGGGTGAAAATAAATAGCCCTCCATTTATTCAACCTTAGGGCAGAAACCGGGTTCAATTCATATACTACTGATGGTAACATCGGTATTGAAGACAAGACGTCATGGACCCAGTGACGCACTGCACTTCAACTTTCCAAACCACTCAAGTTCCTCTTAAAAGGGCTTGTTTCATTCTCACGGGGAACCGACATTATCTATCGACTTTCTCTTAGAGATTGTTGATATTGAAAAAGGAGACCCTCTCCCTAGTCTCCGGCACAGGATCCAAATATGCACAAATTGAGTCTAGAGCCACGAGATCATCAATAAATCTCATTAGGACACTTTCAATGAAGACTCTCTGTTTCACACAATGTGGAAAGAGAGATTATATCTTGAGTCCTACGCATTATCCTTGTGGTATTGCCAGAACATCTGAGTGATGTGTCTACATATTCACAATGAAGATGGAAAGCCTTCTGGAGCCAACACCAAACAAGCTCCTGGTAGGTGGCATGTGAGATCTATTATATAGATCAACCATGTGACAACTGAACAGAAACAATGGGGCGATTCAATCTCTTGAATCAATCCTGGTTCAGGTTAGGGATTGACGGATACCTTTGAAAAACCGGTCGTTGTGCTTAAAAACTCTTTTCTTTAGCACATCGACTGTGTACTCATTTTTTTCAAACCAAAAGGTATTTTTATGATTGATAATTGATTTTCAATAAAACCTTCGTTGTATTGCAAAAACAATTTCTATTGAGCAATACACGATTGTTTTTCAAATCTCTTTTCATCAATCAGTGAACTTAAAATTCGCTGGTTCACTCACTCCGTGTTGTCTTCTTTGAGACGTTCCGGTTTGAGAACAGCTAGAACAGCTGCGAAACCCTGTCAAGGAAATTCTTCGGAATTATACCTAATCACAGGCAGTACTTGTACTGATCAACGGGGAACCGTGGGCCGTGTACCTCAATTCAACGAAAGTGATCAAAGACACTTTTGTGCGATTTATTGCTAACTGTTGTATGCAGGTACACCCGACGTTTGCAGCTGATCAGAATGAAGCGGTCAATCCATAGCCGCATGCTCACTTATCACATTCAACTCAAAAGAAATCATGATTAGTGCATCAATGACTCTGATATTTTCACTCCATGCTCCTGCTACGCTGCTGCCAATATCATGAATCATCTAAAGCTTCCGCTACTCTGATAAGAAGACATCATGATCCAGAATGTGAGCATGTCGGTCCTAAAGTCACAACATCACACCACAAAGGATGTCACAGAGATTGTTGATAGCTGATGATCTCAAAAGCTGGCTCATATTTACTATCTCGTGAATCAGAAATGGACCTCCTGCTTAAAGTACAAATCTTTGCAGACTTTGAAGTTGCACCACCTATGCACTAAGTTTACGATGTTGATGTATGTAAGACTACGAGCTCAAGAACAATGTCAAGACTAGAATGCTAGGATTTGAAATGTAAAATATGGGGTGACCTCCCTTAGGGGGAGATTGTTAGGAATTAGAAAATTCCAGTGCTGAAAGAGTCGGTCACCCCAACTATTATCTAGCATAAGTTAGCTCGTAGATTGGTCATTAGTTACGGTTTATGTAGTTAGTTAATAGTGTAAAATAGTTTAGTGCAACACCGTGGAAGAAGGTCGGGTCTTTACCCAATGTATCCCTGATCCACAGGCCGTCAGGAGGTCGTTTAGTTTGTAACCTATAAATACCCTCTACCTTGCAAGGTAGAGGGTTGGATGTTCTTGGATAATCTAATATTCCACAAGTTTCTCTCACTAGAATGTCCCACTCTTTCTCTCTCTAAAACCATCTATGTGCTCATGTGTTAATGTTATGATGTGTAAGTGAAAAGTTAATATCTCACAGCTTCAAAAACAAAGTCATGGTTATGGCATCGTCGTCTCAATCACTTGAACTTCGGCACCATCAATGATCTTTCCAGAAAGGACTTAGTTGTAGGTCTACCTAGACTAAAGTATGAAAAGGATCATCTTTGTTCAGCATGTCAATTGGGAAAAAGCAAGAAGTATGCCCATAAACCCAAACCTACTGACTCTGTCACAGAAGTTCTTCATATGATTCATATGGATTTATGTGGACCAATGAGGGTGCAGAATATCTTTGGGAAGAAATATGTGTTAGTTGTGGTTGATGATTACTCTAGATTCACCTGGGTCAAGTTCCTAAGGACAAAGGATGAAACTCCTGATATCATCATCAAACTCATCAAACAGCTGCAGGTTCGACTAAACAAAACTGTCAGAATTATCAGAACAGACAATGGAACTGAGTTTGTCAACAAACAACTTAGTGAATTCTATGAAAGCGTTGGAATCAGCCATCAAAGAAGTGTTCCACGAACCCCTCAACAGAACGGTGTAGTTGAAAGACGAAATCGTACTCTTGTTGAAGCCGCTAGAACAATGCTGATCTACTCAAAGGTTCCAATGTTTCTCTGGGCTGAAGCAATTGCCACTGCATGCTACACACAAAATCGTTCCCTGATTCACACTGTTCATGGAAAAACTCCATATGAACTTGTCCACAACAGAAAACCTAATCTATCTTTCCTTTGTGTGTTTGGTGCATTGTGCTATCCAACTAATGAGGGTCAAGACTTAGGCAAACTTAGGGCCAAAGCTGACATTGGGGTATTTGTAGGATATGCATCAAACAAAAAGGGATATCGAATCTACAACAAAAGAACCCGAAATATCATGGAAACAATTCACGTTACGTTTGATGAGCTGACCGGTCAAATGGCTCCTGGACACTCTAGCTCAGGACCCGCACTTCAAAACAGTCCCATTGGTTCATCCCTTGTTCCAAAGTCTTCTCAAGAAACTCCATATGTACCTCCATCTGAAGATGATTTAAAGAAATTGTTTGATCCTATGTTTGATGAACTGTATGATTCAATTACTAATGAGGTGTTGATCCCTACAACAGAGGATGTTCATATTCCTGTGAATGATGTCAATCCCTCAGTCTCAATATCTTTAAGTCAAGAAGCATGATCGGTGCTAAACAGTCAAGTCTGAAAGACTAAAAACTGCTCAAACACTAATGCAATTAAGATCAGAGGAGTATAGAGTCTCCCCGGGTCGTTATGTCCCAGCGAGCTATGCAATGGATAAATCAACGTCTAGTAATCGAGAAGTTTGAACAGAAAAAGGATTATGAATGATATTATAACTACGAGAAAAGCCAACAAATTAAAAACGCCTTAAATGCAAATTAAAGAAAATCAAAAAGATAAAACCTATTAAATAAACGCTATCACTATATTTAAAGTGATGAACGTTTAAAACCTAAAACGTACGTTTAAATTAAAAATTACGTAACGTACAAAATAAAAAGTGAAACTAAATCAATATTAACCCTAAAAATATGGAAATGATGTTTTTACAATCCTAATGATATAAGAAAATATTTAGAAAAATAAAATTATTTTTAAAACTAATTATCTAATTAAAAACTAATTTTAACTAATAATTAATTACCTAAAATATAAGAAAATAGGAAAATGAGCTAGAAAAATAAGATTAAGACTTGGAAAAGTCTAAAATATCAAAATAGACTTTTCAAAACTATTTTTGTATTTTTGTGACTATTTTTCTATTTTCTATGGATTTTAAACTATTAAAAACTAGTTAAATTACTAAAAATTACCAAATGAACTATGAAAAATCTAGAAAATTACTTTTTTTCACTTTTTATATTTATCTAAGCCTAAGAAAAATGAAAACTTATTTTTTTGAACCTTTTCTGAATTTTTTATATTAAAGGCTAATTAAAAAGTATTAAAAACTAATTAAAATTAAGAAAAATAGCAAAACAGCTAGGAAAAATCTGAAAATTTCAGGAAAATTCTAAAATTATACTAGGAATATAAAAAAATGGAAAAACAGGCACTTGTTTAGAGAAATATGAAACTGCTTAAACAAGTACTTATGAATAAGCACTAAAATAAGCTAAATGAACAAGAAAAGCTTCCAACTGATTTCAGAAGCTCTATACTACTAAAAGTGACCAATAACAACTAATTTCAACAAGCTACAACCACAGAAACAACAAGCTTAACAGATTTGATGTCTATGAATTTCCAAGTCAAAACAGATTCTGAGTACTGACTTGGGGCACAAGCACAAGCTTGGATATAAGCTAAAAATGAAAACTATGAATTGGAACCTGGACTAGACCTGGTTGAGACCAGATGCACAAAAATTCAGACCATGGTGAGCTCTTTTGAGCACTGTACACTAGTTGCAAAAACTGAGAAAATCTCAGTATTCACTGAGACAGTGATGCAGGGGATCAAGGACCTAAAGCACAAGCTTGTTTGAAGCTTTTAGAAAAATGAAAAAAATCCACAAAAATGCTTATAAGTACAAAGACCAATTGAACTTTTTAGAATGCCAAATTTCACTGAAAATGGCTCAAAGATGAAGCTGTGAAAATTCCTTGCTTTTGGCTCAAAAACAGATTTTCTGGATTTTTTGACTTTTGATGAAATGATAAACTTTGACTTTTACCAACTTTGGATCCAATTTTACCACTGATCTAGGTGTTATATGATGTTCTAAACCTAATGCAAGTGAGATTGATGATTTCCAAACACAAATTAATGATTTGCAATTCCTAAAATCCACAACAGTGGCAGTAAGACAGATTCAAGTTGAGAATTGACTTTTGAGGTGTTGCAGTCCAAGTTATTGATTCAGTTGAGCTTAAATATACTTATGAAACATGATACAACAGAACTTAACCATTGAAAAGACCATTAAGACAGAATGATAAGCAAATCCAAACACCCTTGTAATTGACTGTTTTGGACTCAAACAGACCCAAACTCTTTACTAACTTGTTAAGATGATCAAACTAACTTACCATGACAGAATTACTACTATTTGACCAGGATTTAACAGATTTAAAAAGCAATTGCAGATTATGCATAAAAATTTGAAAATCACTTACAATAGTCCCATAGCCACTGTGGCTTGAATCCAAGTACCAGAGAACCACTACCTAAATTTCAACCCAACTAACTCAAATCCAACCCAATACTCCTCTGCATCAACCCATGTCCACCTGCATTCCCATTTTCACCCAAATCACTTTGTTTGACTTTCTGTTGACCAAGTACCAAATTGAATGCAAGTTTAAACTTAAGCTTATACAAAGCTTTCATAAGCTCATTTAAGCTTATTTAGACTGAGAGATAAGCATTGAGAAGCTTAGAGTGATATTTTAACTTTGGAACTTTTAACAGTGGTGCAAATATATGAAAACAGAATGAAACTTGAAATCAATGATCAAAACTTGGTAATACTGCCAATACAACTTGAGTTTAACATTTGTAAACACAAAATCACAGTTTTGAAATTAAATTAATACATTCAAGATAAAAACGACATAAGGAATTTTAAAACTAATAATCTACTCTCCTTTTCTTCTCTTTCCTTCTCTCTTTATAACCCAATCCCATTTTCTCTTACTTCTGAATCTTTCCCACCATTCCTAGCCCTTGGATGACCTTGAATTGATCTCAACCATTCAAAATGGTTTTTGGCGCCAATTTTCTTGTCTGCAAATTGAGGGTTGAGTGAGAGGGGGGGTGCAATTAATGAGGCTTGGAAGGTAGTTGTGGAGTGGGGAACATGGTTTGAGTGATTGGAGGAGGGGGGATGGGTATAGCAGGTTGAAGCAGAAGGCAGTTGAGAAGGAGAAGACTTTGGCGCCCTGTTTTGTTTGACCATTTGACCACAGGCAAGTATTAATAAAAGGGGGGTTCACAATTGTATTATGACAAGGTCCAGAATTGGTGAAAGGGTCAAAGTTGGTTCAAAGGGTTTAGAACTCCAAGGACTTAATATGTAAAATCTGAAACTTGAGGGGCCTAAGCTGCCAATTCATCAAACTTGTTTCAAGGGACCAAAAGTGACACTCTCAGAAAGTATAAGGACCAATGTTGCCATTTTCACATTTTCCAGGGGCCATTTTTGCCAATTTTGAAAGTTGAAGGACTAAACTTGTAATTTCTCAAACTTTTGATAATTTTTCACCAAAGGACTAAATTTGACAAGTTTTGATTTTAAAAGGACCTTTGGTGACTTTTGCTTTTGAAATTATGGCTCAGGGACTATTTTTGACAATTTATGAAACTTGGGGGACTGAAACTGCAATTTTTGCAAATTTGATATGTTTTTCATCTGATTTGGATATTTTTGAATTTGAAACACATAAAACACTGATTTGTGATATTTTGATCATTTAGATGTGTTTCTGAGTGTTTTCAGATGAATTTGCAGTTTATTTTGTACAAAAATGATGAGTATTTAGACACTCATCAATCCCCCACACTGAGATATTGCTAGTCCCTAGCAATGATTTGAGAAAACATAATGGATTTTAATCTCTTTACCAAAAGCCATTACTTCTGGAGTAGCCAAATGTTTCAGTTCAAGTAAGAACCATGGTACACCGATAACCATGTGATTTTGAGCAAACCACCAGCTTTCAACGGATTTGATTTTGTCTTTACCAGAAGCCGTACCCTTCTGGACTAGCCAACTCTTAGATAAATTATCAGAATTATCTTTGGTGAGCTGAATACCAATTATGGATTTTCCACCGCCTTTACCACAAGCCATAATCTTGCGGGCTAGCCAACTCATTATCTTTTGAGGATGATGGGGAGCTGAGAAACCATACAATTTTGGGCAAATTGCAAGCCATATAAACGGATTTGATAAATCTTTACCAAGAGCCGTTTGCTCCTGGATTAGCCAATCCTTTTGTCTTACAGACAAGGCGGACTGATAACCTGATGAGAAAGTGTAGAACACTTACTCCAAAAAAAAAATTTTGGCCAAAAACGGGGGGATTAGGCGGTATATTTACGTGATAAAATTCGTGAGAATCCCCCCCCACACTAGAGATGAATATTGCCCTCAATATTCAAAGTACCGGCGGTTATGCCGAAACAAAGAACGTAAAAGGGAAATACTACGGCCATTATTTAGAAAGAAGATTTTAGAAACATGTGGGAACCCCCCCACACTAGGGTGGTAGAAAGAGGCGAGAAGACAGAAATATGGGTGAAAACCCATATGGCATGCTACTGTTTTTGATTACCGAGTCGCTAGCTTGACTCGATCCCCGCATTCATTGGTTCATGGGGAAAGTTTGAAGATCCGGGACAACCATGGATGGAATGTCCTCTCCAAAGTAATGCTTCACTCGATGACCATTCACTTTAAAATTAGGACCATCGGGTTGAGATAACTCAATGGTACCATAAGGATAAACCTTAGCGATGGTAAATGGTCCAGACCAGCGGGACTTGAGCTTTCCCGAGAAAATCTTTAATCTTGAGTTGAAAAGAAGGACTCGATCACCGACGTTGAAAACGCGGTTCTTGATTTTTGAGTCATGAATCTTCTTTGTCTTTTGTTTGTAGATCAAAGAGTTCTCGTAAGCTTGATCACGGAGTTCATTTAATTCATTCATTTGAACTTTCCGATGATCACCAGCTGTCTGAATGTCGAAGTTAGCATGCTTCAAGGCCCAGTATGCCTTGTGCTCGAGTTCTACCGGTAGATGGCACGCCTTCCCGTACACCAGCTTGTATGGAGTGCACCCGATGGGTGTTTTGTAAGCTGTGCGGAAGGCCCAAAGTGCGTCATCTAACCTATCCGACCAAGAGGCACGGTTTTCACCAACCGTCCTCTCCAGAATTCTTTTTATCCCACGGTTAGAAACTTCCACTTGCCCACTTGTTTGGGGGTGGTACGCAGTAGAGGTACGGTGAGTTACACCATACTTTTGCATGACTCTTGCAAATTGGTCATTGCAGAAATGCGTACCACGATCACTGATTATGGCTCGTGGAGTTCCAAACCTAGCAAATAAGGATTTCAAGAATTTCACCACTACTCGGGCATCGTTGGTGGGTAAAGCCTTAGCTTCAACCCATTTTGACAAGTAGTCAACGGCCACGAGTATGTACTTATTTCCGTGAGAAGAAGGAAATGGCCCCATAAAGTCAATGCCCCATATGTCAAAGATCTCACACACTTGAATGGCGTTTTGCGGCATTTCATTCCTTTGTGAGATATTCCCGTGACGTTGACAAGCGTCACAGGTTTTGACGAATTCATGGGCATCCTTGTAGATTGTGGGCCAATAGAATCCGGAATCAAACACCTTCTTGGCGGTGTAGTTGGGGCTATGATGTCCCCCAGTAGATCCAGAATGGCAAGCCTTGAGAATGTCAATGGCTTCCTGACCATACACACATCGCCGGATGACTTGATCCGCACAGATTTTAAACAAGTAGGGGTCGTCCCAGAAATAATGTTTCACATCCTTAAAGAATTTATTTTTCTGTTGGGACGACATCCCTTTCACCACAAAGTTACCCGCATGGTAATTTGCAAAGTCGGCAAACCATGGGGTAGAAGAATCTCCGCGAAAAGAAACCACATTGAGTGTTTCGAGAGGAAATGTTTCATTAATCTCCTTTTTCTCAAACACATTTTGATGAGGGTTCTCTAATCGGGATAGATGATCAGCAGCCAGGTTCTCAGCTCCTTTTTTATCACGGATGATGATATCAAATTCTTGTAGGAGGAGAACCCAACGGAGCAATCTCGGCTTTGCATCTTGTTTTGCAAAGAGATATTTGAGGGTCGAGTGATCCGTATACACCACGCATTTGGTCAATATAAGATATGGCCGAAATTTCTCAAACGCATACACCACAGCTAATAATTCTTTTTCCGTAGTGGTGTAATGGGTCTGAGCTTCAGTCATAGTTTTGCTCGCGTAGTGGATTGGCTGGAAATGCTTGGTTTTGCGTTGCCCCAAGACTGCGCCGATAGCAAAATCACTTGCATCGCACATAAGCTCGAAGGGTAAATCCCAGTCGGGGGCAACTAGAATGGGTGCTTCCGTAAGCTTTTTCTTAAGAGTTTCAAAAGCTTCGATGCACTCAGGAGAAAAGATAAAAGGAGCATCTTTTTCGAGAAGATGGGTCATTGGCCGGGCGATTTTAGAGAAATCTTGAATAAATCTACGATAAAACCCGGCATGACCTAGAAAACTCCTAATACCTTTGACGGTAGTAGGGTGAGGTAGTTTAGCGATAACATCAACTTTGGCTCTATCTACCTCAATCCCATTCTTAGAAATCTTATGGCCGAGGACTATGCCCTCTTTGACCATAAAGTGGCTCTTCTCCCAGTTTAGACATAGATTGGTGTCTTCACACCGTTTAAGCATTTTGTCTAAGTGGGAGAGACATGTCTGAAATGAGTCCCCAATGACCGAGAAGTCATCCATAAACACCTCCATAGTTTCCCCGATCATGTCGTGGAAAATTGCCATCATACATCTTTGGAACGTGCCAGGAGCATTACATAAGCCAAAAGGCATACGTCTATAGGCAAACGTCCCGTATGGGCAGGTGAATGTGGTTTTTTCTTGATCCAGCGGATCAATGGGGATCTGAAAGTAACCCGAGAAACCATCAAGGAAACAATAGTACTCGTTCCCTGCTAATCTCTCAAGCATCTGGTCCATGAAGGGTAGAGGAAAATGGTCTTTACGGGTGGCTTCGTTTAACTTTCGGTAGTCAATACACACACGCCACCCCGTAACCAATCGAGTTGGAATCAACTCGTTTTCTTCATTCGTGACAACAGTAATGCCACCCTTTTTTGGAACGCAATGAATCGGGCTAACCCAAGGACTGTCAGAGATCGGGTAAATCAAACCGGCATCAAGAAGTTTGAGAACCTCTTGTTTGATAACCTCGTGAATCTTAGGATTCACCCTTCTCTGACTTTGGACTGCTGGCTTGAAGTCATCCTCCATTAAGATTTTGTGAGTACAAAACTCAGGGTTGATACCCTTAATATCGGAGAGTTTCCAAGCAATTGCTTGCTTGTGTGACTTCAAGACCTTTATGAGAGCAGTTTTCTCCTCCTCAGTCAAGTCTTTAGCCATTATGACGGGTAATTTATCATCACCCTCCAAGAATGCATACTCTAGATGAGGAGGTAGGTCCTTTAGTTCAACCTCGGGAAATTCTTCAGTGGAAGATTGCACTGATTTGATTTCCTCCTTAGTGATCTCTTTCGGAGGGAGTGAAGGTAATGGATCTTCATTAAGCAATTGCTCAAGATAGAGAATATCCCCCTCCGAATCATACACACCATCAATTCCAGGCGGAATTGATTCATCAGTAGCCAGAAATTCATCGATCTCTTCCAGAAGGAAGTCACCTCCCTCAAACGGAGTGAGAGAGGGGGAAGAGTCGGCAATGATAGGTTGAGAAGATGTGGTGGAATTGGAATTTCCACCCACAGAATTATGAAGATAACCAAGAAACTCTTGAGAGTACTCCTCTGAAGCAATGTCAATTAAATCGACTCGATTAATTGATTCAGTATCATAATTTGAGGAGTACCTCGAAGTCTGATCGAGGTTAAAGGTAACAGCTTCATTACCCACACGGAGAGTGATCTCTTGCTCAAACACATCGATAAGAGCACGGCCCGTCCTCAAGAATCCCCGTCCAACAATGAGGGGAACTCGAGGATCAGCATCGAAATCAACGACCACAAAGTCAGCTGGGAAGTGGAACTTTCCTACTTTGACAAATACATCCTCGGCGATGCCAAGAGGACGCGAGATAGATCGATCTGCAAGCTCAAGAGTCATGCAGGTAGGAATAAGTTCCGGAAGAGACAGTTTCTTCCACACTGAGTACGGCATCAGATTGATGCTTGCACCAAGATCGGCAAGGGCAAAGCATTCAATCATCCCAGGAAAAACACAAGGAAGAAGAAATTTTCCGGGATCTCCAAGCTTCTCGGGAAGCTTTTTCAACAACACTGCTGAGCAATTTTCATTCAAAGGAGTCTTAGCCATTTCAAACAGCTTTTCTTTGTTGCTCAGCATGTGTTTCAGAGTAGATGCAAACTTGGGCATCAACATGATGGCATCCGCGAAGCTTATGTCAAAGTGAAGCTCTTGGAAAATCTGAAAGAATTTTTCCATTTGATGACTAGCTTTCTCGCGGAGCTTTTGCTCATGTAACCGTGAGGGGTAAGGAATAGAAGTTTTGGATTTAGGGTCAACAACTGGAGGTTCAAAAACAACTCCAGGCTTGGGTTTGGGGACAACCTGAGGATGGACATTATTGGCACCTCCGTTATTAGTAGGAAGTTCCTTGTCCTTCGTCGCCTCAGGTTTGCTTTCCACTACCTTCGGGAGAGAGGAAGAAGAGGTAGTAGGAACAGCGGGTCCAGAATAAGAAGCACCACTTCGGGTTGTGATCGCCTTTGCATCGCCCCTCGGATTAGCGATTGTATTGCTAGGTAGAGTACCTGAGCCCGAGGGTCGATCATTTAAAGACTTCTTGATGTCAGAAATCTGGCTGACCAACAACCGATTCATTTCCTCTTGGGATTTCATGAATTGTTTCAACAGCTCATCGGATGATGGTCCAGTTGGAACAATGGCTTGAGTTTGCACAGGGAAATTCTGGCCTCTATTGTTAGGATTAGGGCCTTGATTCTGAAAATTCCCTTGATTGTTTCCATGAAAATACCCTGGGTTGAAATTTCCCTGACCTGGGTTTCTATTGTAATTTCCTTGTTGTTGGAAATTTTGATTCTGATTTTGATAACCGTTGTTTGGACTAAAATTACCTTGGTTTTGATAACCTTGGTTTGGTCTGTTTTGATTCTGATTACGGTTTTGATTTTGATTGAAACCGGGAGGTCCAGAGTAGTGGTTAGGACGGTGATTCGGGTCTACAGGAGCACGATATTGATTGCCTCCTTGATTAGACATCCCGCCCACAGCATTAGCTTCAAAGGGGTTACCATCAGTGGCCATACAGTTGTAATAAGCATGGGGGCCACCACAGGTAACACAGACTTCCACTTTCTTAACTTCAGCAGGAGGTGAAGTTTGTGGAAAAGAGACTTTCTTCTGGTTGGAAAGAACCAAAGCTTGAATAGCTTCCGTGAGTTTGTCAATCTTAGCATCGGTGCTAGACTGACTCACGGGCGATGAAGAAGAAGAAGGTCCAACACTGACTTGGGAAACAACCGGCTTGCTTCGTGCAGTGCGGACTTTAGACTTGTTTTCGATTATCGCTAAAGCTTCTTTGACAGTTTTGCTTAGGAAATTTCCTCCCGCAGAGGAATTGAGAGAGTCTTGGTCAGATTGACTCACTCCATTGTAGAAAGTGTCGAGTTGCATCAACTCGGAGAAACCGTGGTGAGGACATTTGCGAAGCAATTCCTTGAAACGATCCTACGATTCACTGAAGGATTCATCAAACTTCTGAGTGAACTTGATGATTTCATTTTTAAGACTCGTGGTCTTGGAAGGTGGATAGAATTCATTCACAAATTTCTTCACCAGATCTTCCCATGTCTCTATAGACTGAGGGGGTTGTTTTTCAAGCCAAATCCGGGCTTGCCCCTCAAGAGAAAACGGGAACATAAGAAGCTTAACAGCATCAGAAGGGACATTCTTATACTTGATGGTAGATGCAATCTTGTTAAACCATCTTATATGAGCATGAGGATCGTCCCGCTCAAAACCGTAGAACTGATTTGAAGTTACAAGGTTCAGTAACCCGGTCTTGAGTTCAAAGTTTTCAGCCACGATGGCTGGCACAACGATAGCATCTCCATACCCGTCGATGGGTGCCTGGAGAAGCTCACACATAGGAATTTCATCCGCCATGACAGCGGAAGTAGTGTGAACAGTCCGGATCTCAGATCCGACTGATGGAGCAGAAAGTCTACGAACACGCCTTCTTGGAATCTTGACAAGCTCACGAAATGGGCTTACAGATCTAGAAGAGCGAGTGCGCATACACTAGAGTTAACTCTAAGGAAACTCAGAGTTAAGGAGAGAAATGGAATTATGAAAATCTTTCAGATGAGAATGAGAATTATGAAGACGTTTTGTAAAAATCAGGTGAGAAGAATCTTTATGGGTTTTCTGGTTCTGAAACGTCGATATCACAACAAAATCAATTAACACAAAATCGAGGCAAAACAACAGTGAACTTAACCAATAATCCAAGGTGAATGGCTTCTTTGAAAAAGGTACACCAATCACAATGGACACAAAGGCAAGTTTTAAATCTTTAGTTCGGGAACTTATTATGGTCGCACCCCCAGTTAGGTAGTGCACTGCCTTGGTTTTCGGTGGTAATCTTTTAAGTTGTTTATTATTAAGAAAACGACGAATCTTTTTGTATTTTTATTATTTGATACATATATAGAAATAAAAGAAAAATATTTTTGTGTTTTATACGTTTTTGGATGTTTTTGGGTTTTTGGATTTTTTAGAAGAAAATATGGATATATATATATATACAAAGATGGATGATATAAACAAAGAGTGAGGATTCAAACAACTAATCTGCTAAACAGAAGATAGATCAGCACAGCTCCCCGGCAGCGGCGCCAAAAATTTGATCGGTGCTAAACAGTCAAGTCTGAAAGACTAAAAACTGCTCAAACACTAATGCAATTAAGATCAGAGGAGTATAGAGTCTCCCCGGGTCGTTATGTCCCAGCGAGCTATGCAATGGATAAATCAACGTCTAGTAATCGAGAAGTTTGAACAGAAAAAGGATTATGAATGATATTATAACTACGAGAAAAGCCAACAAATTAAAAACGCCTTAAATGCAAATTAAAGAAAATCAAAAAGATAAAACCTATTAAATAAACGCTATCACTATATTTAAAGTGATGAACGTTTAAAACCTAAAACGTACGTTTAAATTAAAAATTACGTAACGTACAAAATAAAAAGTGAAACTAAATCAATATTAACCCTAAAAATATGGAAATGATGTTTTTACAATCCTAATGATATAAGAAAATATTTAGAAAAATAAAATTATTTTTAAAACTAATTATCTAATTAAAAACTAATTTTAACTAATAATTAATTACCTAAAATATAAGAAAATAGGAAAATGAGCTAGAAAAATAAGATTAAGACTTGGAAAAGTCTAAAATATCAAAATAGACTTTTCAAAACTATTTTTGTATTTTTGTGACTATTTTTCTATTTTCTATGGATTTTAAACTATTAAAAACTAGTTAAATTACTAAAAATTACCAAATGAACTATGAAAAATCTAGAAAATTACTTTTTTCACTTTTTATATTTATCTAAGCCTAAGAAAAATGAAAACTTATTTTTTTGAACCTTTTCTGAATTTTTTATATTAAAGGCTAATTAAAAAGTATTAAAAACTAATTAAAATTAAGAAAAATAGCAAAACAGCTAGGAAAAATCTGAAAATTTCAGGAAAATTCTAAAATTATACTAGGAATATAAAAAAAATGGAAAAACAGGCACTTGTTTAGAGAAATATGAAACTGCTTAAACAAGTACTTATGAATAAGCACTAAAATAAGCTAAATGAACAAGAAAAGCTTCCAACTGATTTCAGAAGCTCTATACTACTAAAAGTGACCAATAACAACTAATTTCAACAAGCTACAACCACAGAAACAACAAGCTTAACAGATTTGATGTCTATGAATTTCCAAGTCAAAACAGATTCTGAGTACTGACTTGGGGCACAAGCACAAGCTTGGATATAAGCTAAAAATGAAAACTATGAATTGGAACCTGGACTAGACCTGGTTGAGACCAGATGCACAAAAATTCAGACCATGGTGAGCTCTTTTGAGCACTGTACACTAGTTGCAAAAACTGAGAAAATCTCAGTATTCACTGAGACAGTGATGCAGGGGATCAAGGACCTAAAGCACAAGCTTGTTTGAAGCTTTTAGAAAAATGAAAAAAATCCACAAAAATGCTTATAAGTACAAAGACCAATTGAACTTTTTAGAATGCCAAATTTCACTGAAAATGGCTCAAAGATGAAGCTGTGAAAATTCCTTGCTTTTGGCTCAAAAACAGATTTTCTGGATTTTTTGACTTTTGATGAAATGATAAACTTTGACTTTTACCAACTTTGGATCCAATTTTACCACTGATCTAGGTGTTATATGATGTTCTAAACCTAATGCAAGTGAGATTGATGATTTCCAAACACAAATTAATGATTTGCAATTCCTAAAATCCACAACAGTGGCAGT
Source organism: Chrysanthemum seticuspe (assembly GCA_019973895.1). Classification (NCBI taxonomy): domain Eukaryota; kingdom Viridiplantae; phylum Streptophyta; class Magnoliopsida; order Asterales; family Asteraceae; genus Chrysanthemum; species Chrysanthemum seticuspe. The sequence continues at coordinate 153,699,584 of BPTQ01000003.1, read as the reverse complement.
AAGACAGATTCAAGTTGAGAATTGACTTTTGAGGTGTTGCAGTCCAAGTTATTGATTCAGTTGAGCTTAAATATACTTATGAAACATGATACAACAGAACTTAACCATTGAAAAGACCATTAAGACAGAATGATAAGCAAATCCAAACACCCTTGTAATTGACTGTTTTGGACTCAAACAGACCCAAACTCTTTACTAACTTGTTAAGATGATCAAACTAACTTACCATGACAGAATTACTACTATTTGACCAGGATTTAACAGATTTAAAAAGAAATTGCAGATTATGCATAAAAATTTGAAAATCACTTACAATAGTCCCATAGCCACTGTGGCTTGAATCCAAGTACCAGAGAACCACTACCTAAATTTCAACCCAACTAACTCAAATCCAACCCAATACTCCTCTGCATCAACCCATGTCCACCTGCATTCCCATTTTCACCCAAATCACTTTGTTTGACTTTCTGTTGACCAAGTACCAAATTGAATGCAAGTTTAAACTTAAGCTTATACAAAGCTTTCATAAGCTCATTTAAGCTTATTTAGACTGAGAGATAAGCATTGAGAAGCTTAGAGTGATATTTTAACTTTGGAACTTTTAACAGTGGTGCAAATATATGAAAACAGAATGAAACTTGAAATCAATGATCAAAACTTGGTAATACTGCCAATACAACTTGAGTTTAACATTTGTAAACACAAAATCACAGTTTTGAAATTAAATTAATACATTCAAGATAAAAACGACATAAGGAATTTTAAAACTAATAATCTACTCTCCTTTTCTTCTCTTTCCTTCTCTCTTTATAACCCAATCCCATTTTCTCTTACTTCTGAATCTTTCCCACCATTCCTAGCCCTTGGATGACCTTGAATTGATCTCAACCATTCAAAATGGTTTTTGGCGCCAATTTTCTTGTCTGCAAATTGAGGGTTGAGTGAGAGGGGGGGGGTGCAATTAATGAGGCTTGGAAGGTAGTTGTGGAGTGGGGAACATGGTTTGAGTGATTGGAGGAGGGGGGATGGGTATAGCAGGTTGAAGCAGAAGGCAGTTGAGAAGGAGAAGACTTTGGCGCCCTGTTTTGTTTGACCATTTGACCACAGGCAAGTATTAATAAAAGGGGGGTTCACAATTGTATTATGACAAGGTCCAGAATTGGTGAAAGGGTCAAAGTTGGTTCAAAGGGTTTAGAACTCCAAGGACTTAATATGTAAAATCTGAAACTTGAGGGGCCTAAGCTGCCAATTCATCAAACTTGTTTCAAGGGACCAAAAGTGACACTCTCAGAAAGTATAAGGACCAATGTTGCCATTTTCACATTTTCCAGGGGCCATTTTTGCCAATTTTGAAAGTTGAAGGACTAAACTTGTAATTTCTCAAACTTTTGATAATTTTTCACCAAAGGACTAAATTTGACAAGTTTTGATTTTAAAAGGACCTTTGGTGACTTTTGCTTTTGAAATTATGGCTCAGGGACTATTTTTGACAATTTATGAAACTTGGGGGACTGAAACTGCAATTTTTGCAAATTTGATATGTTTTTCATCTGATTTGGATATTTTTGAATTTGAAACACATAAAACACTGATTTGTGATATTTTGATCATTTATATGTGTTTCTGAGTGTTTTCAGATGAATTTGCAGTTTATTTTGTACAAAAATGATGAGTATTTAGACACTCATCAAAGCACCTGCTGCTGATCCTTCAGTCTCATCAACAAATCATCATTCTTCAAATGTACATCATGGAAATGTTTCTGGCATCAATGATGAAGTTAATCCCTTTGCTACTCCTGAAGATGCTCCATTTGAAAACATATTTGCTACTCCTGAATCATCATCAGAACCATCTTCTTCAGGAGACATCGACTCAGCTACCTCAGTTCCTCAACAACTGCCACATGAACACCTAAGAAAATGGACTCACGATCATCCATTAGACAACATCATTGGAAATCCCTCTCGTCCTGTATCAACCCGGAAACAACTTGCAACCGATGCCTTATGGTGTTTCTTCAACTCCGTACTATCTAAGATCGAACCGAAAGATGTTAAAACCGCCATGAATGAAGATAGCTGGTTCAATGCCATGCAAGATGAAATTCATGAGTTTGATCGACTTGATGTATGGGAGTTAGTACCTGCTCCAGACTGTGCTATGATTATTGCTCTTAAATGGATCTTCAAAGTGAAACTTGATGAGCATGGTGATGTGTTGAAGAACAAGGCTCGATTAGTTGCTAAAGGATATCGTCAAGAGGAGGGTATAGACTTTGAAGAATCTTTTGCTCCAGTTGCTCGAATCGAGGCAATCAGAATCTTTCTGGCTAATGCTGCTAGTAAGAACATGGTAGTCTATCAGATGGATGTGAAGACGGCATTTCTGAACGGAGATCTTAAAGAAGTCGTCTACGTCAGCCAACCTGAAGGATTTGTGAATCAAGAGCATCCTACTCACGTTTATCGTTTGAAGAGGCTCTTTACGGTTTAAAGCAAGCTCCAAGGGCATGGTATGATACACTGTCAAAGTTTCTTCTATCAACCGGATTCAGCAAAGGAGCAGTTGATCCTACTTTGTTCACCAGGAAGTCAGGCAAACATTTAATTCATGTTCAAATTTATGTTGATGATATTATTTTTGCCTCGACAGACCCAATGGAATGTGATCGTTTTTCGAATGAAATGAGTTCAAAATTTCAAATGTCAATGATGGGACAAATGTCATTTTTCTTGGGATTACAAATTTCACAAAGTCCCGGAGGCATTTTCATAAATCAATCTAAATATGCAACTGAAATCTTAAAGAAATTTGGATTTGATTCAAGTGACCCTGTTGACACCCCCATGATTGACCGAACCAAACTAGATGAGGACCTCTCAGGGATCATGATTGACCAAACGAAATATCGTAGTATGATTGGATCCCTGATGTATCTCACTGCTAGTAGACCAGACATCTTGTTCGCTGTTTGCATGTGTGCTAGATACCAGGCTAAGCCTACTAAAAAGCACCTTGAAGCAGTTAAACGGGTCTTTCGGTATCTCCAAGGAACCATCAATATGGGTCTTTGGTACCCGAAGGACACCGGTATGTCTCTAACGGCCTATGCAGATGCTGATCATGCAGGTTGTCAAGATACACGTCGAAGTACGTCTGGAGGTGCTCAGTTTTTGGGTGATAAGCTTGTGAGCTGGTCTTCAAAGAAGCAAATGAGTACTTCTATTTCCTCTACAGAGGCTGAATACATAGCCATGTCATCTTGTTGTGCTCAAATCTTATGGATGAGATCTCAATTATCTGACTATGGCTTTGAATTCAACAAAATCCCTCTGTACTGTGATAATAAAAGTGCTATTGCTCTCTCATGCAACAATGTTCAACACTCAAGAGCAAAGCATATCGACATTCGACATCATTTCATCAGGGAACAAGTGGAAACAGGTGTGGTGGAACTATATTTTGTGAGGTCTGAATATCAGTTAGCAGACATCTTCACCAAAGCTCTTCCAAGAGAACGTTTTGAGTTTATTCTTCCACGTCTTGGTTTGAAAAGCCTTCAACCAGAAACTCTCAAACGTCTTCAGGAGGAAGTCGAGGAGTAAAGGTCTATCTTCATCTATCTCTTGTATATATCTATTTTCAAAAATCAAATAGAAAAATATAAAACTTTCAAAATCCATAAAAATTTGAAAAATTCGAAAAATCTTCAAAAAAATATTGTCATTTTGTCATGTTTCTATCGATTCGATTATATCTACGGTCTTGATGCTGTCATTCAAAGAATGACACGGGACTTTAGATGTTGTTCGAATTTAAAAAAAAAAAAAATCAAAAAATCAAAAAAATATTTTGGGAGAAAGAGAAACTATGGTTTATTGTCATCTTCAGGAAATAACCCGGTTTTAAAAGAAAGAACAGAGCCATGTTTTACCATGTTTTCAAATTCCATGCTCTGATTCTACAAACATTTATCTGATGAAAACTAAATGCTTTGAAAAATAACTCGGTCTCTATCTTTGATAATCATCAGGACTTATTTGTCAAAATCTCTATCTCTCAATCAACAACCTATGTCATTGATTGAGGGGGAGAATGATTTCAATTAAATTAAAAAGTTATTTGGCATTAAATTGTTTTCAAAAGATATACATGCATGTTTTATCAATGGAGTTTAAAGTCTTAAAATCCGATCCTTATCAGTTCAAACGCTTTCATAATCAAGTCACAATTCCCCTTAAAAGCTTTCAAAATCAATTTAAATCAATAAGAGATCACAAATCTCAAATGATTTGATAATTGTGATCGGGGGAGAATGTGTGATTTAAACTGGATTTATACTGATAATTAGGTAAATGGTTTTATAAGGATGTACATGCTATCCTGCCCACGTGTGACAAACGATTTCAAATTTTCCATGCACAAGTTGAGGGGGAGCATCTATCTTAAACCTATGATTTGAAATGTGATCAACTTTTCTCAATGTGCAAGTTCCCTCTAGTATGTGCAAAACTCTTTTCAAACCTCGAGGCACATATTGAGGGGGAGCGAATTTATGGAAACCTCATCCTTCCCGGAAATGCTATATCTACTTGATTTGATGTGGGAAGTGATGTTGATATCTTTTAGAAAATGGTAATCAAAGAAGTTAATTCTTTCTCTTACCTCCGTGTGCAAAACATTTTCAAATACTTGATGCACATGTTGAGGGGGAGTTCTCGTTCTAAAAATATCAAAAACAATTCAGGTACAAAATGCTTTGATAATATATCACAAGTATCTGAATTGATTTTCAAATGGTTTTCAATTGGTTACAATGGCAGATGAACAATACCATATAGACCGACCAACTCTACTTTATGTACGGTGATATAAGGATGATAAGGTTAGGTATGTGTTCCCATGATCCGCCAGAACCGGAGGGATCTACCCAGGGACAATCCACTAGTTAGTGTAGAAGTCCTTAGGTATGATGATAAAAGGAGAAAAATGAGATATGGGAAGAGTGCGGACTAAGACTGAGCTAGTACTGGAATAAACCCAACAAGGTTCTAGCTATGAAGTCTCGGTAAGCACTGAAGGGGTTGAAGAATTAAAAAGAATTGAATGAGGAAAGGGTGAAAACAAATAGCCCTCCATTTATTCAACCTTAGGGCAGAAACCGGGTTCACTTCATATGCTACTGATGGTAACTTTGGTATTGAAGACAATACGTCATGGACCCAGTGACGCACTGCACTTCAACTTTCCAAACCACTCAAGTTCCTCTTAAAAGGACTTGTTTCATTCTCACGGGGAACCGACATTATCTATCGACTTTCTCTTAGAGATGGTTGATATTGAAGAAGGAGACCTTCTCCCTAGTCTCCGGCACAGGATCCAAATATGCACAAATTGAGTCTAGAGCCACGAGATCATCAATAAATCTCATTAGGACACTTTCAATGAAGACTCTCTGTTTCACACAATGTGGAAAGAGAGATTATATCTTGAGTCCTTCGCATTATCCTTGTGGTATTGCCAGAACATCTGAGTAATGTGTTTACATATTCACAATGAAGATGGAAAGCCTTCTGGAGCCAACATCAAACAAGCTCCTGGTAGGTGGCATGTGAGATCTATTATATAGATCAACCATGTGACAACTGAACAGAAACAATGGGGCGATTCAATCTCTTGAATCAATCCTGGTTCAGGTTATGGATTGACGGATACCTTTGAAAAACCGGTCGTTGTGCTTAAAAACTCTTTCCTTTAGCACATCGACCGTGTACTCATTTTTCAAACCAAAAGGTGTTTTTATGATTGATAACTGATTTTCAATAAAACCTTCGTTGTATTGCAAAAACAATTTCTATTGAGCAATACACGATTGTTTTTCAAATCTCTTTTCATCAATCAGTGGACTTAAAATTCGCTGGTTCACTCACTCCGTGTTGTCTTCTTTGAGATGTTCCGGTTTGAGAACAGCTAGAACAGCTGCGAAACCCTGTCAAGGAAATTCTTTGGAATTATACCTGATCACAGGCAGTACATGTACTGATCAACGGGGAACCGTGGGCCGTGTACCTCAATTCAACGAAAGTGATCAAAGACACTTTCGTGCGATTTATTGCTAACTGTTGTATGCAGGTACGTCCGACGTTTGCAGCTGATCAGAATGAAGCGGTCAATCCATAGCCGCATGCTCACTTAACACATTCATCTATAAAGAAATCATGATTAGTGCATCAATGACTCTGATATTTACACTCCATGCTTCTGCTACGCTGCTGCCAATATCATGAATCAACTAAAGCTTCCGCAACTCTGATGAGAAGATATCATGATCCAGAATGTGAGCATGTCGGTCCTAAAGTCACAACACCACAATGGATGTCTCAGAGATTTTTGTTAGCTGATGATCCCAAGAGCTGACTCATAATTTACTATCACATGGATCAGTAAAAGACCTCCACTTGGAGTAACCAAACATGCAATGTGAAGAATCAATGACTACGAGCTTTGAAGCAAAGGACAACATCAAGAATGCAAGAACAATTTTTAATGTAATATCTATTTGTATTCAATGTAATTTTGGTACATGATTGAGGTGACCTCCCTTAGGGGGAGATTGTTAGGAATTAGAAATTCCAGGTATTTAAGAGTCGGTCACCTCAAGTATATGTAATCGTTAGAAAGCTCGTAGTCGTAGTTCTTTTAAGTTAAGTAGTATTTAGTTATGTAACACCGTGGAGGACGGACGGGTCTTTACCCACTGTATGCCTGATCCACAGCCCGATGTGTGGCGATTTATGTAAGACTATAAATACTCTCTACCTCCCAAGGTAGAGAGTTGGAGCTCATAATAATATCTTTCACTTTCTCTCACTAAGTTCCCTAAACCTCTAACTTTCTCTCTCTAGAATTCCACTTATATGCCACCTTGTTGTTATGGTTTGATGTGTATGTGAAAACTAATATCTTACACGTAGACTACCGAATTCATCTCAACGACATTGTGATACTTTGCGACAACAAAGGAGCCATCGATCTCAGCAAAAATCCCGTTCAACATGCTCGTACAAAGCACATTGAAATCCGTCATCACTTTCTTCGCGACAATGTTCAAAAAGGAAACATTTCAATCGAGAAAGTATCCTCCGAAGACAACATTGCCGACATCTTAACTAAACCTCTTAAACGAGAACCTTTTAATCTTCTTAGACTTGGTTTAGGATTAATGGAACCAAACATGTAGGATAAACATAGCCCAAAACATTAGAATAATCAAAACAAAACAATTTTGTCTTGTACCTGCTAATGTAGCCACGGCACCAAACGACAACAAAGACGGAACCAAATTTTTGGTACCGTCTGGTCCGTGGTGTCTACAGAAGCAAAACTGCTATATACAAATCATCCTCTTCCTCAAAACCCACTTTACCAAAACGTGTAAAACTTAAACCAAGCTCATTATTGTCATCTTCCCACTCACTAATCACTGAAGATAACAGCATTGTAAGTATCCTAACTACATTTCATCTCTTAATTCTGAGTATAGGATTCTTATTTATGCACAAAACTATCACAAATCATTACATGGGGTTTTATGTATGCTTTTATACCAAACATGAATTCAATTGGCAAATTGCATAACTAGTCATTGAAATTAGGTACTACATTATCATATTGCATAAACAAATCATGTTTCCCACTAATTGATAGATAATGAATATAAGGCCTTATTCAAACAACCAAACACCCCATGTCAAAAGTTTTTGAAAAGCTTCTCACTTGTAGGAAAACAATTTTTTTTTCATTGCTAATACAAATAGAAACGTTAAATTTTCATCACTTGCATGCTCTTGAATACTAAAGGTATTGCATAACTAATATGCATTCCCGGGTATATTCAAATGAAGCCACATTGAATTAGGAGCATTTGGGTTATCTCATGGTATTTACCAAACACCCCACTAAAACCATTTTTGTGCATAAAATGAGTCGAGATAACCGCAACTCCAAATTGTTTTCATATAGGCACACACTAGAACCAAAAACGTTAAAATTTATTCTAATTTTTTTTTTAATTATTGTCCTTAGGAATAACCATGGTAGCCGCAAGATTCTATGATCACAAAGACACCCTTAACTACATTCCCAAACACCACAAAACCAAAGGACTTACCAAGGAACAAGTAGAAATATTTAGGGGTCTAGAATCAAGGTATTTCCATGAGGGTAGAACCATTCACCCATCCTTCCTTGAACATACCAATCTTCGTGAAGAACTAGCCGCCATTCAAATCGATTGTCTTCTTGACATTGATGAACCATTGATGAACCAATTTGTCCTAGGTTTGTGTTAGAATTCTATGCTAGTGTGACCGGCTTTAGTGATGAAGACGATGATGAATTTTGTCTTAGCTTTAGAATCAACCAAAATGACTACACCATCACCTTAAGCGAATTTGCTAAAGTACTAGGAATTCCCAACCGAGGAACTTGTGTCTACACGGATAAGTGGTCACTCACTGCTCTTGATGCAATCAACGACCGCACTTCTCCCTATCTAACCCGTTTGGCCGATAAGGATGTCATCCGTGAACACCTTTTTAACCCAAAAACTGATACAACCCGAGTAACCCGAAAGGGAAAAGAGGTAGACCGAGATCCATATGGAATGGAGCTAAATGAACTTAAGCCCGAATTTAAGAAATGGGAGGAGTTACTTAGAGCCAACGTCATTAGCACCATAGGAAATAGGGATCACATAAACGCTTGTCTTTGCCACATGCTCTACAACTTGTCCACCCGACAACCATTCAACTTGGCCTACTACATAGCTAGGAGAATGATTGATATTCCAACTCAAGGATCGGTTGCTCTTCCATACGGGATGCTTCTCACCCGTCTCTATAGAAACTTCGCACCAATTCCACCAACCCCAAAAGGGATGCACCTTCACTATGAACTCATCCCTCACATCTTTGTACCTTTGAGTGATGCTCGAGTTGCTAAGACTAAAGGCAAGAGAGCTAAACCTCCAACTCCTTCATCATCATCATCAAATAGCTCCGAGGATGGTCTTCCAAGCTCTCATCTTCCACCTCATGAGTATTACGCATCTCTTCCCGAGATTGAGAATGAATCAGCAGAATTCAAGCAAACTAAGGGAATGTTCAAGTGCCTTGGTAGGATGATGAACAAGATTTACAAGAAGTTGGACAAATAAGGGTACTTTAAGGAGTGTTTGGAACAATGCATTATCGTTAATGTTTGATACTATTTAGTTGTTTTTATTATGTAGGATGATAATATAACTTGAAACAATGGTGTATGCTAACAATCTCATGCAGGGGGATAGCACAAGTATGCTATCAAATTTTACCCATTTTCACTATATTGTGAAAATCAATAAGACTTGCTCAAAATCTATGCTCCACTATGTTTATACATGTGTTATTTACTTTTCCTAACTAGAAATGTTTAGTATAACAGCTTTTGAGAAAAATTTCAGGTTTCGGAAATGTCCCCGACACCTAAAAACATACTATGTCCATATTTCTGCACTCCACGGATCAGACGGCACCATAATTTTGGTACCGTCCTTTATATAGTTTGGTACCGCCGTACCTGTACAGGCGGACCAGACGGCACCCTTTTTAGGGTACCGTCCGTGTATAGTTTTGGTGTCGTGGATCCTCCAGGTAATTTTCTGAATTTCGACTCTTTCGTGATTCCAAATTACCATCTATCACTTATAAATCAATCTTAACTAGTGTATACTCTTATTAGAACTAGTATAATTCACTTAGGTATATAAGAAATCCATTTCCCACCAAAATTCAAAAATTTGAAAAATCCACCCAAGGAGCCCTTTGGCATAAAGGAAGGAACCAAAATTTTGGTACCTTCAAATCCGTGGGTAATCTGAATGTTAGGAAATTCCACTCACTAGAACACATTTATTGCAAATCTTTTCTTCTTCACTCCATCTCTCTTGTATGGATTGACTTGGGTGATATGACTAGCATTCAACCCACTTCCAAATCATTAGGAACCTCCTCTCTTCAATGGTTTAACATCAAATCAAACACATTTCTCCACAATTTTTCACTTCTATAAATTGAGAGGTTTTACCATGATCATCCTCACACCTTGTTCATTCTTACTATTATCTAGCAAAGTAAAACCCAAGTCAAAAATGACAAAATCTTCTCCAAAACCTTGCAAGAAGACCGCTAGAATTAGCGTTAGGCCTTGTTGCTTCGTTAACATTAGCTCCTCATCCGAGTCTTCTCCACTCACAATCTCATCTCCCATCCGAGATGATACAAGCCTCACCTTGGCTACACCAAATCAATCACACATTGTGATCACCAATCCACCACCTACAAAAACACCAACTTCACCTCCTCCGGCACCCATCCAAACATCCAAAACACCCTCACCACCTTCACCACCAAGGTCTCCAACTCTCGTTCCTATGGAGTTATTTTCAACTCCACCAACTTCACCAAATCCTTTCCTAGAGGACTTGGACGACTTGCCTCCTAGGCCAAATCATCCACCACCATTGCCATCATTTGGCACAATTGAGCGGATTGCTCATGAGTCACCTCGGTCATCCCTTGACCCAAACGCCCCATTAGGGCCTAAACCTCTTCTCTTTCACCCCATTCATAAAGACATTCATGGTCCTTTGTATGGGGACCATCCACTTCCCCCATCAATGTCCCCTTATCTTGAGGACATTGAGGAGTGTATGTGGGATACCAATCCCACTAGAGAGGAGATTCAAGCGGAACTCCACAACCTCCACCAATTCAAAGGCATGGTGGATTCTCACTTAAGTGAGACAATGCAAATGCAAAATGCTTTGCTTGCATCCATCATGACCACTCCAAACATCCCCAACACCACCAACACATCCACCATTCCACCACCACAACCTCCCCAAACATTCTACCCTCCAAGGCATGGTTGCTCAACTTGTGAGCAAACGGGCCAAACCGTAGAACGGACCCGGGTTATGGTCCATGACTTCCAAGAAGAAATGAGGTTCATCCTCAACCACATCCTTGAGCGTCTCAACGCTCTTTCCCATCCACCATCACTTTAGGATGGTTTTAGACTAGTCTTTCTTGTTTTTTTATTTTCTTAGGATCATTTTTATTTCTTGTACTAAAAACACATCATTGTGTTCTCTTTTCATGATCTTTACTCATGAAAATTTTTAACTAATGAATGTTGTTTATTATATTGGTGTCATTACATAGTGTTTGGAAATGCTTGTGAATGATCATTATAACTAACAATTTTTTTTTTGTAGCTTTATTTTCACAATCCATGAATCTTCCCATTAAAGCACCCAATTTAGGGGGAGCTTTGATCAAGGGGGAGATAATGGCTCGGGCTCATTACATTCCGCATCGCCTCTTCTTTTTGTTGAGACAAAAAGGGGGAGAAAATATAGAACTTGATTTTATTTATATTTTGACTTTTCTGAAGAAGTCAACTGCATACTTTGACTTTCTGAAAAAGTCAAACAGGATACTTCATTGGTAATACTTGACCTTTCTTAAAAAGTCAACTGCATACTTTGACTTTCTGAAAAAGTCAACATCATGCATCAACTAGTGAATTCTTTGACTTTCATAAAAAGTCAAACATCATACACTTGCATTATGATTCTCTTTTCAAGTTCTAAAACTAATATTTTTATAACTCTTGCACAAACCTTGTATCTTTTATAAAAATAAAATTTATATTTTGTCCTCAACAAAAAGGGGGAGATTGTTAATACAAATATCGTCATTAAACGTTATTTATATTTTTGATCTTTGCCTAAGTTTTGTTAATGACAAAAGTAAATTTAATTTATAAAAGCTTAAAGCTTGTCAAGTTTAATAGATATTAAAACAAGCTTTCTCAAACAATATATTCATCATTCAAGCATTTACATTTGTGATTAGTGACATCTTGATATGACTCTAATCATTATGTATGATAGTAGTTTTTAGAATGTGTTAGGTTCTTAAAACCAAACACTACTTAAGCATTTGCATATTTCTAAAAATAGAAATACAACATATGACATCATGTTATGCATCATGGAAATCATTGGAAGATTTCATTAGATATTTTGTGTGGATTTGTACTCTTCATATCTTGCACAATCTCACTTAGATATAGTTGACTTTAGCATGATTTGATATCTTGGCTGTCAGAACCCCACGGTACCAATTTGGTACACGGGCGGAGGGTTCCGCGGTCCGTGGACGCTCCTGTCCATTTTGGCTATAAATAGCAATGCCAAGCCAAGTAGTTTTCTCATCCCTTTCTAACATACTCTCATACATATCTTCTCTCTAACCTTTCTAACTCAGTTTCATATCATATTAGTGATCTCTTTTGTAGCAAAGAAGATCAAGTCATATTCAAGCTTCAACGAGAAGTTGGAAGTCTTGTTTGTTTAGTGTTGTATGATCTAGTGTTGATCCATACTTCATTGTTGTATCAAACCATCATAATCTTGTGAGTGTGAGTGGTTAGTATTTTAGTCCTCAAAATACACTGTGTGTGGGAGTAGTTGTACCCTTGGAAAGAACTCGACATCTAGCTTAGTGTCGGAAATAGTGTAAGCGAAGTGTAAAGGTTTTCTCCGCCGGTGAAAGGAGCTTGTTGACTAGTGAAGTTAAACTCTCGAGTGTGAGACTCGGGGAGTGGAGTAGGGCAAGGAAAAAGAGTCCTTGTAGGCCGAACCACTATAAACAACTTGTTGTGGTTTGATCATTTCTTTCCCTATTTACTTATTATACATTGCTTGCATATTTCATTAACATACTCAAGATCAATATCAATTGATCTTTCAATAAGTTTCAAAACAAAGTTTTTAATTGGTAAACTATTCAACCCCCCTTCTAGTTTTCTACAGAAAATATTGCAAATTCATAATGAAATCAGTCCTCACATTTGGTACAAGCTTGGTAATGGCAATGAAATTTCGATGTGGTTTGATAAGTAGGATGGAAGATATCCTCTCATGAGTTACTTGACTCCAAGATATTTTACAAATGTGGGATATAATATTCAAGAAAAAGTGGCCGATATGATTTCGCATGGAGTTTGGACTTGGCCTGTAGCATGGTTTGACCTATACCCTGTTCTAATTCACGTTATTGTTCCAGCTAGTTTTATGTGACCAGGTTAACAAGTTACAATGGCGAATGCACGATGGTCGTTTGGTTGAATTTTCTGTTTGAGATGTATGAGATATATACTATTCGCGAAAGAGGCGGGGACGTCCCATGGTTCAACTTGGTTTGGTTTCATTATAGTATTCCATGTCATGCTTTCCACTTATGGCTTGTTATGAGGAGGTGCCTAAAAACTCAAGATAACTGAAGCAATGGGATGTTGGCATTAATGTTGACTTAAACCTGCTTCGGTGTCCTCTATGTAAGGTACAATCGGATACACACGAGCACTTGTTCTTTGAATGTAGGTATTCAGCGGAGGTTTGGAAACAAGTTTTAATCGTGGCTGATGTTCCTAATGTCTCGCCTATTTTGGATGACATCATGAATTGGATGTTTACAGGTTCTGAGTGGGTTTTCAGGATCGAATTGATCAAGACAACATCATGATAACATTATTCAAAGAATCAATAAAAGTGAAAACAAAGAAGATGGGTGAAACCCTTTATGATAACTGATATGAATACAGGAAAAGGGTTGATTTGAGTTTACAGAATCCTATTCTATATATATACTAGATGAAACGTTGTGAACATGTCGTTTCATACAAAGTAAACGTTGTAAGTTGTAACCCTAAACTAATAACCGTTTTATAAACCTAACTACCTAATGGGTTTGTTTGGCCTGTTGGCCCAAACAAGAAAACAAGTAGCAGGATTTATTTTTGGCGTCAAGACATTAAGTAGATCCAACAGTTCCTCCCTAATGTCGAGATGCCAAAACCTTATTCTTTGTGAATCTTCTGATGCCTTTTTGAATCTTGCTTTCTTCTTGATGTCTTCAATCTGGTGCTGTCACTGATCTTTCTGATCTTCATGGCAGTTTCTTTTGCCTTTTGAAACAAGTCCATCTGTTTCAATTTGTGACTTCAAGGCAAGTAAATTTCTTGGCCTTCTTCCTACACCGTCTTTGTGTGCTATAATAGCACTTGAGTACATCTTGATCTTGGTTAAATCCATAACCCTTGTAAGAAAACGCAAACTGTGTTTTTATTTCCAAAACGCAATTTATTATGGTTTTGTTCCTTCATGATTGGCATCCATGGTTGCGTTCCTTTTAAAGAAAACGCATATGTTAATTCCTGATTGGTGATTGATCATGACTTTGTTGTGTTGCTTGATCCCATGAAGCTCTGATACCAATGTTTACAGGTTCTGAGTGGGTTTTCAGGATCGAATTGATCAAGACAACATCATGACAACATTATTCAAAGAATCAATAAAAGTGAAAACAAAGAAGATGGGTGAACCCCTAATTCCTAAACTTTGAGTGCATATACTACTCCTATTTCCTAAACTTTGTATTTTCTCCATTTGCATCTGTTTACATCTCGATGGAATCTTTTGCTCCATTGCCTTGAGCTCAATCTCTCCCAAAGACGATACATAAGTCTTCAAAATGTGTAAATGGTTTATTTCTCCATTTGCTAGCGCCTTTGTGAACCTATTATATATAGCAACGATATAAGTCAAAAACAAATCTTAAGACTTATTACGTAATAACATATGCAAGTTAGTTTACGTACCGCAATGTAAGTTTCCCAAACATTTGGTTCAGCTGTCACACATTGTTTGACACTATCGTAACCAAAACCACTTGTGTTATTGCCATTCAACATATCATAAACAAATTGCCAATATTTTTTCATTGTTTTAATTCTTGATTCAATATGGGGTTTACCCATAATACCCGCATGAGGGAGTGATTTTTTTATCTCATGTTCTAGATGTTGCAAATATACTGATTTTAAACCATTATCGGCTTTATATCCTCCAGAGTTTGCCATATTAACCAATGCTTCAACAAGAATGATTTCTTCAATAGTTGTCCAAGTCTTGTAGTTTCTTCCTTTTTCTGTCACACCTATATTACTTAAGCAAATTTTAGAGAAAAACAAAAATCGCATAACATGTTGAAAAGATTAAACTAGTGAAAAACAAGTCAAAGTCTTATTATTATAAAGTAACAATACAAATTTGTTTATAACAGTAATAAGATAAACAACTACTAAACATCAATTATGAGTTTGCATTCCAAGATTCAAACATAGTTTGTGCTAAGTTATTTCTAAAGGTAGTCCACTCAGTCGAGGTTCCGATGAAAGTGATATTGTCATCATCTCCACCTCCATCGTCTCCGGTTCCCTCGTCAAGTTCAAAGTCTTTCTCAAATGGATCGACTGTCATCTCTTGCCTTATGTAGTTATGAAGAAGACAACAAGCCATTATAATCTTATTCTTAAGATCAAACGGGTAATACGAGTTGTCTCTTAAAATTCCCCATCTTGCCTTTAAAATACCAAAGCATCTTTCTATAACGTTTCGTGCAGATGAATGTCTCATATTGAATAATTATTTTGGCGTAGTTGGTTGGTGTCCATCGTGCCAATCATTTAGATGATACCTTTGACCTCTAAAAGGGGGGAGAAAACCTTCTCCATTTGTATACCCCGCGTCTACCAAGTAATAACCTAAAGAATTTTTCTAGTTAATACATCATCAATATGTAACACATTGTTAAATCGATGTCAATACATACCAGGTGTTGGAACCTTTAATCCATGTGGCCTAAGGAGTGCATCCCGAAGTACTCTACCCTCCTATCCCGGTAATACATAAATAGTTTGCATATCTTGTGAACACACCCCTAAAACGTTTGTAGCAATATCATTCTTTCTTGTTCTAAATCTAGGCTTTTCTTTGAGTGGCACTAAGCACTTTATGTGTGTTCCGTCTAAAGCTCCTAGAAAATTCTATGCATCATGAAAAGGAAGTAATGATTATATTTTAACCAGCTACTAATTAAACCTAAACTTTAAATATAAGAGGAAATCTTAGCTGCAAGTTCTTTGAAGCTAACTAGCTGCATTTTTAGTGTGGAAACTTGAATGTAAATGCAATTTTCCATCCAAAGTAATGATGCACCAGCTAGTTAAATTTTCACATGTGGTCCTTAATTTATTTCATAAAAACTTGGAATCTAATAGTGAAAGCTTAAATGAAGAATAAAGTAGTGATTATCATAGTCAAAGATTGGTTTTTTTAGGCTATAGTTGCAGCGAATTGGCGGCACTTTTTGCAGCCAAGTTATCCCCTAAGAATAGTTATTATATATATATACCTTGAACCACTTCCACCTATGATTAGTCGAGTTCTCGGGAACGGGTTCGGGTTTCTTTAGCAAATGTGGATGTAATCTTATCACCGCATTGCAAAATCGAGTAAAAAGTCTACTAATTGTTTCCACCGAACGATGAAAATGACAAATGATGACACGATTCTTAACATTATGTGCAATAATGTGATGAAAAATTGCAACTTGTTCATCAATATTCATATGTCTACTTGCTCGTAAGCCACCTAATCTCTCAAGCATGTCACACAACTTCGTAAAACACCTTCGAGTCATCCTAAGTTGTGATATGAACATAGTGTCACTCTCGTAAGCATATCTATGTAATATCAAGTATCTATCCAAATTTGACGAAAGGCTTCGTATACGTGGTTTATCACCGCTATATTTGAACATCAACATACAAACAGTAGTAAAGAACCATACAAGTGTTGTCATAACTTGGTTCCAAAATGCAATAATTATTTGCTTTCTCTTCTGCCTACACCTGCATGTTGTTAAAACTAGGGGTGGAAACGAGCCAAGCCACTCGTGAAAAGCTCGAGATCGGATCGGTAAAAAGCTCGAACGAGCCGAGCCTAAACGAGCTCGAGCCCGAGCTCGAGCCTAAGTTTGGGCTCATTTAATAATCGAGCTCGAGCCTGAGCTCTATACAAAAAGCTCGTTTAGGCTCGCGAGCCTAAACGAGCCCTAGAAATATATATGTATATGTATTTTCTATACGTATAAATGTGTTAACGAGCTCGAGCCTTGTGTTAACGAGCCGAACTCGAGCTTGTGAAAAATTTCACGAGCCGAGCTCGAACTCAAAAGGTGAGGCACGAAACGAGCTCGAGCTCGAGCTCGAGCTTTTTATATATAAATCAGCCGAGCTCGAGCTCTGGCAGGCTCGGGCTCGGCTTGGCTCGTTTTCACTAGTTAAAACCGAGTCGCGACATTTACTGCTCATATTGCGTAACAAGCATTGTCGTCATATAACATAACTAAATGCTCATAGCCTATGTATGCATCATAACTAATCAAAGTGACAATAATTAAATAAAACTATGGACCTACAGGAACCCAACTTTAATACACATATGTGGTGGCTTTTTGTTCATGCATGTAACAATTTAAAGGGTGGTGGCAACCATGCCTAAACCAATTTTTCATGCTTAATCACTCACCAATAATATACTTCCATCTCATTTTAAACCAATCTCATACCTAATAATATATTTTAGTGGCAACCATGCCTAATTCATTTTTTTTTTTTATATATAATTATATTAAACAATTTAATAAAAACATAATATTTTATTAATACTTAAAAGAAAATTACATAGTACTTATTAAAAAAAAACACTAGTCATCAAGGTATGGTAAGTCTTGAGCGTCCACATACTCCGTAAGATCATAACGGAGACGGTGATGTATATTTTCATCTTGTAACTCCGGTAGTACATTCGGGTCATAAACTGGCGTGACCGGCGGATCCATTATATGAACCGGTGATATTGCCACCCCGTCGTCTTTTAAAATCATATTGTGTAATATAACACACGTATGAACGATTTTTCGAATCTTTTCGACGGACATAGCCCAGAGAGGATTTCTGAGAATAATCCATTTTGCTTTAAGACGACCAAAAGCTCTTTCGACATCCTTTCGTGCAGACTCTTGTAGCTTCTTGAATCTCTTTTCTTTCGGGTCAGTTGGATAAGGATATGCTTTAACAAACGTTGAATACGTAGGATAGATTCCATCGGTAAGATAATATCCACGTTTGTAAAGCCGTTCATTTAGAGTAAATGAACTATTGGGCGCCGTTCTATTTCGATGAGTAAGATACAACAGTGATTGATTCAAAACATTGATGTCGTTATTTGCACCGGGAGGACCAAAAAACGAATGCCAAAACCACATATCATTTGAAGCAACGGCTTCAAGCATAATAGTCGGGTATTGGTGATCACCTCTTTTATATTGGCCTCTCAAATGCCTAGGACAATTTCGCCAAACGAAATGTGTACAATCAATGCTACCAAGCATTCCAGGAATGTGATGTTGCTCTTCATGTGCCTCGAATAAGCGTGCAACGTCTTGGGTTGTCGGCCTACGTAAGAACTCTTGCCTATATAATTGGATTACCGCTTCACAAAAATGATCAAGGCATTCACCTACAAAGTATACAGAATTATAAAAAATACATCGTAATAATAAAATACATTGAATTATATAAAAATACATCGTAATATAAAAAATACCGAATTATATAAAAATTAAAAATACCGAATTATAAAAAATTAAAAATACCGAATTATATAAAATAATAAATACCGAATTATATATAAAAAAACACCGAATTATATAAAAATAAAAATACCGAATTATATAAAAATAACCTGATGTTCTTCGTGCCATGTTTAAGTAGTCATCGTATCTATCCGGAGGTCCACCCGTTGCGAGTTGACGAATAGCCGATGTACATTTTTGCAACGCCGTGAAACTTTTTTTCCACCTAGCGTCTACGCCCTCTTGAAACCATTCGAAATTCGCTTCAATATCACCAACAATTTTTAGAAACAAGCTTTTATTCATACAAAATCTTTCACGAAAAACATCATAGGGAAACTTTGGGTTTTCTTCTACGAAATAGTCATTCATGAGAGTTTCTAGAGCTTTTTCACGATAACGGGTAACATGTCTTCGGGTAGAGCTAGCTGTCACAATTCTCAATTTCCGGTCATTTCTCAAACTCAATATTCATCATTTTTCGTAAACTAGGTTTACAAGTATCAAATTCGCGTAACCTTAGGGGTTTAGCTGCGAATTCATGAACAATCATCAAGGACATTTCATATAGACTAGGTTTAGTCTACATATCATTAGCATCATTATCATCATATTAGTTCATGCATGATTTTGCATTTTACATTAAACGCGTAATTTTCATATTAAATAAACGCTATCGCGTAACTAATTATTTTGAACATTTGATCCGATGCTTCCAAAAATTATCCCGAGATATTTTTATATTCACATTAAGATTATAAAAATATTATTATTAGTTTACCCGGTGTTTTAAATTTATTTTGTATATAAATTGTTATATTTATATAATTACGACGGTTTTCGTAAATACTACACGATAATTATTATTTCACTCAAATTTTGCAAGAAATGTATTTTTATAATTTTTATGACTTCAATATATTTTATTTTGACCCGTTAAAATTTATGTTTAGCTAACGCTACCTTTTAAGCTTAAATATGTACACAAGTTATTAATTATCCTTAATTAACTACACATTTACTCTACATTACTACACTTAATTATTACTAAATGCATCTCCTCATTTTTTTATAAGAATGTCGACTATTATGAATGACTCACACCAATAGTTGTCAATTTGGTTTTTAACACTTCAAATTACACCTACACTTATATTATTAGATTTTTGCATAAAACACATACATCACACCATTCTAAGGTGAAACTAGAGAGAATCCCCTCCATTTTCTCTCCATAAATCGTCCAAGGTCAAGAACAAGAAGAAACATAATATTTTTCATGATCCAAGTGATTATCAAGCTCTACTAGTAATCTATTTCAAGGTTTTGAAATAAAAACCTAAAGATTAATTAAGGTTTCATCATTTTCTTGCACATAATCATTCAAGTAAGTTTTTCATATATTTTACGAATCTTTCTTGATCATTCATGGGTTATTTTTATGATCCTATAAGGAAACATGCATGTTACATATGAGTCTATACCACTTTCAATGTTTTTATTACTTATAATTAAGTTACATCATCCTATAAATTGTCCCTTGTATCATATCATATTTAATGATGTCTAGGAACCCATGACACCCTAAGAAGGTGTATGGTAGGATTAGAATAGCTTCGGAGTTGTTTTGAATTGGTTAGAATAGGTTTGGCGCGAGAAAAACTCGTTTCGACAACTTTAGTTGAAGGTCAGATCTTATTTTGAAAATCTGGAAAATCCGACAGTTTATAAAATATTTTGGGCTAGATATTCAGAAAATATACTTTAAAACGAAAACGTGGCCGCTTGAATGGGTTAAAACGGAGTTATAACGAAGAAGTTATGCTATTTTCAAGTTTGACGACGAAAAATATTTGTTTCAGAAAATTCAGCATGTAATCTCGACTTTTTAAGAGTCAAAAATGAGTCTTAAGCGTTATAAAATGTGTCGACTTATCAAAAATATATTAGTATATATTATCATGATTCCGAGGACATATAAAACGTAGATAACGGACTTGTAACGATTAAATTACACGCGATTTAACAAAGTTGCCGTAACTTTATTATATAAGAAAAACTAATATATTTCTATTAGACAAATATTACGGCCACGAAGGACCATGTTGAGGGTCGTTTTTAACATGGATGTAGTACTTTTTATAACGTGATGTCTTCTAGTAAAAGTAAGTTCGCCTAGCATATTTTCCAAAATGTCCAACCGTTCGTCAAACGGAGTTGTAACAAGTAAAATACGGTCACTTGAATTTTGCCGAAAACCACCCTTACATAATATTTTGGACACAAGTACCATACTTTACCTATGTTTTTCTCCATGATCGAGACCTCTATGATGAAAACTTTGAGATAATGATACAAGCTTCCCAAAACCGTTGAGTTTGTTTCCTAACACTCGATGTGCACCATTTTACGACTAGCTTTTCAAGGCCATTTAATCACTCTCATGACTTGTCAAATGACATTATTTTACGACGAAAAGTTATAGATTCATAATAAATCACTAAATGATTATCGTAGGATATCATTTCGACGTAAGTACTTGTAAAGTAATTGGTAACTTGACACGAGGTCATAAACATATATTTCGACGATAAACATTATTTTCAAATGTACAAGTGGTATAGATATCATATGAGTTTGCATGCACGACATTGTTTCATGACTTATATTAGATCATATCATTCATAATAGGTCGCGGTTAGAGAGTTGCGTCTCATTTCTGTGCATCCACTTTGTCATCATAACTATTGCAACAGGTGAGTTCGTAGCCCCACTTTTACTCGTTTAATTGTTTTATAAACTCTTCGGGGGAGATACATGCTCAACTACTTTCTTTTACCTTACACTTATATGAACTTAAATATCGTTTGTTTAACTCTATGTGCGCGTAAGTAGATTATGCCCGAACTAAATTGATCACTATGTTATGAACGCTATTAGTTGAAACACTTTCTTTGATTTTGAACCCTTCGACATGTATATTTGAGCTCTTTTAAATTAATTTGGATCCTTTAACATATAAGTGAACACTTTGGACTTGATATGAACCTTTTGACATATAGTTAAACTCTTTTAACTTGTACAAGGACCCTTTTGATATATTTTAAACTTGTTTGACGTGATTTTGAACGCTTCGACTATCTTGAACCTTTTGATATTATTCGAGCTCTTTGACTGTTCTGAACTTTTGAACTCGACTTAAATCTTTGAACTTAATTACGAACTTTTGAACGGAACTATTGAACTTAAATACAAATTTATGACTTGTTTGAACTTATTGAACCGGACGTGTTATGACCTTGACCTAAAGTCTCCCATGTTCGGAGCATCACTATAAAGTCTCCCATGTTCGGAGCATCACTATAAAGCCTCCCCGGTCCGGAGCAGAATGTCTCCCTATGGGAACGGAGCATTTTCAACTTAAAGCCTCCCCGGTCCGGAGCAGAACGTCTCACTATGTTACGGAGCGTTCTCAATCTAAAGTCTCCCCTGTTCGGAGCAGTGCAAATTCTCCCTTGTTCGGAGTGTTCTTAATTGTATATAATAGTTGTATGATGTACTGTTCGTACATTCGCATTGTTAGTCTCCTATCACTAAGTAGTATGGATAGCGTTATTAGAGGTCGGCCAACCTCTCGTCCACTATGTTACGGGACGCATATTATTTATTCTAGGAGCTTTGCCTGGCATACATTATTATATACGTGGTGCTATACTATGAACTATTATGACAGTGTATACTTGACTATTAGACACACTATATTTTGTGCAATGGGTTGTGAACACACAGCTTGCAAGTTTTGTATGGGCGGAACTTGGAACTGAGTGGATTTACAATGCCTTTGCTTTGTGAACTCATTTGACATCGTGTGCTTGAACATAAACTAGACATATTTTGGCAGTGGGTTGTGAACACACAGGTTGCAAGTTTTGTATGCGCGGAACTTGGAACTGAGTGGATTTACGATGCCTTTGCTTTGTGGACTATTCTAAATGACCAAAACTTTGCCTTTGTTGCATGAACGCTCTTTAAAAGCTTTACTTGTTAATCAAACTCTATGAACTCACTCAACCATTGTGTTGACACTTTTAGCATGTTTTATCTCATGTATCTAAGGCATTCACTTCATGGCATGCATGTGGACTTATCATAGAGTCGCGGTGTCGACGCGTCTCACCTATATTTTATGCACTTAACTATCGTTTGATTGTAACAAAATCGTTTTGATATATTGGAAATCTTTTGCGACCTAATGTTTGTAAAATCTGATTATTTTAATGAATCAAACGATATTTTAAAAAACGACACTTTAGGTCGTTCGATATAACTGTAACTTTGATGCTATGACAGTCCTCTCCAAGGTATTCCATTCCGCTGTAAAATAGGTAATTTGGGGGTGTGACAGATTGGTATCAGAGCATCGGTTATAGAGAACTAGGTTGCATCATTGACCCTAGACTATAACTACCTCATCATAGCATCTCATCATATCATTATAAGTGCATACTCATTATACATGCGGGTTCATGACTCAACACCAAACATCATATGAGTCGATTAGTCCAAGCATTGCATAGTTACTCCTAAATTATACATAGCCTGATCACCTATATCTAATTTAGGAAGAATCATGCAATGAAGGGAGTAGTAGTCTCATATGTGTAAGCAATTCCGTAATCGAGCCAAATTTTCAAAAGATTTTCTTCAAACCACTTGTTTCCAGTTTGATCCGAGTGACAGTTCTTGTTTGATGAGTTGCAACGATCAAGCTAGAAACAAGTTGTTACCTAAACCGATTTAGCCTAATCGTATGACAGTTCTTGTTTGATGAGTTGTGGGATTAAGTAAAAATCGGTTACCTAAAAATCTTTTGAGGGTTTTGCTCGAGAATGGGAAAGCTTGCCTCATCAAACCCAATCATAAGAGAGCATGTCTTTAGGATTGGAAATGGTCACGATAGAACGGGAACGTATCTAGTTGGACGAAGAACTCATATGCATGAGCATTGACATGATCATTTAGACTATTCGTATGAGCATGAACTTTTAGAACCCTTGTCGAGGTTCGGACTATAGTTATCATTAATTGAATCACGAGGACGTGATTCCTCTGACATGGGAAGAATGTCACAATTCTCAATTTCCGGTCATTTCTCAAACTCAATATTCATCATTTTTCGTAAACTAGGTTTACAAGTATCAAATTCGCGTAACCTTAGGGGTTTAGCTGCGAATTCATGAACAATCATAAAGGACATTTCATATAGACTAGGTTTAGTCTACATATCATTAGCATCATTATCATCATATTAGTTCATGCATGATTTTGCATTTTACATTAAACGCGTAATTTTCATATTAAATAAACGCTATCGCGTAACTAATTATTTTGAACATTTGATCCGATGCTTCCAAAAATTATCCTGATATATTTTTATACTCATATTAAGATTATAAAAATATTATTATTAGTTTACCCGGTGTTTTAAATTTATTTTGTATATAAATTGTTATATTTATATAATTACGACGGTTTTCGTAAATACTACACGATAATTATTATTTCACTCAAATTTTGCAAGAAATGTATTTTTATAATTTTTATGACTTCAATATATTTTATTTTGACCCGTTAAAATTTATATTTAGCTAACGCTACCTTTTAAGCTTAAATATGTACACAAGTTATTAATTATCCTTAATTAACTACACATTTACTCTACATTACTACACTTAATTATTACTAAATGCATCTCCTCATTTTTTTATAAGAATGTCGACTATTATGAATGACTCACACCAATAGTTGTCAATTTGGTTTTTAACACTTCAAATTACACCTACACTTATATTATTAGATTTTTGCATAAAACACATACATCACACCATTCTAAGGTGAAACTAGAGAGAATCCCCTCCATTTTCTCTCCATAAATCGTCCAAGGTCAAGAACAAGAAGAAACATAATATTTTTCATGATCCAAGTGATTATCAAGCTCTACTAGTAATCTATTTCAAGGTTTTGAAATAAAAACCTAAAGATTAATTAAGGTTTCATCATTTTCTTGCACATAATCATTCAAGTAAGTTTTTCATATATTTTACGAATCTTTCTTGATCATTCATGGGTTATTTTTATGATCCTATAAGGAAACATGCATGTTACATATGAGTCTATACCACTTTCAATGTTTTTATTACTTATAATTAAGTTACATCATCCTATAAATTATCCCTTGTATCATATCATATTTAATGATGTCTAGGAACCCCTGACACCCTAAGAAGGTGTATGGTAGGATTAGAATAGCTTCGGAGTTGTTTTTGTTAGGAATTAGAAATTCCCGGTATTAAAGAGTCGGTCACCTCAAGTATATGTAATCGTTAGAAAGCTCGTAGTCGTAATTATCTTAAGTTAAGTAGTATTTAGTTTAGTATCACCGTGGAGGATGGACGGGTCTTTACCCACTGTATGCCTGATCCACAGCCCGATGTGTGGCGTTTTATGTAAGACTATAAATACTCTCTACCTTCCAAGGTAGAGAGTTGGAGCTCATAATAATATCTTTCACTTTCTCTCACTAAGTTCCCTAAACCTCTAACTTTCTCTCTCTAGAATTCCATCTATATGCTACTTTGTGTTATGGTTTGATGTGTATGTGAAAAGTCATATCTTACAATTGGTATCAAGAGCCATGGTTAGATCATATCTTGCACATCTTTGGATTTCTAGTGGTTTTTAGGTGGTTTTTGAGGTTGAAAACGTTAAGTGGTTTTTGCATCATTTGGTTGATTTCTTATGTTAAAGTTTGAATTTTGTTAGTACTTTTATGTTTAGAATCATCACAAGTGTTTAGGTTTTCATTTGGTAAGCTTGAATCATCTTGGTTGGGTTGTTTTTGGATTGAAAAGTGATGTTTACATGGTTTTTCTTGCTAGCGACTTAGCTCACGGATTATTTTCTTCATAGCGACTTGCTTTACAAAGTTGTAGCGAGTTACAGCTTTAGACCTAGCGAGTTAGATCTAGCGAGTTAAAGTACAAGTAGTGGACTCTCCACTACAAGTAGCGACTTGGTGGTAGCGACTTGGTCTGTAGCGAGTTGCTCTTTAGCGACTTGTATCCTTAGCGACTTGAGTAGCGAATTGCTGCCAAAATTTTGCTAGCGACTTGAGTCTTAGCGAGTCACTACTTAGATACTTGCATTTGTCCAGCGACTTGGGACTCTAGCGACTTAGTGGTGTAGCGAATTAAGTGTTAGCGACTTAGTGCATTATCTTCTAGCGACTTAGTGCATTATCTTCTAGCGACTTAGTGCATTATCTTCTAGCGACTTGAGTGATTGTTTACGGTTTTCTCTTGATTTAGTAAAATCCCGTGAAAGAATCTATTTCCCGGTTTA